>JAGKPW010000330.1:0-416030 GCA_019926035.1 Melaleuca alternifolia
TGAAAGATCCAAGTCCATGCTGGAATGTTTTTTATGGAGAGATTGATAGTGACGTGGCTGAGGATGATATGATTCCAGAAACTCCTATGGTACAGACTGAAGATAATTTGAGTACGGATTCGAATTCTGAAGGAAGTCAAGCACTAATACTCTATACTCCTACTACTCAGCCTATACCTAATACAGATACCTTGGCAGATCAACATGTACAGAAGAAAGGGAAGAAAGTTATGCAGTCACAGGATGAACAAGGTGTTAAACTTCATCATGAGAGAGGTCTAGGAAGTAAGGGGATAGTCAAAGCTATTTCAAAGAAACAAGTTCCAAAGAGATTGAAGAAATTTACGTCTTATGAGAAAATGAATGCTATGATGAACCTTGTTGACATGGATCAACTTATTGAAATACCAATACAGGTGTGGGAAAGTGCCCAAACAGGGGCTGTGGTGGCTAACCCTAATAAGCCACCGGAACAATCATGAAAATATTGAGCTGGAACTGTCAAGGTATAGGCTCTCCCTTGACAGTCCAGCATCTTCGAGCCTTGATGGCTCGTGAGAGACCTAACTTGGTTTTTCTCATGGAGAGGAAGAACCAATATAGGGTGGTGGAGAATCTTAAAAAAAGGTTAAATCTCCAATCAACGTTAGTTGTTGATCCGATGGGAATAGTGGGTGGTTTGGTTTTGTTCTGGGATGAATCGGTTAGCATAAAAGTTGTTTTCAGCAGTCAGGAAGTTATTGAAGTTGTATGTACAGATATTGATTGTGGAATGCAAATGAGGATTTCGTTTCTACATGCTCCCACTAATTTTCAAGAGAGAGTTATGCTCTAGAATGCTCTCAGATTCAGAAATGTTTCCTCTAATTTACCGTGGCTTTGCATAGGTGACTTCAATGAAGTGCTTTACATGTGGGAAAAAGTGGGAAGCAGAGATATGGAGAGATATAGAATTGCGGCTTTCAGGAAATTTGTTGACTCGTGTTCTCTTATTGATATAGAGAGTAAGGGGTGCGCTTTTACATGGTCTAATAATAGAAAGGGCAGTAATTTAGTTAAGAAAAGACTTGATCGAGCTTTTTGTAACATGGAATGGAGGGTTCAGTTTCCACATGCTGAAGCTTTTGTTTATCTAGCTATTGGGTCGGATCATGGTCCTCTCTTACTGTGCTTAGACTTAGTTGCATTAAAGAAGGAAAAACCCTTTAGATTCGAGGCGTTCTGGTTGGATCACCCATATTGTGCTAATGTGGTGGATGAGGCATGGAAGGCTGAGAGTGGGCAGCAGAGGAGATTAGTATAGAAGACAAAAAGAGTTGCCCAGGGTTTGAGGAAATGGAGTAAGGAGAATTTTGAAAATGCATATAGACAGATTGGAAAACTCAATAATCAGCTGACCAGCTTGACGAATAGGACTGATGCTGCTGATTTGAAAGAAGAGTATATAGACATAGTTGGGAAAATTGAAAAATTATGGCGGCAGGAGGAGCTATATTAGAGCATGCGGTCCATAATTAATTGGCTTAAGGAGGGAGATAGAAACACAAAATTCTTCCACGCCACTACTATCCAAAGAAGACAAAGAAATAAGATTTCTATGTTACGGCTGGAGGAAAATGTGTGGAGTCAGAACCCCCAAACAATTCAGCAACACATTACTTGTTATTATAATGATCTGTACAAGTCAGTGGGGCCTCGCAATTATCAGCCAATTTTAGATCAGTGCCCTTTGCTTATTTCTGAGGAAATGAATGAGATGTTGATGAGACAAGTGACTAGGGAAGAGATCCAACAGGCTGTCTTTCAGATGGGTGCAACTAAGGCTCCTGATCCAGATGGATTAAATGGATTATTTTATCATAGTCAGTGGCATATCATTAAGGAGGATACATTTCATATGGTGGAATCCTTTTTTCAGGAAGGCTGCTTTGACCCTGAAATGAATGCTACGAATATTACACTGATTCCTAAGGTGGCTAATCCAGAGAGTATCTCAGAATTCAGACCCATTAGTCTGTGTAATTTTAATTACAAAATCATAACCAAAGTTTTGGCCAACAGACTTAAACCTCTGCTCCCATCAGTCATTTCCTCGGAACAAAGCGCTTTTGTAGGAAGACGTCAGATACAAGATAATGTTTTTATTGTACAAGAAGTTCTACATCAGCTAAGAACTAGGAGGAGAAGGAGGAAGTTCCAAGCATTATTGAAGTTGGATATGCAGAAAGCCTATGATAGAGTTGAATAAGATTTTTTTATGTGATTGTATGAAGAAGATGGGCTTCTGCGAGAGATGGGTGAGTTTGGTGAAGTTCTGCATTTCTTCAGTGAATTTTCAAATCTTAATCAATGGTGCAGCCAGTGAAATTATTACTCCTACAAGAGGTATTAGAGAAGGGGATACCCTTTCACCATATTTGTTTATAATATTGGCTAATGTTCTTTCTCATATGGTGAATAATGCTGTGAATGATGGAAATCTGAGAGGAATCCAGCTTAACACTCATTGTCCTACTCTGTCCCACTTATTGTTTTGTGGATGATGCTATTTTCTTTATGGATGGGACGATTAGAGAGGCTCAAAATCTAGCTAATGTACTGAATTGTTACTGCTTTGCTTTTGGACAGTCAGTCAACTTAAACAAATCTGGGGTCTTCTTTGGGAATAGTTGTCCACAGAATCTACGATGTAATATAGCTGCAGAATTGAGGGTCCCTATTCTAGATAAAACTGGAAAGTATTTCGGAATTCCATTGGATTGGGGCCAAACAAAAAAATAAATGTTTGCTTGGATTCTAGCTAGAGTGGACAGAAAATTGGAGGGGTGGAAAGAGCAGTTAGTTTCAAAGGCTGGGAAAGAGGTATTAATTAAAACTGTTATTCAGGCTTTACCTCAATATGCCATGAACATATTTAAAATTCCTATCTCGATATGCAAAGCGATTGAAAGGAAAACTTCAGCTTTTTGGTGGAAACAGAATGCAAGACATAGAGGAATACAATGGAAAAGCTGGGATTTTCTTAAGAGGAGAAAGGTTGATGGGGGAATGGGTTTTAAAGATTTAGTTGATTTTAACAAGGCTATGTTGGGTAAACAAGCCTGGAGACTGTCCCAGAATCTAGAAGCCCTATGGAGCAGAATATTTAAAGGATTATATTTTTCAAATGGGAATTTTTGGGCTGCTGTTAAAGGGCACGGATCTTCTTGGGGGTGACAGAGCATTATAACAGGTAGTGATGCATTGGAGCTTGACTTAAAGTGGGAAATAGGTGATGGAAGATCAATTAATATCAGAAATGATAGATGGCTGAAGTCAGGCAGAATTGGGGGACCGGCTAATAGAAATGACCCTGTTTTAGTTGTAGACATCTTTGACTCAGATACTCGTTTATGGAATTCTCAGAAGCTTAATGAATTATTTGATAGGGATGTTCAAAAAGAGATTCGAGAGACACCTATTAGTTTATTTCCTAGACCTGACAGGCTGGTTTGGATTGGTAATCTTTCCGGAAAATACACAGTTAGAAGCGGCTATCATAGAACACAAGAATTAAGAGAAAGATCTTCCACTTCCCAGGCATCATCTTCCTATCAGGTTCCTAAAGGACTTTGGAAGGAGATTTGGAATTTGCAGATTTATCCCAAGATCTAACAATTTATATGGAATTTATGCACAGACATCCTGCCTACGAGGACTAATTTGTACAAAAGAGATATCATACCTGAATCACACTGTCCCCTTTGCTCTCAACCTCCAGAATCCTCGGAGCAGTTGTTCTTGCTGTGTGAAAAAATAGAACAGATTTGGTCAGATCCTAGACTTAATCTCGATGTTTCCCCTAATTCTATCACAAGGATGGATAAATGGATCTGGGACTACCTCAAGTCGGGGGTTTCTGCGAGCCAAAAAGCTACGGTTGCTAACATACTTTGGCTAATTTGGAGAGCCCGCAACGCTCTTATTTTTAAAGGTCAAAAATTGAAGCTTGATCAGATTATCAATGAAGCATCTCTTTCTCAGCAATTGTTCGAAAAGTGGTATCCTTCAAGGAAAATTAGGGTTGCAGACCTTACCTCGGAATCATCTTGCTGGAGGCCACCCGAGAGGAATGCTCTAAAGTTGAACGTTGATTGTTCTTGGCTGGAAGGTCGAGCTGTTAATTCAGTGGCTGGGATATGCAGAGGAGATGATGGGGTTTGTTGTGCGGGATTTGTGAAGCAAGTTATCGCTTTCTCGGCATGTGAGGGCGAAACCCTAGCTATCATAAATGAATTGCTCTGGCTGAAGGAGGAAGAACACGAGGTGATGAGAGAGAAAGAGTTATCTGAATGGAAGACTTCATCTACTCGAAGTGATCTGCTTACCTACTTATCATCTGACTGTTTATTAGCCGTGGAGAATATACTGGGCCGCACAGAGTGTCCATGGGCCTGCTCGTCTCATATTCTGGACTGCCGATTCTTACTGGATCAAATGAAGCATGTTTGATTAGTGTTTGAACCACGTGAAACAAATCGAGCCGCCGATTGGTTAGCCAAGGCCCACAGTGGCGGTACTCTTCCGAGCAATTGGCTCTTAAAGCTTCCGCCGAATCTTTACTCTATCTTGTGCTTAGATTATAGTTCTACTTGTTATCCACCATCTTATTAATATTAATGAGGTATTTTCGACCAAAAAAAAAACCTGTTACCTATACAAAGTCTTAAAATATGAAGAAACATTCAACTATTTCTGTAACATCAGTATTCCTAAATCCTCTCCAACCATATCGTGTCACTAAATCATGACTTAAATCATTAAAAATGATTTAATCCATTCTAAACATTCAAAAATGTCTTATCAGATTCACATCGTTGCTCATCAAATCTCTTAACCATGCATTTCCTTTATATGATGAGATCATGCATGGTTCTTTGTGAATCTATGTTGCCTGATAAACAACTACAATATGCGCGCCTACACAAAGTTGTCAAAATTCCAAAACTGGTTAACGTAATAAAGTAAAATTAGAATAAGATATATGATAAAGCTAGGGTTCTTTAATTTGGGGCAGTTTGTTCGATTTTGGGGCAAATTTTAGGGCCAATTGTCAAAATTACGTCGTTTTGTGCCACATCAGTGCTGGTGATAGACCGATTAGGCCACGTAGGCTTTTTCTAGCGAAAAGTCATTGGAATGACTTAAATAGCAAAGTTCCAAAAAATTTTAGGACTAAATTGACAAATAAAAAGGTTTATGACTGAATCGATAAAGTTGCAAAATATTTAGGACTTTTTTGACAATTGTCCCTCCCCACTTATATTGGACTTTGAGCTTTGCAAATTCCAGCATTCCCCCAAATTGGTCCAAAAACATCTACCGAACTTCCTTACTTTTTCCATAGGGACTTAAAATGGCTCGAAGTTCCTTGGAAAACGAAACCAAACATACATATAATTCTTTTGACCAAAATTGGCTAGAAATCACTATGTGATTGTTGGCCATCCTAAGTGGTAAAATCGACGTTGATATGAATGATATTTATGTTTTGTTTTCATTCCTTTCTCCTTTTTTTTCATTGTTCATCTTCTTGGAAGGGTTGGTAGGTTTTGCTAAGGTTTGGTAATGGTTGGTGAGAGGCAAGGGCCTATAGCCTTGCACTCGCAGGTAGCATTGGCTATGGACAAATATTCGCCAGGAGGCCTACATTAGCATGTTAAAATATTTTAGACTAAATTAGTTAAATAAAAAAGTTAAGAACTGAATTATCCGACGTACAATAAGTATAGGACTTTTTGGACAATTACTTCTCGAACACGACTTCTCATATAATCTCATGTAATTTATGTAATGAGTTCACATGA
This sequence comes from Melaleuca alternifolia, assembly GCA_019926035.1. Classification (NCBI taxonomy): domain Eukaryota; kingdom Viridiplantae; phylum Streptophyta; class Magnoliopsida; order Myrtales; family Myrtaceae; genus Melaleuca; species Melaleuca alternifolia. The sequence goes on from JAGKPW010000330.1 coordinate 5,847, forward strand.
TATTCTTCCTCTCTTAATGGCCTTTTCGCCTTTAAACCACCTTTTTCCCTCTGAATTTATTAGTCTCGACAATTTTCTCATTTGGCTCATCCTTTTCAAACTCGAAGGTAGATGAAAATCGTAACGCTTTTGCTTATCAAATAGTGACAGTACAAAAACTGACGTTAAGTATAAAACACGTCCTCCATTCAAATAATGTTTATAGAAAAACACAACTCTCTGCGCTGGAGGATATTGCCTCAGCAAAAGAATATCACATGTCGTGCGTGTCCATGTAAGATTGTCTGGGCATTAGAGAGATTCATTTATGATGCACATTAAATATCTTCAAAGGCATATTATCCCTCCATCATAATCACGAGTTGACATGTATTCTAATCCGACCGTTAATTAGACCTGGCATAGACTTTATTGCTTCGTGCAGTGCAATTGACAACTTCGAAATTAACCCATTGAGTCCAAATCAACTTTTGTTTCTTTCGAACTCTTCAAGTGACCTCCAAGAATGGCCTCGACCCCAGCTTGAGACACTGCCCTATAACAAGCCTCATCACTTTCGCAAACTCCGAATAGCTAGAGAGTCGAAACAAATAGCAGGATCTTCTTCAACGTTTATTGTTTTGAGTTTCATTTTCAAAGGAAAATGTACAGGTTTCTTGCACCATTTGACTCCGCCAAGTCCACAAGCACTGACAATATTTCGAGGCAGCCAGTCATGGGTCATCCTCAAAATCTCCGTTTCTCTTCGTTTGGACAACCCCTGACTCAGATAATACATCCCCCAACACAATCCACGCCTTCATTTCAAGGGCTGCCATGTCTGTATCCATGCCCACCTCATTATTCGCCCCAGCCCTTCTGTTTCTTGCCAAATCACAACGGTCCTCACCTGGTTCGACTATTCGAACGGCCATCGTCGCAACCAACCGCGTTCGATCTGGCGGGGTATGAACAGAAGGTTCTTGATGCTCGGGCGACGAAGGCCGCGAGAAACAGAAGAAAGATGGCTCGCCAAAGGAGCCTCGATTTGCACCGAAGGGGCTCTTCGGCATCATCTACTACAAATGCAAGCCCATCGAGCAACGGGGTAAATTCGTGCAAACATCCCGTGGAGGATCAAACTTTGGAAGTTGGTGGTAGGGAGGAACTACATGCATTACTCACGCCAGATGGTAAGGTGGGGCAAATTAAACTATAATCAAATTCTGGATACTATTGGAGGATTTTCTGGCTTCTTGTTCTTAGGATTTTTTCTTCTTTTGCTTTGTCATTTGGATTGTTCTTTTTAAATGGAATTGTGGGGTGGTTGGTAGCAACTCAGAATGATTCTCAAAAAGGAGTTGAAGAACAGTGATGTTGGGTCTCTAGGGAGGATCGTGCTTCCAAAGGTGAGACTCGAAATACTAATGTGACCCACAGATTTATTCGAGAATTTCATGGTCAACCTCTAGAGTTTAACTTCTATTGTAACTTGAGTTTCTTGCTCCTTGTTGATTTCAATTAGAGGGAGGCAGAAGAGAATCTTCCAGTTATTTCTGACAAAGAAGGGATTCAACTAGTGGTCAGAAACGTGCACTCTCAACATGAGTGGATCCTGAGATACAGGCAAGCAAGCAAGCAAGCTCTCAACAATATCCAATTATCTTTGTTGCACTTTATTTCTTATTGATTCATTAAAACTCCAGATAACAACTTTAATTATCTATACATTGATTTTCCTCTTAAACTAACGTTGCACTCCTTGAAGAACACAGGTATTGGTCAAATAACAACAGCAGAATGTATCTATTTGAAAATGCAGGTATACTTTGATTTTCTTTTCATTGACGTCATATATTTGGACGATCGCAATTTGTTTATTTTATCATGATCACTAATTTGCCAATAATATTAAAGTGTTTGCAGAAAATCGCCGCATCCTTATCATTTCATAACGTTTGCAATACAATATCAGAAACCCTAATTAATGTTGAAGCGAGCTATGCATCTCGAAACCCTACTTCATCTGACCATGTTCAGCGTCTAATTCCTAAACAGGAGAATTAGTGAGGCAAAATGGACTCGATATGGGAGACTCCATCACATTTTACGAAGATGAATGCAAGAAGATCGTGAGTTCCTTATTTATTCATTTATTTCCTTATGGGGATTCATTTAATATGCTTCATTAGTCACGTCGTTTGCAGGATCACTCAAATATAAATGCCAAGAGAGAGGCCAGTTTGTTTAGCTAGGCGACGAAATTGAGTCTTGGACATTTCCACAAATTTAATTGAGGCTAACAGCGTTGACCAAAAAGGTGGAGATCATGTAGGATTGCAACGTTAATAACACGTAGGCTGAAATTTTTAGGATATATCCCATCGGAAAAGCGAAAAAAGAAAGAAAGAACGAAAGAGAAAAAGGTCATTTTGTTGCCTTTCTAGGGAAAGTTAGGACAAGGCGTGTCTAACACTAGTTCTCTAAAAGTTTGTCAAGAAACAAAATTCCAGGAAGAACTGAAAAAATTAATTTTTCCCAAAATTCAGTGTGAAGAAAATCTGATTTTTTCTATTATAATTTGTCGCTTGATTTTGATAAGACAACGGCCTTATGATAAGATCTCTTTTATCTCGGGGGATTAGCCGCATAACTTTAGTGAAGAGGTCAATACAGACTGAAATGTTCATCAAAAGCTTAAAATACTGAAATACTAGTAGCGCTTAGGAGGAAAAGGTACTGATAATAAAAATCTGAATATGAAAATGGTGATAAGAATAAAATTAACTCGAAATTGACATGTCGATATGTTGTATAATACCTCTTTTGGATATGATTTTGTTTCGTTATGAATAATCAAAACCTAACTTGTTCTCGTAATAAACAAGATAATTTTAGCTGATGTGATTAGCCATAACAGAGATAAGAATAGACACTTTAATATAGAGAGAATCCTAAAATATATTGATATAAGAAAATGAAACGTGTAATTTTTAGAGATCTCGATCTTCTCGACCACTTACAACGAGGGTTTCCTGGTAGAATGCTCTCAATTTTTTTTTCATACAATTTTCATACATATAAATTATGGTGAGGCTATTCCACGCTTTTTTGGCTAAAAATATATTCCATTTAAAGTTTATTGATCAAATGAGTTCTCAACTTTGATTAAGAGGGTATCCGAAAAGAAGACTCATATTTTATAGATTACGGCGCGTCGTAAGAAAAAAGGGTATGGAGGTATCAAGAAGCATGGACTGACATTGGTGGATTTATATTAAAAGCACGTATATTATATATATTTTCGTGCAAAACAATCAAATATATTCGTCACGTTATTCATAAAATGAGTTCATACGATCCCTTTAATTTCTCAACACAAGCAGTAACATTTTGTGGACATTAACCTCGGAACATTTTGGTGCATGTGTGTTACACAGTACTTCTCCATTGAAAAGGTGGCCCGACCAGAAGCAAATCCCCGGGACAAGCCAAGCCAAGCTATCGAGGACCTTGATCTCAACACCTCAAGCGCACCATATGCAAACGAACCAAGAGCTGTCGAAGGCGAAGAAGAAGAAGCAACTCTGGCACTGCTATCGGGACAATTCAAACACAGCGAAGGAGATGCTGAAGCCTTGGCGGCTAATTTCTCTGCAGATTCTTCTGTACCATACAAAGATTACTTAAATGTCGCAAGCGAGGCGACCTCTAGACAACCGGATGCTTCGACGGGAGATGACCAACAGATTGATTTTGATGGCTACTACAGAGGTCTCGAAACTCTTACCAATATGGATCCACACACTTATTCCCTTTTGGATCAGTGTTGGTTAGGCAACAGCGGCGCCGCATAGAAATGATAAATCAAGCGATGGACCACATAAATTCTCTGACTACAAGGAAACCTAACACCAAATGGTACCCGGAATTTTCTTTCGTCAGATTTAGTTTTTTACAGTTGTTCAAGTCAGGTCTGGACTTTGATTCTCTTTTTTCAATCCTGATTGAAATCTGCGGCCACAATTCAGCTGCAATTCTCATTCAGTTTAGTCTAGTAGCTTTGGTTTCATATCAAGTATTTTAACCGTTAACTCAGTTGTTCAAGCTCTTTGAATTTCGAGGATGAAAATTGGAGGATAGATTGGCAAAGTATGAATCGCAATGCATAGCAATACTGATACTACGACTCCATTATAAGAACATTCGAAGGAGGTTGTGATAACATCACTTTTAAAGCCCACAAACACTTAAGAGCTTGAAATATTCAGGTAAAAATTTTATCTGTTAATGGCTTGAGATGATAACAATCCATCCACAGATTTCGCCCCTGCGGAAAAGAGTAAATCACCCTTGGCCTAAGACAACAGTAAAAGAGACAGCATATGACATGATTTGATGCAGAATAAACGGCAGGCAGAGCAAGAAAAACAGAGAGAGAACCCATAACAGTGTGAAAAAGTACATCTGTCTTCAGTTTTCCGAAAGTACACGTTTGTACATCTGGAACAATTGAAAATTTTTTAATAAATGTGTCAGGTATTTTAATCCTGGGTAAAGCTCATGAGAGAGATAAGCTGAGATGAGACCAAAAAATTACTTGATCCAAACAACAATTGCCCGTGATTATCATGAGCAGAGACAAGTTGGGGCGTCCTAGTGTGAGCATTGCAGTTCTTCGAACAAATTGCCTGTCTCCCATCTCCGGAGTCATGCATGAGTAACCTTGAAAATTCTCAGGCTTGTCATTTACACTGGATGAGACCACGAGACCATATCAGCGGACTTTTTCTTTCTCGGTCTGATCGTTTGGCACTAAATTGAGATCCTGCATCTGACTCTTAACTGAAACCAATCCGGTTTGTGCGAGAAACCTGCAGAAAAATACCGTGTCCTGAGAACAAAACTTCAAAAACAAGACAAGCACAGTTTATCTCCCAGCCAATGATAAAGTTTGAGACTAAAGAATGAAAACCAGATTCATCAGTGTCAGTTGTTTGGACAACTCGTCCAGAATACAATCGAACGAAACAAAGAAAAAGAGAGGATAAGCATTTTTTAAACGATAATGAAGAATAGGGCAAAACAAGTTATCCCTGGAAAAAAGATGTCATTTCCCTAATGACTAATTTGGTGGGCTTGCGAGGATTATAATAATCTACTTTTTAGCTTTACGCCACAATGAGACACCAAGACTGATCGTCTATGGCAGCTTAGTTAAAACATCCTAGCCATATATAAAAGTTTCCAATTCCTGAAGCATTTTCAAACTTTGCAGAGAAGTCAGTCCCTTCAAACATTCAGTTTGTTTCCGATAACAAACTGCAAGGCAAGAATTGACAGTGGCAGAGCAGGGACATTGGTGAAGAAGACTTGGATTTTGAGAGATGGAATGCAACAAGGGATAGGAAGAACATTGGTGAAGCGTTAGTTTGATGAGATTAAGATGGCCAATGGACATAAATAGGAGAGATGGATCAGACTGGAAATCACCACAAGTGACCCAGGTATAAAGACAAATGAAAATGATATGTCCACAAAGCGCAGTTTCAGAAAGTGGATGCTATTTTGGCAAATTGGTTTTTAAAACATTCAATAGTAGCTCCCACGACCTGTGGAAATAGCAGCAATGGTCCAAAAGAGTGTTCGGTTAGTGCCCCATCATCACATCTTGGAAGAGCTAAAGCAAACTGACATCTAAATGATTGGTCAGAAGTAACTATTCAACTTCTGAGTCCACTCATAAATTTTTAAAAAACCATGAAGAAACGGAGAGATGGTGCAGAAGGAAAAAGGACCCACTGTCCCTGGGTCTTCAAATACATGGGAATTTCCATGTAAAATCCTATTTTCCTTGTTGTTCTTATGGAGTCATGATACAATAGGCACCCTCAAATCTTGCATTTTCCCAGAACTGGAGGCAAGAATTCTAAGAGGTACAGAGCAGCAATAAATCGAACTGCACAGTGCAATACAAAAAAGTTGGAGAACTGATATTGCACTTATCATTCCCAGTCCAGATGTAGCTGAAGTTTTCAGTAGAGTTGCTTACACACCAAGCCATAACCAAGCATGACATGAGATTGAACATAGACATAACTGAAGGTTCTAAATTCTCATCAGACCTTGTGTTTCTAGTTCATTTTCCATTCCTCCATTATTATTATTATTATTATTATTATTATTATTAGTATTAGTATTACGATTTTGATGAGCAGGTGTTTTGTGTTTCCAGAATTAGGTACTCTAGCGCCATCAGACTTGCCGCATTCACAGTGGAAGCTTATGTTTGGACAAAGACAAAGTAGAGACGCAGGAGCTATATAGAGTAAATGGGAGAAAGCAAAATATCAGCTAATGAGGCAACGAACAGGAGAAAAGATGCTAAAAAGCCACCAATACAGGATCTGAGAACCTTCAGCAGCCTATACATGTTTCATCTTCAAATGCCTAACCACAAAGAGGTTTCACATTCAAGCAATTCTGTTTGCTCCTACAACTTCAACCATCACAACAGCTTCAAGTTTAACCAAACATACTATATTAGTGATACAGCAAGAAGACTGGAGACTGCACCTATCACTGCACTGATTACTTCAATCAATCATTTGTACAAGACAAAATTTCCCTTAATTTAGTTGAAGGGTTGACTCGGTGGCGCAATCAAGAAATGACATAAAAAGACAAATATGGTTACTTATATCCAAAAATATCGATAAGCTCCACTTCCATCGCCATGAACTTGTCTAAAGGGGAAATGCAACCATGAATGTACGTTACTGAATCTTCAAACTTGTCATTTCAAAGTACACACCAGCTATCACTTTCCTATCTATTAGAAGGACCAGGGGGCCACCCAATCAAACAAACCCATACTTGGTTCTTCTTTACCCCCCTTGCCTCTCCATGTCCCCAGACGGTTATTTGGGTTGTCGTCCTCTCAGATGCCAATTACATGGAATAGCTCTAAAAGATCATTGACAGGATTCCTGGTTTAATCGGGTGAAGTTCCCAGAAATTTGGCCAATTTAGGAGAAGAAAAAATGGAATACCACCTACATTTATAGAGCTTAAAGCAAGTCCAGAAACTTGATTTACCATGTTTGATCTAAAAGTCAAACCTTTTGACTTGTATATAGTCAAAAAGAATGAAAAATCAGGCTGATTATCTTTCATTAACAATTACTAATTGACAGTGGTTGTCCCTAGAAAAATAGCAGATTATATGTCTCCTACAGATTAACAAGAGGTAACAAGAGGTGAATATGCCTATCTACAAAAGCAAAGTGTGTTTGAAAGTTAATGAGGCACTGTAGTTGAAGCCACCATCAAATACTCTTCATTTAAAAAGGGGTCCAGATCTAACAAAAATAATCCCATTCCCTGAAATTTCCAGCTAAAGGAATTTTAAAGTTTTCATCTACTTTCTCCAGCCAAGGCAAGATTTTCTCTAGTCAATGGAAACCATATTTTTCAAAGGCAGCGTCAATCAATCAATAGCAAAACCAAATCCAACAGAATCTTGCACATGAATTTCAACTACCAAGTCTTGCATTACCAACACATGTTGGGAAGCCGAACTGAAACCTAGTATCTCATATTGGGATGTACTCACAAGAGGAAGCCCGAAGTCCAAATCCATTACCATGCCTCCTCGTTTAATTGCACTTTAGCACATCGTATACCTAGGGCCTAGCACTATCCTGTCACTCAAAATTTCAAAGCAATGGGTATCTCGATTTGTCCTTCTTTAGCTCCAATTGTCCAAAGGGTGACTCCATCTCAATTCGCGCTTCACTCATGGCATCCTAACAAGAACAATCTATACCTAAAAAGCTGAGCCCCAATCAAAAGACATAAAAGCAACAGCTCCAAGAGCACAAGCAGCTGAACATTACCAGCTAAGTAGCAAGAACAGAGCGAGCGTGATCATCACGAGGAACGAGACATGGAGGGTCAACCACGAATCGCTCGAAGAGAAGGCCAACCCCATCATGACGGCGAGCGACCCACCCAGCATCACAAACGCTATCTTCAGCGCGTTCCATGTCGGACCCTGAAAATCGACAAAGACGGGAAACAAAGAAAAAACATCACTTTGATTGAGCAACAACTGGGGAACGGGTGATTCCGAAGTCAATGACACCCTCTTGCGCTTGAGCAATAGAAGCCATACGTTGATTCCCGGCGCGAGAGCGCCGAGCAAAACCGCTTCCGCCGGCGACACGTCCTCTTTCGCCGGAGGCCTGTCCTCCATTTCCGACCGATCCGAGTGTTGAATATGATGTTACTTGCAGCTTGAATGGAACGAGACAGGACACAGCGATGGGCTCTTGAAGTCGTTTTGTCGATCTTATGAAAAACGTGCACGGGCTTTTCTTGATCCAGTTCTTCGGCTTCAAAACTTTATAAATCACAAGATTGGCACAAGTCCAATTTTGTTTTTCAATTTCAGCTCATCTAATAAAAACTTTTTGTAATTTGGCCCAAACTGCTCCGTAGATTCCCGCACCTTTCTCTTGTCTGTCTTAAATCGGCTGAATGGACATGAACTTGACATGAGAACATAGAAGGATTGAACAACCCTTATACGAAGTATACGGTTCAGAACCCGTCGCAGGTGCTCAAAGCTAAGCAAATGGTACTTTGAATTGAGATTCTTTCGGTCTCGAGATCTCTCGGATGAATATGCAAGCTAGGATCTCAAGTTTGTTTGTTCCGATTACAAAGCCGAACAAGCCCAGCGTTACATGCCTATCAGCTTCGACGTCATGTCACGAGATAAGAACCAAGTAAAATATTCGGTAAGATATCGGGTTCATGAGATAAGAACCAAGTAAAATATTCGGTAAGATATCGGGTGCACGATGAATCTATGGATGCCTTTTTCTACCTGCATTATGGCTTTTCAGCTCCGGATGGGTTTGGTTCAACATTTGCAAGGGGTTTGGGCAAATGGAAATGTTGAAAGCTAAAAGCCCTTTGGGAGAATGCAAAACGTGCTTGGTAAAAAAACATTTATAATGGGTTTTGAATTGAACTGGGTGTTTGGCAAACTTTAATTTGGAAAGGGCTTTCACCTAATTTTTTTATTTTTTATTTAGAAAAAAAGAAAAGGGCAAAGGAGGACCGGCGGAGGTAGGTGAGTCTCGCCGGCGACCTCAGACGGCGAGGTCGCCGGACTGCGTGACGGCGAGGTCGCGCGACCTCAGCTGCTGGGTCGCGCGACCCCAGATGGCGAGGTCGCGAGACCCCAGACGGCGAGGTCGCACGACCCTCAGTCGCGCAAGCTCGCGACCTCAGTCGCATGACCTCAGCCGACCTCAGCGGCGAGGTTGCGCGACCTCAGCCGCGAGGACCCTCAGCCGCAGAAGATGAACAGGTGGAGAAGAAGATGTTCGCCTCTCAGAAGAAGAGCCGGAGAAGATGAACAGTGCGGGACATTTCTGGACTTTTGATAAAATTGTGAGGACAAAATGGGGAACAAAAAAAATTTCATTTAACCTTACTTCAGCATTCCGAAAATGCTGAAAGCCCAAAGCTCCTTCAACTAGCATTGGGCTTTCAGCATTTCAAATGCTAATATTTGGGCAAATGGACATTCGAAAACTGAGCCAAACACCCCAAATTTGGCCAAATGGGCTTTGAAGGCTGAAGGGGCTTTGGGAATACTGAACCAAACGTACCCAAAGTCCACAACCTGTTCAGCAGAAGGCATGGCGGAATATTTGGAGACTAAAGTAGTCGACCATGAACAATTTGCTCATGACTTAACCAAACGAAAACTAGCATTTCCTACTACGTGTAAACTGTTTTGGTCAAGATCACCTGCATTGGCCGAGGCTAAAGACTTGACCGCAGTATGATGTTTGGAGGGTGTTCCGATGCAATTCGTGCCCCCCCAAGAAACAAAACTAGGAATCTAGCATAGGACTCATGCTTCTCAATGTGCAAATAGCGCTTGGAGTTCCATGTCCCACCTTTTATATGCGGGAAGGGGACACTACTAATAAATCCATGCAGTGACTAACCTAAGCCGACCATTCATCCGATTTCCTACTTGAGGCAACACACAGAATTCATTACCAGGTCTACTTCTAAACAAGATTATCCAGCTTTGTTATGATCGCAACAGCAAAAGAATCGTGGACTTGGAACATGCATATCATTGCAAATACCAGGCCAACACCAAGCCCTGGTCTTGACCGCAGCGAGAAATCATTTCCCTCAACATGCCCTCAAGGGCAAGAAACATAAACAGCCTCTAAGCATGCTTTGGTTATCATTTCATTATCAGCTGAAAGAAGTGTTGTTTTGTCAGAAGACTAAAACAGGTTCTCTAGGCATTCTCTCAACAATTACATCGTCCAAAAGGGACATAAGCAAATATCAGGTCCTTAAATCTCACTACGAGAGAGTATGACCTTTCTTTCTTCCTAGATGACTCTTCCTTGTCTACCTGTACCAGATCCGCTGTACAATGAGTTCTACATACAGTTGCATACCAGGAAAATGAGTTGTGACTAGTGAGTCTTTAGCGTGATTAATCACACGAAAGCACACACTCCAGCTAAGAAAGTGAAACAGCAAGCCACTCGAGTCAATAGAATATCCACTTAATCACCTAGAATGTGGGACCTTGCAGGTTAGGATCCTGCTGGAGCCTCCATTCTCTCTCTTTAAGGAATTGCAGAAGCATCTGCTGATCGTCTCTCAGTTCCGCTGTCATGGCACCACAACCATAAGGACTAGCTCGATAATATGGATGAAAGACTCTGTCCTTCGGCTCGTCCACTCCATAAAAGGCAGCAAATCCTGGAGTCGCAGCCTGGTGATTCGAGTATACTGTTTGGTTAGAGTACGAGGGAGTTCCCCAGGAGTTGATTGGATCGATTTGAGGGACGCCAAGATGATAAACGTTCCCAACATTTCCAGGGCCATGGAAACTAGGACTCAACATTTGACCATTATTGCCCTGATGGAGATTGTTGATTTCTCTGAACTGGCGGAGCCATTCTGAAGAACTCATTCCACATTGTATTGGGTATACATAGTTATAGCCAGTGACACCAAGACTAGAAGCATTAGGTGCAAGAGGAACAGCATAATCTGAATAGCTCTTCCCAGGTGATGCGTAGAGAAAATTCTCAGTCACGCCCATTGTCTCGTTTGTCTTGTGATCAGAGAAACCAGACGTATTCACTCCACCAAACCAGACAGCATCATCTGGTAAAAGTGGCGCTGAAGGCACAGGGGTGGAATAAGGAGGAGAAGGGTAATGAGTTATTACGGATTCATGGCAAGAAGCAACAACTGGGTTCTGCGGCTCGGTGGTTTTGTTAATGGAGAGATCAGCCAGCGATTCAGAAGCTATTTCCTCTATAGGAGGTAGGTGACGTTTACCCAAGTCAATCCCTGTTTCTTTATCCATGTTTAAGCTCCCTCTGTTGAGGACCCAAGCATTTAGCGAGGGAGGCCCGGCACCAGTAGAGACTGAGGTTGCAGGAAACAAGTTTGCCACGTCACTAAAAAATGGCGGCGGCTGCTGCTGCTTGAATGGCTCATTGTGCCTGAAACTATTGTTGTTGGGTTGGAAATTAGATGGTTCACTGTGCACAGGATTCTGGGCTATAAGCAAAGATGTGGCGCGACGCAAGCATTCATCAGGCGGTGCTGATTGATCCATTAGTTCTTCATCGGGGTCTCTTTTTTCAGTGATGTAATTATGAAGCGGAGCCGAGTTGTGCCTTGTCAAAGGCTTGAACAGAATGACTTCCTCCTCCTCTAAGACAACAGATCTTCTTGGACTTCCTCTGACGACTTCTTTTCCTCGTTCTTCAGTAACTTCACTCGTCTGTGCTGGAGAAATTTTCAGTTTTGGATTAGTAGCCGTTGTGGATTTATCATTTTCCGAGCTCATCTCCTGAGAACCATTTGACTCCACCTCATAGAAGTGTCTTCTCAGCTTATCATACCGGATCCAACTGTGATGACGACCAGAGCTTTCACCAATCCTTGTAGCAGCAACGATAATACGATGAGCTCGGCACACTTTTCCACTCTGATAGTCAGTGCTATTTTCCCAATGAGATGAGAAATCTAGCAGAACATGCATGTGTGCAAAAGGTGCAAAGCCTCTCAACTCATAATCTTCCCATAGAGCACAATCTTGAGACTTAATTTCGCCTACATGAGAGTGAATGAGGTTTACCAGGCGAATAAAGTTCTTATGGAAAGAAGACAAAGCCGCTTCGCTCTTTTCATTGACCCCACAAAGATCCTCTTCTTCAGGTAGATTTGCCAACCATTCCACAAACACAAGAATAGCTGGTAAAAGAGGGCAAGAATCCCAGGCACTGGCCTTCATGACTCGATCAACGAGCTGATTCACAAATGTAAATAGAGCCATCACTGCAAGGTCTTTCAAGAAAAGCGGCGTCAGTTCCTTCTTGTCTTGCATGTTTGTCACCACTGGGCTCTTGGCAAGGTTTTGGATGACAAAGATGAAAACACAAATGGCTTGGATGGCTCGAAATGGGCCTGTTCTTGTTGGATCCGTAAACCGATATGACTTTAACACATTCTCTAGATTAATGTCATCCAAATCTAACAAAGCTTCCAGTTCTCTCTTTGTAGATGAAAAAGCTCTCAAGAAGTCATCCAAACTGCTCAAATGACAGAGAAGAAGAAAGGCGAGATAAGCAATCTGAGTCTGATAAAACACAAGTCTACGATATCATAAAACTCATCTTTGTCAGGAACAAAGCGCATGGAGTGACATGGTGACAACACACTTCTGTAGAACTCTTACCTGGATCTTACATAGAAGGAACTTATTATTATGACTAGAAGATGCCATAAGTTTCTTCCCACCAAGCAATCCCGTTCCTCTGTAGATAAATTGCAGTTCGTCATATCAGCACCAGATTGCAACTTAGTCATAACTTTTCTTCTTTCAGAAAGTATCGAGGAATCAAACGAGGCCTCAGCAGAATGGGGATGCAAAGGAGATGACCTGCTCTGCATAGTCGTAACAAGCAATTTAGATCTGCAGGGAACCTGGAAAATGAGGAAGATGGCAAAGGTGTCTGACCAAACAGAAAAACATTTTACCTTCTCTAACAGTAACACGAGGTTGTTCCATGCATCCGGGAAAGGTTCTTTAATGGCCAAACTTCTTATACAGTGGTACAAAGCAAGGAACTCGTCACCAACGTACGTCGACAGTAATGCCAACTAGAAACAATACTAATTGGTTAGAAATAATAAGTAAGTGTCTGAATATTTATAATGTAAACCAAATCCAAGGATAATTACAAGGCATAGACAAAAGTAAGACAATATACCTGATTATGTGGGTTTCCACTATCGGGCCAAATTGTCAATGCTTTCAAGTAATGACCTGCTGCAGTAGACCAGTTACGGTTTTTATTATCAGGTTTTTCGTAAAGCTCTCTGTATCTTGCCAGATCCCCCAGACAAATTAGGAAGCGATGGCATAAGTATTGGCATTTCTTTATCTTCTTCTGATCAACATTATCTACAATGCCAGTGCTTCTGTGGAAGAAGGTATCTTCCGGAATTCCATGAAATCTTTGTACCTTGTCATTGAGACTTTTGTAGAAATCAGTTGCTTCTGACAAGAAAAACTTGATTCCTTCATTGTAATCATCAGTGCTTCTTTGAGCATTAGTAACATTCTGCCGCATGTCAGAATTCGTACAACTAGGAAATTTCTTTATTTGTTTACGAAATTCATCGATATGCTTATAATGTAGCTTCCACAAAGAATACTCGATATCTTGCAAATCTGCGTGCTCGGAGTCTTTCAAGATGCTCTTCTCGTAAACTGAACAGACTTGGTGATATAAGTTTTTGACATCGGAATGCAATAGACCTTTCGAATTGATTGATGCCCATAACAGCTTTTCAGTGTTAGATACCTGGGAGCATCAAATTATCATAATTAACCACAACAATGCAATCAACAGAGCATAACGAGTGCATTGTTTATCAAGATTTACCTCGGCAGGTGAGTTTTCTATCTGTTGATCTTTCTGATGGACAATTGGCCTAGCATCCATAGTTACAGTCAAAAGATTTCTTCACAGGAACTTTGTCTTCTCCTGGATGTTGGTAGTATTCTGACGACCTACATGACAATTGAATGATTCAGGTCGGTGACACGTCTCCATCAAGATCAGAGAGACAAAAAACGTGAACACCCAAATGCACAAGTTAATCGAGGAATTCAAGCCTTCAACATTGACCCCAGCTCTTCGCCACTCGATCTCAGGACACTAAAACGCGGTGGAGCAAATCGAAGGGTTCGCCGAGTAAAGCAAAAATGTTTTACCATCTAGGTCTTATGCCGAAGAACTTACTGGATAAAGGCGAGAGAATTCACAATTCTTCTGACCATCCAATACACCAAAAAAAAAAAAAACCTGAACGCATTCTCTTTCAGATGATCATACAAACAAAAGCTTTGAAAAGCAATCAGGCTTAACTGGTTGGCTACAGCTAATCGGTTCAACACATGACAAGAATTTTCTTTCTCACGGACTTTGAAGCAAGTAAACAAGAGCATCATAGAAAACAACAGAAGTCTAAAAGAACCCACAAGAATTATAGTTCAGAACCTTAAATTGCAGAAGACAAGCCACCCACCAAAGAGAGCTCTCATGCTCCTTAAAGATCTCACAACAAGAAAAGGTAAACATGAACTTTTCAAAAAAGTGTTCCTAGAACGACAAACAAATTCTACTGCGAAGATCCCTTTGAAATTAGGTAACTGACCCACCCAATTCAGGTTGCCGAAGCAGAGCCAAACCAACCAATCAGCAAGAACCTACACTAGTGAGCACGAGAGAGAGAGAGAGAGAGAGAGGGAGATGCTGAAAGAATCTACAGACTGCCGAGAGAAACCCAAAAAGAAGAAGAGTTGAAGAACTTGGCCACCTGTAACTGCTTCAGCAGCAAAACAGACAAAGCAAAAGGTCGCTGATGATGAATGAGAGAGAGATAGAGAGAGAGAGAGAGAGAGAGAGAGAAAGCGCTCAAACCCAAAGACTATCTTGCCCAGTGTAATTCGTCTTCTTGGTCTTTCTTGCTCATTTCTTGATTTCAATTCAAGAACCTCCAAACCATTAAAAAAATTTGCAAAAGCGGGGGGAATATATTAAAGTGACTCATCATCAATCATCATCCATTTCTCTGACCAAATGCAGAGACAGAGATAGAGAGAGAGAGAGAGAGAGAGAGCGAATCCCTTGCAGTCCAAGCCAAGACCCCACCTTTGTCCTCTTGGCATTACGACGCCACCCGTAAAGCTCTCCGGCCAGGATCCCTTCCAGGCCGGGAGGACGGCCAACCACGGCCGCCCGATTCGAGCGGGGTTCCAAATCCATACGGTGGGCTGCGGAGCAGAGGAGGGCATCCGCAGGCAAAGTCCATTGCATTACGGCTGATGGTGGGTGGTTGGGGAGGTGTGATTTTTCAGCGGCTCTTGTCTTGTCAGGAGTCCGACATTTGGTTAATTGCGATATCTGCCCTTTTCGTGCGAGCAAGACAAATGGTTCTCTTGCAGATGAGGACACATTGCACATGAACATTCGATTTTTTGGCACATCAAAATGGAACAGCTCGAAAAATATCGTGTACGGTATGCGATGATATGTTCCATTAGATTTTGGACGTGGTGTGATTGAATCGATCACATTTGTCCGGAAGATGTGAATATTGACTAAGTATATGGATGGTTCAATTGGTTACTACACGAGAGAGAGAGAGAGAAGAGTATGAAGCCATAGGCAAAAATCATCTTTCACTGACAAAAGTTAAGCAAAGGCCCAAGCAAAAAGGTTGTCTCAAGGGGTTAATGAATGGGCATAGACAAGATGGATATGAGGTGCAAGCGCGAATAAATTTCGATTCATTATAGCACCTATGGACGCATAAGAAATGCATCAAATCGATGAATGTCTTATTTGACTTTGTTAAAGAAGATCGAGGGATTAGGGTCTAACAAATTGAAAATATTAGGTCTTAGATTGCACACTTTTCAATGATTTAGGGGCTTCTGGCCACTCCCTCCCTTGTTTGATCAAACAAAAAGATTACAGTTAACATTTAGGAATAATTCAAGAACCATGATCAACGAATTGAAAATCTAAGAGTAACATTTTAAGTTTTTCCTTAATTTTCTCCTTCACATGCCGTTGCCACATAATGCCGAGATCTTTTCGAGGCATCAATTTTTACTAATAGCCAAATAGGCAAGTCTCTAATGGGACAACTACGTGAGGATCACATTAATCATATTATTTCGAGCAGTTAATCTTTGTCGGCTTTGAAATGATTTACTTAAGACAAAGGGCAAGATCACAATTAAAAAAGGGGTCACGAACTATATCCATGTGTGAACTCAAGACACATTATTTGACAAGGAGCTAAGTGAAAGATCTATATATTAATTCGGTGCATCAATTGAGCATCTGACAACGACGGGCCCATACTTAGTAGAATATGCAATATCTTTGATTGGAAAATCTTATCCTAATTCATTAGAATTTGCCTTTGCATCTAAGAATCGTTGAAGAGGAGAACCAACTGGATTGCTTCTAGGGGGTAAAATTGAAAAGAATAATAAACATGAGGTCGAAAAGGGAAATATAAAAAAAAATAGCCAAAACTTTCAAACTGAGTCGTGCACGATCACGCGTGATGAAAGGATAAGACCTCTTCTCCTTGGGTCCCATAGGATGGACTTCCCAGGTGTAATATTTTAAGAATACCATCTCATTTGAAAAATCTCAAATGGCATTTATGACATTTTTATCTAGAATTACCCTTTATATAATAACGAAATCCCAAATCGATTCTATTACGACACATTTGTCTGAAACTATTTTTCATCTCATATTATATCTCGCATTTGTATCAATGATGTATTTATCTTTAAGTAGCTTTTGTTTTACAAAAATAACTTTCAAACGAAAAATTTATGGTCCACATTAACTCTCTGTTCTATTCATTTGTATCAATACACATGAATTTTTGCACAACGGTTTTTCACTTTTTGTTAAACTTTTTCATGTCTATGTTTTTCCTTTTTGTCAAATTTGTCATGTATGATGGATATTGGATATGATGTTAGTGGAGGACAGAGTTGGGTGAGAGGAACTAGCTTTGAGTATTTTTGTTCGACAAAGATTAGTTAAGACTAGATATGCCAAAGGGTATTGATTAGGGGATTTTTGTAAGAAGAAAATTTATTTGAAATAAATGTGACACTAATTGATGATTCTCAAAATTATTAGCCCAAAAATTGATCTAGGTATTATTTTTTTTCATTTATATTAACCCAAATATAGGTCAATGACAAATTTGCATTTTTATGATGTAGAGCACACGCAGCGCTCTGAGCTATTAAATATGTGAATCTAACGTCAAGTCCATTAGAAAAACAATTCAATGAGCCACAAGATTGTGCTATAGGATTAGGAACTACTAGCTTCCTTTCATTCGAAAGACTAAAAAATAAAAAATTCACAAGCAATCTCTCATGCCGAGAAAGAGTTAGGGTTTTGGTGCTAGCGATGACAAAGATTAAAGAAATGTTGAGCAATAATTGCACGTCAAAGAAAGGTCATTGTTCGATGTTATGTGTGCACATCATCATATCATAAACGTGAAAAGGTCAAGATCACATCTAATCTTGTAACAAATATATAAAATAGACCAATCCGCCTTCAAACTTGACATTTGAGATCTTATTTGGGACCAATTAGCAACTAAACCAATCATGACCCTACGCAGGTTTCATATTATACATTTATTTCACACGAAAATTCACAATTCATTAAGAATACAAGAATATAAAACATCGGAAATGCAATATCAAACAGCTAGATATCACCTTCTAGAACACAGAAGTTCCCCTACTGGATTGAGGTGTCAAAAATATGTTACCGAAGATCCTTTCTGGCAAAACTTGTGTTTGAATCACCATATTTGCACATCTTCGTTAAGCCACACATGGAAGCGCAAACCTATGTGCTTCTGTAACCATTTGCTTTGCGATCTACAAAGAAATTATATTCTTAGGGGGTGGCAATTCATATTCGCCATGTTTGTATTCATGTCATGACAACTTAAGGGTTTCACTATAAAGATGTCAATTTAAGCATGACAAGATCATCTAACCATGCTGATCTAAGCAAAACAAACATACCCTAATATTATCGGGTTAACATGACATCACCTACGTAACATGATGAAATAACAGATTGATGGATCAATACTATTACATGACTCAACCATGAAATTAATCCATCAACATGAAATCAATCCCCTCTAATGGGTTTGACTCAATGATGATAGGATTATCAATCTTGCATCACGAATTGGCATGAAATTGATTAGAAACGTCGAGCGTCAATCCAAACCCATATAATTGTGTGTCGTGTGCTACTCATGTTATCATGTCATATCAAGATTTATCACATTTACCTAACATAGTAGGCAAATGAATAGTCTGATGCAAACAGGAAATGGGCAAGGATCACGTTTCCATCCCCTGCTCCTTGTCCCCGCCAGGCATGGGACCGGGCGAGGGCATGGGACCGGGCGAGGTATTTGTCCTCCGCCACGCCTCGTCAGTACAGCGCCTTTGGACAACATGATCTTTTTGCAAATTAGACAAAAAGTATGTGCCCCTACATAGAAAAGAACATGTCTTTGCAAATTAGATAAATTTTTTTTCTTTTTGGTTTGAGAGCAACTACTCAACCGATTATAGGCCAATTTACTAATTTTTATGGGTGGGGTTCATTATGTTCTATCAATTTTTTTATCTCGATCGTACCAATATGTGTGTTACAATGTCTCCACCAATCTTGAAAAGCTCTCAAATTTTTTGAGAGACTATGCATACATAAATAAGACAACTTTTGTAAAATATAGACTACGCGTACTATCAGTCTATTATGCAGTCTTTCTCGTTTCTTAAGTCGTGTCTAATTGTATCTTTATGACCAACACAATTATTAGATAAAATTATATCTAGAATTGTGGATACTGTAAATCATACCAGTCAAGTTGCTTCTGTTCATTGGAATGCCAATTGTAAGTACCATTAAAGACAATTTTATCTATTTTTATAAATAAGATCGGCTGTAGCATATGTTGTATGAAATTATGTACTCTTGACACAATTTATTATGAAATTCACTTATATGACTATGGTGGAAAGTCGCGATCATTCTTTTTTCATACCGAATGTATCACCAAGTAATTTGAGTCATTGCTTAAACAAACTTTATGAGTGAACTTATTATTTCCGCACATGAGCAATATATGTTACCTTAGTTTTTTAATTAGCAACTCTATCTACACAAAGCAAAGTATTTATATGCAGTGCCCGGAGGTGGAGTTCGGATTCCACCGCGGTGGACGTTATAATAACTCCTCTGTGGCTCTTGTTCTTTCTTCCTCCTTCGATCTTCTTCTTCTTTCGCTCCATCTTCTTTCTCATCTGCTACTTTGTATTAACCAGTGCGAGTCACCAAACCATGTCGCCGCCGCGCTCGTGACCTTGGCAACCCAGCGGGCGCTCTTCCCCACCATGACGTCGCCACCATTCCAGGATTGCCACTACCACCACCACTCTCTTCCCCATTTTTATCTCTCTCGAGAGCCTCGTCAAGATCAAGCCAGACTTTGCCTTGACTACCAGCAGCATGTCAATGTCGACGAAGCGCTTCTTTGTTGGGGCACAGAGAGAGAGGAAGAGACAGAGAGCTGTGCTCGAGGCTCAGTGATTGTGTGGCAGCGAGAAGGGTCGTTGCGGTAGCTGCCAGATTGTGTGTTGCGACAGCGACGAGGTCGGGTTATAATGCGGCTAAGGGGCAGTTGCTGAGTGAGCTTCTTTGTTGCAGGAATGAAGAGAGAGAAGGGGGAGAGGACAGGATGGAGAGAAGCAAAGGAAATTTCTTTGTCAATGAGTTTTAAAGGTGTCGTGTTTATTCTGCCATGGACATCGAAAAGCTACGTACTAACCTCTGGAACTTCGCATATCTGTATCCTGTTGACATGATTATCAATTTCTCATAGGATCAGTACAAAGGATTCATCCGTGCTTCCTTAGCAGAGGTCATCATTTCCTTTAAACCTCGTATCATATTCCATTGTTCACCAGAAATGCAGAACACAAAAGGGGATGCTTTGTTTACATGATAGTAGATCTATCTAATTCCACAAGAAATCAAGGTACACTGGGTTCATGTACTTTAAGTACATTGCACTTCTTTAATTTTATATGAATCTCACGTGGCATCCATAGGATCGAACTGTCATGATGCATAGAACTCACATGAACTGAATTTAGAGAGGACGTGCATGAATGGAAATTGGGAACCAGGCGATGACTTTAATCCTCCAAAACAAAAGCTACAAGAGAAATTCCAAAACAGGAATGAAAAAAGGAAAAAAATTGAATAAGACCTCACCAATCATCTAAATTTTACACTTTCAGCAACTTACACCCAATATTTCT
Source organism: Melaleuca alternifolia (assembly GCA_019926035.1). Taxonomy (NCBI): domain Eukaryota; kingdom Viridiplantae; phylum Streptophyta; class Magnoliopsida; order Myrtales; family Myrtaceae; genus Melaleuca; species Melaleuca alternifolia. Next base: position 26,383 of record JAGKPW010000330.1, read on the forward strand.
AGGCTTCTGGCCATATTATTTCCTCCACTTAAGTACGTACACAGCATTGAGACAACATAAGATCAATTGGACAAGATGCCCAAAGGAACATAAACAACACATCTGCCAACCCCCACCTCAAATATAATAAATTAGGGTTTATTTATGACCCCAGAAATTAGAATTAAAAAATATATAGAGAGAGAGAGAGAGAGAGAAAGACGACCCATCATTTATAACTCAGAAGGAACATGGAGAAAAAAGCCAGCAAAATGCCATTCATTCAACCAAATAATAATTTATCAAAGCACGCGATATATGTCCTCCTTTTTTTGCTTCATATGTTTTTTCTCTCTTAGCCAGTGAACCTTCTGCAACGGGTGATGCGGCTGCACCCACGCCTGTAAGGGTTGGCCCTCCTCATCCTAGAGCAGTTGTAGTACGAATGGCCGCGGCGGCTGCACGGGATCGAGTTGCGCCTCAGCGCCCTGTAGCCAATGTACCGCCGGTTTGCTGCCAGCAGCCGCCGGTTGATCTCGGAGTCCATCTCCAGGTCGCCGTAGAACCCGTCACACTCCCCCAGCGCGGGCCGGCATCCGAGGCCAATGCTTGTGTGGTCGAGGGGGGAGCACTCGGCCACGGCAGCCATGGCCAGGAGGAGGCAGACCAGCCAGAGCCTAAACTCCATCTTCTTGGGTGCACGGGGAAGAGATCCGCAAAACGATAAGATAACAAATACAGAGATATAAGATAGTGAAGAGAAGGCTTGGTCGATTGGAGGGTCTCTTTTCCTTCTCCTTTTCAGAGGAGGGAAGAGAGAGAGAGATGAGGGGGAATTAAGGTGCGAGGGGGGTTTGGTTTCTTGAATGTTCAAGAAAGAGATTGTGAACTTGGAGGGAAAACCATGGGTGTTTATCTTGTGAACTTACGTGATTTAGGGTTGGCCTTCCGTTTCTCCTTGTTTTTCTGAAGGGAAAGAGGGCAAGGAAAATGTACTTGTCGACAGTTTTTCGAACGGCTAATATCTAAATTTGCATGGCCTGCAAACCACCTTGACCTCTGAACCCGACGTCCCATCTCTCGGCAATAGGAGCTTTTGTATCATGCACGTCTCGCGCCGAACGACTCATTAGTCAAGTGAATCGCTTTTCGTACGTGACATAGTTTCTAGAAATGGAACCCGCAGGCTTCCAGACGTACCAACCCGTTAGGCTTGTGCCAGCTTTATCTACTTAGAAATCTTCTAAGATCATTTTCATGAAGGCACGTGGAATTCTTTTTTGTTGTATTTTCAAGGTAACCTAATGACGTGAAATTTATCACGTCATTTGATAAAAAGGATTTTAGTAGGGTTTTTTCGTTACGTCTAGCATTTCTTTCACACGCATAATGCAAGTTTATACATCATGTTTCGCGAATATTGATTTCAAAGGTGAGACCTATCACCACGAGATTTTTCGGGGTGATAGGTTAGATCTTCAATCGCGTCAATCAATTTCATTACTAATATTGAACACTTTTGCCGCAATTTTTATTTTTGTGGCAATAGAGTACTTTCCTGTTGAGATTTGTTTTTTGGGCAAATTTTTCATAACTAAATGTCAATTTTGTTATGTTAGCGATCTTTTTTACGACTCTTTTTAAGCACTACCATGAAATTTCCAAATCCTCTACGGGTTTGTTAGTAATTTCAATAATTCAAGATGGTGAACTTGAAGAACATGGAGAGACCTATTCAAGAGAGAGGGCGATATACACGCCCCCTACACCATTACTGTGACATCCTGAATTTTTTACCCTGTCTCGATAAAATGAAATGGGCTTTTTATCAACACGCCTATGGTTCTTTTTCTCGGAGCTGATCACTCGAGAGTTAACTAACCTATTAGGTGAAGTCATTAAGGGATATAATTGCGATAAAATCCCTAAAAATTACCCGGTAAGTTGGATTGTACTAGAATCGTGTTTGGTTGATTTTAACCACGAAATTGAACTCGGACTCTAAAATCGAACGTTCAAGCGTGTCACGATTTTTTTAAGACCTCGTCTCATATTTTGAGAAAATTTTGTCGAGCTAAGAATTTTGCAGAAAACAAATTCAAATTGGACAAAAGGAATTCTGGAAATTCAGAAGGGCCTTTTTAGTTGGATTTTTGGGCTACCAAATTGAGTTAATTTGTGGAGAAATGGTGAAATTTTATGGCAGCTTCAAGGAAATTTCTTAGTCACCGATTGGGCTTGAATTGGTGAGGATTCGAATGGAACTTGAGGGGAATGGGTGCAAAATTCGTAGGAAGGAGGGACTGCTGCATTTTGGCGTTCATTATTAGCTTGTTTGAGAAGATTGGGAGAGGAAATTGCTATTGGATAGAGTTGAAGACTTTTGGGGCTTATACTCAAGTGTTTTGGGATATTTTCGGTGGACTTTGAGGGCTTCTTGTCCCCCTTCCCAGCAGAAGCAACTTCTTCTTCTTCTCCTCCATTTGCTGCCTCACACCCTCCCCCTTGCTCTGCGAACTTCATTGTTGGTCCAGCTCCCTCCGCTGGACTAGCCGGCCTAAGCTTAGCTAGCCACACCCCACCGCTCGCCTTCGCACCGCTATCGCCGTGAATTGGTTTATTCGCTAATCCGGGGAGTTAACTCCCTAATCCTTGCTTATGTGGTTAATTACACTTATGGGGTTAGTTAGTGTTGATTAGCTTGATTAGATCAGTGTTGGGTTAGATAAATACTAGTGATGGTGGTTTAGTTTAATTTAGTGATTTTCTTTTGAATCTATTTACTAAACCTTCATTGTTTGCCAATTTTGTGGATCAAAGTTTGCTAAGATTTTGAGGTCGATTCCTTCTTGAAAAATGTTTTAGACATCTTTAGCTATAATATTACTTTACCTAAGATTTTATGGATTTAAAAGATTAATATTTCATCTTTATTTTAAACAAAACTGAATCGCTATTTTTGCTGGAACTTGTGACCTTTAGGTGTTCAATGGATTTTTATCATAGTTCCATCATTAAAGCTGTTTATCACATCTTTTAGTTTAACATAGTAAAATTTCAGATCAAACGGATAAGTTTTAAATCTCGAACCAAGCTAGTTTTGGAAAATACGATTTCTGAATACAGACACAGTTTTTGGAACGATTTGAGCGATTTACTGCTCTCAATCTAGAAGGATATGGGTCAAGGTGTCTTCACAAAAAAAATGCTCGTTTAAGTGTCCTTTATAACATATTAAATTTTGAGAAATATATGGACTTGTTTGATGAGGTTTCTGAATTTAAACTTGGAGACGCGTGAGTAACTTGATCTGCCGATTAAGGCCGGTTATGTTTTTGTGGTTGTTCTTAGTGTAGTGCTTGCTAGATAGTATATATTTGGTGATATGGTTGGTTTGTGACATGCTTAGAAATTATGCGTGATGATATGTGATTAAGTGATTATGTGATGACTATTGAAAGATGATGTATCATGTTGAGGAAATCAATTGTGTTGTAAGCGAGTAAAGGACTAAGTACTACATGACAACGAAATTTCATGTGAGTCACCTCTAGAGCTTTGTACTATTGCTATATGTGGTCAAGGGTTAAGTACTACACAACAACGAAATTTCATGTGAGTCACCTTTAGAGCCTTGTACTATCGCTATATGTGGTCAAGGGCTAAGTACTACACGACAACGAAATTTCGTGTGAGTCACCTTTAGAGCCTTGTACTATTGCTATATGTGGTCAAGGGCTAAGTGATACACGATAATGTAACTTAGTGAGAACCACCTCTAGAGCCATGAGTATGAAAAGTGTGGATTGAACCATTGATATGATGCACTTGATTATGAGACGAAATTGTATGGCACAAAATGGGACGTGTCATAACGATTTGACCTCATAATTGGGACCTCTGTGAGTAATTTATGATTGATGTGTAGTGTTCCAGTTGTTAAAGATGTTTGCTATATGAATATGTATATGAGCTATACTAATGTGTAGGGAGGTGCTGAGGCGAGGTAAGGATTATTTGATATGTGTTAGGCTACCTCTAGGTGAATTCTTCCTAATCGGGACTTAAGGTGTAGACTCGCTGAGACATTGTCTCAACCTGTCTTGGTTTACAATTTTATAGATCCCTAGATGGAGGTGCTTAGGGTGCGATATGAGGTCTCGTAGGTGATGGATTTTGAGCACACCTTTTTGGTGGACCCAAAACCCATGGCTATAAATCCTGAAGTTTAGATAGCTCAGTAATCCATTTTTTGTTTAGTCTCTTGTGTATATAAACCCGAGGTTGTTTATAAAATATGTTTTGTGTAAATTGGTTCTCCTGCTTTCCTATACCATGTTTGATTATTGTTTGGAGATTGTTTAATTTGCTTCCCCATGTGCATAATCGATTGGGTTGGTGACGCATCCTGGGAACGTCGCAATTTAGTCGACCACCGAGAGATGTGCGCGCTCTTGAGGTTCGGGGCGTGACAATGACTTTAGAGATAATGACATTAATAACTCTTAAACTTTGACCAAACATACGTTTAATTTATTTAATTTGATAGCTGAACTTTATCTTAATATGCAATATGCTCCTTGATTTTTTGCACCTGTTCAATTTAATTCAAGTTTAGGATAGCATTGAACATTTTCATATAATTAATCATATAGTTCATGAATTAAATTAAACATGTATTAAAATTCTAGGATCATGTTGAATAAATTAAAAATGCATATACCATGTTGCATATTGAGTCAAAATTCATGAACTATTTGTGTCCCTTTTCATTGCTTTAAGCATTGGGCCAATGAAAATATTGAAAATTTAGATATTTCTAAAGTACATCAATCTATCCAACTGCCTCATGTTTTTGCGACTCTTTTACGTTTGATTATGACTAAGTCGTCTTGACGTCCAATAATTTCACAAACATATTATAATGGTTTTATGCTTAATTATCACATACGTAATTGTCCGGGATATGTGGAGACCGTGGCCTGACAATTTAGGTCAATGCGTTCATTGTGTACTAGTCTAAGTAGTCCAGGGCATTCGTTTCTTCAATGGACCCCATCGGGCACCACTAAAGAAAAGAAAAGGACTCGGCCAATTAGACCTTAGTAATCGTAATAATTCCAAGCTCCAATGATATGCAAGAGCTGTCCTTTGATCAATGGTTATCATGGAATGCCAAATATCATATTTAGACATTGCAACTTTTGAAAGAAAGTTAGCCAAACTCGTGAAAGTTTATGAAAAAATAAATGTATATCTCAATATATATATATATATATATATTTTTTCTTGCATTGTAGTTAGTCAAACGCGTAAAAGTTTACGAAAAAATGTATGCATATCTCAATATATATTTCTTGCATTGTGATTAATTATCTTTCATGTCGTCCATCAAATAAACTAAATTACATCTTTTTAATGGATTGCAAGCTTGCCTTTGAATCTAGAGTGATTCACACATCCACGACATGGGGTGAATGGGAAACACGATATATTTTTTGAGTAATTCTTTCAAGTAAAACGAGTTATACACATGAAAAAAAAACATGAAGTGTTACTTTGACGTAAAAGTTACTTGCAGTTTGACTTTGTTTTACGTCTTGTTTTAATCTACTTAAGGATGTAACACGTGAATAATCATCTATATGCACTTGTTCGGGATAACATAGTGGCTATCCTAAAAATAAATAATAATCTTTCAAATATGTTTCGCTACATCAGTTTAAGTATACTTGTTCCTTAAATGTTAGATTTGACTATTCTCAAATCACCATATATCCACAATTATATCTGACGCCACAGAAGACGATATAATTAGTGTATCAGCAAATACATGTGGGAGTCAGTCTTCTTTTTGTAGGGACAATTACCAATTGAGTCATAAACCTTTTATTACTTTGCCGATTCAGTCCTAAACCTTTTTTTATGCCAAATAAGTCCTAAACCTTTTGCAACTTTGCCAGATAAGTCATTTCGGGGAATTTTGACCGGAAAATGCCTACGTGGCGATGACATGGCGCGCCGGACCTCGCCGGCGACAACTAGACCCAAAAAAATTTTTCTTTTTTTTTCCTTATTTTTTTAAAGAAAATATACTTGGCCGGCGAGCTTCGGTGGCCGGTAGAGCTCGCCGGCCACTCCAAAGGGTGGCCCCACCCTCGCCGGCGACGGGCGAGGGCGAGCTCGCCCCCCTACGTTTGCAGATCTGTAAACTGCAGATTTGCAAGCAGTTTGCAAGGAGCTCGCCCCCCCTGCGTTTGCAGATCTGCAAGCAGTTTGCAAGGCAGCACCATCGGAGTGTAGCCTCTCGTCGGTTCCGCCACTCGTGGCGATGAGCTTCATCTTTCACCATGTTCGAAGCTCACGTAAGATTCTTCCCGCTTCATTGTGTACTTGGCCAGTTCTGGGTTTAGTGATGATTGACAAGTTCTTTATCGCGGCGCTGTGCTCGATCGAGTGGATTGATGCGCTGGACATCCTTTTTTTCCTTGATCATTTGAGTTTCTTAGCTATTTTCAATCGAGAGCAGTTTGCAAGGGGTGAGCTCGCCCCCCTGCGTATTGCAGATCAGCAAACGCAGGGGGAGCGAGCTGGAGTTCGCCCCGGCCCAGGCCGGCCCTCGCCGGCCATGGGCGGGGCCGAGCCCCTGCAGATTTGCAGTTTGCAGATCTGCAAACATAGGGGGCAAGCTCGGGCTCGCCCCTTGCAAACTGCTTGCAGATCTGCATACACAGGGGGGCGAGAGCTCGCCCCGCCCAGGCCGGGCCACGGGCGAGAGCAGGGCCACCCTTTGGAGTGGCTGGCAAGCTCCGCCGGCCGCCGGAGCTCGCTGGCCAAGTATATTTTCTTAAGAAAAATAAGGAAATTTTTTTTTTGGATCCAGTCGTCGCCACGTCATCACCAGCGAGGTCCGGCGCCCCACGTCATTGCCACGTAGGTATTTTCTGGCCAAAATCCACCGAAAGGACTTATCCGGTAAAATTGCCAAAGGTTTAGGACTTATTTGGCATAAAAAAAGGTTTATGGCTGAATCGGCAAAGTAGCAAAAGGTTTAGGACTCAATCGGCAATTGTCCCTCTTTTTGCATTCATGTCTCTTAGAACAACTACTTTCCTAAACACATTCCACAAAGTCATATTTATATACGACAGCCGGTAACATGTCCAAGTAGAAACAATGATTTATTACTTTGAAAACATTGTCAAAAGTCACAAAGGGCATCTATTGAGGATAATTAATTTATCAATCAACTCAAGAACTTACACGGTGAGTAAATGGGGATTATTTTACTCTCGCTTATCAATTGCATAAAGCAAATGTAGTATGAACAACATGCTATAGTGGGCTTCTCTTTGTAGAATAAGCATATATCATTTATTAAACATATCCACTATACGAATTTTACCTTAAACACACGTGCTTCTCACACATATATGCTTAGCTCAAATGTAATATTAGCTTTTCCTAAAGCGCTCAATTAACTACTTGCATCCAGCTTCCATCAGACATACACCATTGTGAAATTATAAGTCAATCTTATCACATGTAAACTACAAACATCATCTTGATCCTAATCAAAGTGAAACAAAACAAGAGTATATATATTATGTACCAATTTGCTCTTCCAGCATTTGAACTTCATCATGTCTCGCATCCGTGATCAATTCTTAATATTTTATTATTTTATCTAAATGACTCTTAACCAAACTCATATATCATTTAAAGCAATCTAATGAGCTAGATTTGAAAAACCATAACCGAAATGCTTGAAGCCACCGATAAAAGTGATACATATTGAAGCTCTAGCCTTGCCCTCATATACTGGACCTCAAATATCATAATGTATAAGTTACAATGGAAGTTCAGTTTTTCTTCCTTCAACAAATAGTTTTTTAGTTATTTTTCCAATTAGACATGTAGACCTATTTTAGGGAGTGACCCTACAATGGTTTTCTTATATAATATCATTCTTTCTAACTCAATATGACCTAGTTTAGCATGCCAAATATTTGTATCAATATTCACATTACTCAAAGGTGCAATTAAAGAAAAACAAGCATTAAAAATGACATTAAAAACATTATAGTCAATATCTAAATCCATAAAACTATTCAGGACATAACAAAAACCATCGTAAAATATTCCAAACTTAATATCAACACTTTTGTCATAGAAATTTAAGCATGATCCGAGCCTAGAAAAACAACTATAGAGACCAAGTCTACTGAATATCAAGAGCATAGAGAATAAAATATAGGAATAAAATTCAACCATCACATAAGTGTAATTTACAAGTGCTAACACCCGTTTGCTTTCACTCTAGAGTTGTTTCCATCGTATAACCATTTGTTTCCAAGGCGTATCCAACGATACTCAGCAAATGCTCTTTAGTCTCTAACTACATGGTTTATAATTGCTATGTCTATAGTTCGCATGGGATGAGACTCAATAAGCATAGCAATGCTAGAAACACAGTGCATTACACAAAGTAATGAAGTAAATTGACACCTTCTTCGACTCAATATATTCACGAGCGAAGTGACCCAACTTGCCACAAAACTAGCAACTCATCTTGGTCTTATCCTTATTTCCACCGCGCTTCTTGCGTCAAAGGGTTTTTTGGTACTCTTGGGTGCTAGACTAGTCACCTTTCCTCTATTGTTGAATTTATAGTTCCTATTGCACTTGAAGTTTAAAGTTTTCCACGAACTAGTTTTAGCTATATAAGCACGTGTACAGGATCTAGCAACCTCTAAGCACCATCTTCTAACTCCAAATAACTGTGTCATATCATCAAAAGTTATGATGTTATCATTATGTCTCATGGTGATTTTTATGTGCTCTCAACTTTTAGAAAGATACCTAATAATAGTCTGAACTTGATGTTCATCACTCAGGATATGAGTTGCTATTTTCAACTGTCGTATCATACTTGATATCTCTCCAAAATGCTACTGCATAGTATAATTTTGGCGCTTTTGGTAGGTATCAAACTTGATAGCGAATCTTCACAATTTAGTGGCCTATGTATTTCTTTAGTGTTATCAAAACTTTCAAACTCATATGTGAGATCATCTCCGTATGACTCAGTAACGTGATGCATGCAACGCTATTTTTCTTTCTTTAAACTTGATAAGTTTTTTTTTTTTAATCTTTTCTGTGTTGAGCAGAATTCCCTTGCTCATGTTCAATTATGGTGTAGTTGAGGGCCTCCAAAACGTTTTACCCTCCAAGGATGTGTTGAACTTTTTCAATGCCTAATGTTCAAAATTATCACCGTTTAGTTTCTCATTCTCATTGAGGTCAACCACAATGGTCTTAAATGGCGAAACCATTATCAATGGCAACTACATTTCGACAAAGTAATTGTAGAATTAATACTATCACATTTTTCACATTAACACACTTATTTTTTTTTAAAAGAAACTAAATTAATGATATTTGACAAACTACATTGAATTAAAAGTTCACTATATTCCCAATCATCTTCTATGTATTGTCTTCCTATAATGAATTTTGTTTGATTGTGCAAAATTAAGTCATAGGTGAGAACCCTCTAAATGTTCGTGAAAAAAATGTGATATCTTGTAACAATCAATTGCTCCAATTTGACATCAACCACTTTTTATATAAATTGTTTTGATCTAGCACATAACTTCTTTTGAAAATATAACCGGAAAAATATATTTTGAAAGTACACAATTGTGAAAGCGACATCTCCGTCGGGAAGTCGAGGGGTGAACTACACTATCTGACCATAAAATCTGCCGCAAGTGAGATTGATCATTTATAGGTCATCCCTTACCTCCATTCATAAGTTATTTATAGAAATGCCATCAAACTTCAAATAATTATATCTCTCTCTACCCACACGAAATTGTATATTTTACATACCATTGAAAAGTTTGTTTCAGGCACTTTTAAAACATACTAACAAACATGCATAAAAACATTGCGAGACAATGAAAAGTTCACCACAAATAACTTTGTACGATTGACGTGGAATTCTTTATATTGGATCTACTCAGTCACTTAAATACTAAATTAAACCTCATCACATCACTGAATAAAATAACTTTGTTAGATTTCATAATGCATTTTGTACTTTTCTTAGACATAATATGTGATTTCATACACATAAAACTTCAATTTCATTCTGTTTCTTTTGACGAGTCTCGAGTAAATGTTAGATTAAATGCTTCTAAATATTGTGTTAAGGAAGGGTTGAGTCTATAGTCACTATTAGATAAAAAAGAGCAAAGCACAACCATTCAAAAATAGATATGCTGAACGACTAAGATCTATTACATTTTATTTTATCAATGAACTATTATTAGAGTAGGGTGCCTTTAAGGACGTATAATCATCATTTAGGTTAGTCCACTATTAGATGATAGATGTGAAAGGTGAGTTTAACTAACTTTAAACCCACACATGAGCTGCGTAATTTTTCTGGGTCTTATTAGTAAATTCCCCTGAAGTACTAACTGAGGTAAATGAGTGTCATTTTTTTAAGAGACTCTATAAATTAAAGAACTACACATTCTTATAAAGTTTACTTCACATGATAAAGTTTTCATTTTCAAAATATATCTTATAAGACTCAAGCAAAAGCCATAGAACCAATTTTAACATATTTCAACTTTTTAATACAGTGGTGACGTTCTACAATGTTACTGTTTATATTTATTCAACTCCTTCCTAGTGAAAAATAAATTTACAAAAATTTGTATAAATAATTATATATTAGCACTAACCATGGAAATAATTGAATCTATTGGAGAAAGACCTAGTCATCGATCTGGGAATCTAAGAACTCACCTAGGCCTAGCTCGAGCTAAAAGGACTTGAAGGCATTTTGGGTAAACAGTCACCTAGTATTAACTTAAGGGACGAAACTCTGACTTTGTTGCCTTAGGGTCAGATGTTAAGAATTTGTTGTCTTTGGTTGACTCTAAAGCAAAAAACTTAACAATTTGTCGTCTTGTTTAATTAGGACGTGCATGGCAAAGTTTCTGTTTCTTTATTTTTTATTTTGACAACATAAATCCATTTGGTAATGCCAACTTATTTTTTTTGTTCCTTGGAACAAAAAGTTAGCCTAGGAATAATTTTAGAACAGAAACAAAAAAAAAATAGCTTCTTGTTCTTGGAAACAATTTCTAGAAATAAGCTATTTTTCTTTTTTTTTTTTCTTTTTTTTTTCTCTCTTACAACGGCCACCTTCGGCTGTCGGGAGTTGCTGCCAACTGTCTCCGCCTAACTGTCGATTGCTGGCGCCTGACCGTTGCCGTTGGTCGACCACTGTCCGCTGGCCACCGCCGTTTGCTGGTTGACTGCTGCTGCTCGCCCGCTGCGTGTCGTCGACCACTGCTGGCCGCTAGAGGTGGTGGGCGGTGACCGGCAGCATTTGGTCATCCGTGAACAAGAAGAAAAAATGAAAAGAACAAAACATTTGTTTTATGTACCAAACACATTCATATAGAATAGAAATTTTGTGTCGTTACTAAACGTCTTATCTTACTCAAAAATTGTTCCAGGAAATAGAAATAGAAAAGAAATGTTTCTCAAAAGAAATTATTTCTTGAAAGAGAAACGTTACCATTCGCACTCTTAGAAGCTGACAAACTATATTTCGATGTTTTCCCGTATGTTTTGTCGCCTTTGGGGTTACTTCTTTGTACGTAAAAGATAATCTCTGTAGTCAGAGGTGTGCACCCACTCTCTTATATCGTTTATTGTCACTCAAATAAACCGACGAACAAAGGACTCCAAGCACAAGTACAAACTTTCTTATGAAACTCGAATCACGATGACGCTCAACAACAATAGAAGCTAGGGAGACACGCTACATTTTCTTGCAATTGGGCTGGAATGCTAAAGGTCCGACCGAGTAGAGGATGAAAGGGTACTTGAGCGAGACGAACGGCTTCTCCCGCCTCAAGGAGGCGCCGGTCAATCCACCGTTGAGATTAGATGGCTTCCTGCATGAGAAGAGTGGAGATGAAACCAAATAGACCTTGCACTTGTGGAAGGCGAAGCTCGTGACCGTCTTTGGCGCTTGGAGGAAGAAGTAGCCGTTCTTGTCGGTCTTTGCAGTCGCCACCACCGTGTGCCTGGTGTTCTTGCACAGGAGCTTCACTTGGGCACCTGAACCATGAGCATATCGGCCAGTTAGTATGTACAGTTCTTAGGGGAAAGGAGAGACTTGTCGAAGCTAATGAAGAAGATTAGCCGTTTCAAGGTAATTTTCAACCTTCTGACATAATAAGCAATTACAAATCGAGATTAGTCCTGTTATGCTTGTTGGGAAGAAAACTGGGGAGAGCAAACGAAAAGAGATGGCCGTTTCAAAAATTTCACCCTCTTCATCTCCAATGGCTTTTTCAAGATTATTGAGATATATAAATACTGTCAAAGAACGTTAAAAAGGTGATTAAGGCCACTAGCGAGGAAACTTTTCTCCCAAAAACAATAATCGCACGATCATTAAATGGAAGCTAAAGAAGTTAAAGTAATTGTACTCAGGTAATGGAGTCCGGTATAGAGAAGTACTCGTCCTTGAACTCCATGAAGTACGACATAGAGGTCATTGGTTTCGATTCTCTTAGAAAGAACAATGCTATAAATATTGATAAAGCCACCCTTAGGTGATTTGCAATATTTTGTCAAATATATAATGCGGTGAGCTCGTGTCAGATATTTGATTGAATTCACTATCTTATGTGATTTTCACCAACTTCTTATGAACAATCATTTCGACTGCGATGTATAATAAGAAGTAGAATGGGTATTATATGCACTACTATCTCAATCTTTTTAATCATGTCAGGGATATACAGGTAGAGATTTTATATTATTATATATTTTGTAAAAAGTAAACTTTGGGGGGAGAAACTCACCAAAAATGGGTTTAGGGCGGTGGGGAGTGTCTTTGCAGGACTTGCAATAAACGACACCTTCAACGGCTATGAAGCTCCTTGAAGAAGGAGGGTGGGAGACCGGAGGTCTGACCGGCGGGTGGACTGGCGGTTTAACGGGAGGGTGAGCCGGAGGATGGAAGGGAGCAAGATAAGGCGTGGGGGCGAGGGGGGGATTGTGGTGGGGAGACGGCGGGTGAACAGGCGGGTAGACTGGAGCGTGGCTGGGAGCATGGTGGTAGTGGTGGTGGTGGTGCTGGGTCGGAGGGTGAGCCGGTGGGTGGGAAGAAAAACAGGATGCTTCTTGGAAGCAGCAGAGTAGGAGCAAGAGCTGAACAAGCAGAAAAGCCATGCTTGGAGCTGAAGCCATGGCTTCTGCTCCTGAGTTTCTTGAGGAATTTTGAAGAGAGGATGAGTGTGAAGAGAAGTGGGTGATTTGGGTCTTCTCGAGGAAGAATATATAGAGGGTTTCCGGGGTGATTCCGATCGGTTTTTTCCCTTTTCAAAACCACGTTATTATAATGTTAGCCAGCTAGGATATGGTGGAATGAAATAAGACTAAACTTACGTGTACCCACTTGTGACCGTTCCATATATCGCATTCTTAAGATCACATGCTCAATTAACATGTTAAATGATCTAGTTCGATTGATTACTCGCTCAAAACTACATATGCTAGAGAAGCTTTAAAGACCTTTATATACTCTAGAAGCCCGATGTTTCCATTCACATTAACAAACCAATTCATCTCAAACAAATAGTAAAGTTCACAACACTTAGTTGACTGAGCTCAATTGAGCATTTCATATTTTGAGAAAACATATAAATTTCTTCTTTTGGAAGCAGTATTTCTAGAAGGAGTAGGAGTTGGAATTTCCCTAAAAATAGGTGCTCAATACGGATAAATACACAGAAATATTTAACATAAATGAAAAGAAAAGCTAGAGAGAAGATGAGGCAATTAATCATTTTGCATAAGGATATGCTATCAAACCTAATTAGAGAAATCTATAGTAGTAGAAGAATGCTCTAAAATATTTGAGAACAAGCTGATCTAGTGGTAGTTTTGTATGTTGAAAGGGGGCACTTTATTGTAGTGAATCGTGAAAAAGTCTAATCCAAAGTCATCTCACGAACAGAATGTCACTCATTAACAGAAATGGCCTCCAGAAAAATCAAAATGTAAGATAAGCGACCTAATTTAGCGGAACAAATTACAGGGTAGCGGCAACGAGACTATGCAATAACTGCGATAATCAGGGGGTGCATACTTCATCTTTTAACACTCTTATTCCACACTTGATGCGCTTCCACTTTTGGCGTGTTACGATCTTTATATTCACTTCATCTCTGTCTCTCAAGCCCGTGAGGTAGTCTTTTTGATTCTCTAGAATTTATTCCTAATTTACCACTTATCTATAATAATAAAAAAGCTGTGTATCCGCTTCGACGAGCCGAAAAAAATGGAAGTGTAGTACCGCATTCGTTACCAAATTCACACGCATGCTACGTTTTGAGATTTCGTGATATTCAATCTGGCGTCCTTCCGGTCTATGCGATGCAGTTTTTTAGACTCTTCATTAACGTGTTCATTAATCTATCGACCTATGCAAACGATTACTCTAGATCATGAGGGGCTCCGGATCTGCGGATCTGATGCACAGCACACGTTACCGGTTCAAGTTGTGTGCTCCAACATGGGGTTTGTAGAAGGAAGAGCCCTGCGAAATGCCCAAGAATACTCTCAACTGCTATTTACGATGAGTTTACTGCTAAATGAAGTGATCGATAGTTTAATTTCAACTGGCGAATCTTGTCCTGCAATTCATATTGGGAAATCCTGGGGAAGTGGAGTGCATGCGACGGTCAAATGATAGGCACGTGATTCATCACTTGATATGATAGTTTTTTTCCCTTATTATCGCATGTCTCGTGATAACAAAATGTGAAGAGAATTAAGTACAAAGCACCACATACTTAGACGGGAAAATGATCTACATAGTCCTTAAATTTTGATCAAATGTACCATATCGTCCTTAAAATTTCAATGTATTTAATATGATCTCCGAACCTTTAATTAATTTTCATATACTCTAGGATTATATTGAATAAATTAAAAATTTAGGGAAAATGTTGCAAATTAGATCAAAGTTTAAAGATCATATTAGACAAATTAAAAGTTGTGGGACTGCTTCATACATTAGACCAAAACTCAAGGATCATTTTTTCGACTATCTCATTCATTCCCAAAAATTCTTAGAAACATTGCTTTAGATTATAGAGTTGAATAGGCACTCAACCACTAATGTTCTTTTATTAATTTTGGAGTAATTCAGTGAGTGTAAATTTAAAAGGAATCCAAGTCAGAGATGATCGGTAACTAGTTCGAGAGGACGATCAACCACACTAGGACTGAGACACGGCCCAGAATCCTACGGGAGGCAGTAGTGGGGAATTTTCTACAATGGACAAAAGCCTGACGGAGTAATGCTGTGTGGAGATAGAAGGTCCATGTGTTGTGAACTTATTTTCCCGGAGAAGACCTATAAATTTAAAAGGAATCCAAGTCAAAGAAGTGCTAGCCCTTGCTTGGACAACCCCATTCAATTGGGCCATAAGTTTCAAGCTATTGATTTTCTCTATTTTCTTGTGTTTATTGACTTTTCCAGTTTTTGTCCTACTACTTGGAAACGAATCACTTGCCTTAAATGGGGGTGACGTGACCCTCATCATAGCTGTCCGATCTGAATCGAACTACTGTGGTTTTTTCCACACACAAAAACCTCCTATTAATGGAGGCCATACACAAGGCCGGATCCATCATGTCACCTGCCTTTGTGGCAGGTGATCCGGATCTCTCGTACTTGCTTTGGGTCAGAGTCCTATTCATACTTCCCAATTTTCTAACTAAAGTGGAACTCTTGGGTCATCTCACTTACTTAAATATCAAACTAAAGCTCGGCACATCACTTAAATAAAATTATTTAATGATACTTTTTTATTTATCTTGCACTCCTAATTTCATCCACATAAAATTTCAACTTCATTGGGTTCCTTCAACGAGTCTCGAGCAATAAGAAATTGTAGATTTTGAATTAGAATGCTTCTAAGTATTGTGTGAACGAAGGGGTGACACAGTTCCCAAGCATTTGATTCACACAAGACGTGCGGCTCTCCATAATTTCATTTCGATGAAACCAAGCCAAGGCAATATTAAAAGTGAAATTTTTAAACTATATAAATATCAAATCATGCATTCATTGTGGTATCGGGCCCTGATGCCTTGTATATTTTGCATGGTTAAAGATCAATACAACTACTTACCTTACCAAAAAAAAATCATGCATTCATTAAATAGCTTTAATTTTTAAAGTTAGGTGTGTATGTCCACAGAATTTCTTCGAAATTATTTGGGACTAGTCACAAAACATGACCTTTACCTTCTAACAGATTTTGGAACAGTGCGACTTATCACATCATCTATGGAGATTATCCTCTGTATTTTCTTTTGGCCAGAGCCCTATTCACACTTCACAAATGATTTCTCAGGGATTTTTAAATTAGGGGTGAGTATTACCTTAAAATATAAAGAACGAATCTCAACCTGTCCAGTTCAGTATATTAAATGATCGAGATCTATTGCTGTCAAATTCAGCAGTGCACTTTTCAGGAGACTTCATAAATAAAAGAATTACACATTTTTTTGAAGTTTAGTGCACATGATAAAGTTTACATTTTCTCTAAAAGAAAAAAGAAGTTGTACATTTTCGAAACCTATCTTATAAGATTTAATAAAAGCCACAGAACCATATTTAATCTCCTTCAACTTTTTAGTACAATGCGACGTTCTACAGTTTTATTATTAAAATTTATTCAATTCATACCCAGGGAAAAATAAGTTCTATAAATAATTTCACAGGTAATCATATGTTAGCACCAGCCATGGAATGATGAAATCTATTGGCGAAAGACTTAAGTCGTGGATCTAGAGATCTAAACAGTCACCCAGCCCTAGCTCGAGGTAAAAGGACTTGAAGGTATTTTGGGGGTTCGGGCAAGGGCACATGACGAGCAAGTGATAGTCTCTAATTGCGATGACAAATTCTTTTTTTCTATTTTTTTTGCGCGTTTCATTCACTGATGACATTTTCCTTTTCGGTAATTAAATGTGTTTTGTTTACTTATAAACCTTTGTGAAAGTGACAAATGCTTATATGATTACATAAAGTTTAGGCCAAAGTCCGAAAAGTTGCGCTCATACGCTATATAGGGATTTTCAATAATGATTTAGGCTTTGTTTGTTTTGCGAGCGGTGAATAATTTGAAAAGATTTTCTTAAAAATTGCCATTCGTATTGTTTGAAATAATTAAGCAATGTAAAAAGTTTCCATAGTCAACAATAAATTATGTCTATGTATATTCGTGAATGATATGAATATTTTCCGTCTTTCATTTTTTATGAAAGATACAAATAATTAGTTTGAGGAAAATATTTTTAAATAATTTATTTTTAGTAGAACAAATACGATACTAGGCGAATTACTCTTTCAAAAGCGTGATTCTTCCTTCAAGATGAAAGAAGCAAAGCATTGACACCAACGCCAATAAAGCAGCTCTGGATATTGTTTTCATTTATTTTCACACAATAAAAGAATAAAAGAGGATTAGTAAAACGGAAAAGAAAGATCAAATTCAAATTTCACACTGCACAAGCTTGATTTGAGTAAGAATCCTTTCAAATTCCCAGAGAACATTTTCCAAAATCATATCCCATAATCATCTCAACTAGCACGACACATCAGAGGCAAAGGAATTCAAATTCTCTCCTTTTATGAGTAAATTCTCTCTCTTGTTTTGCTTCCAATTATCGGATGAAGGAGAACCCGAAGCCTGGGTTAAAATCACCGGAGCGTGAGCGATGTGACGGAGCTGAGGATCAGGGAGGAGAAATTAAGGATGATCGGAGAGAGGGGCTCGAATTTCCCGAGCAAAGACTCGGTTGTCGAGCTTGCTAACTAAAAGATCTCAAAGGGAGCTTCGTTGCTCGTAGAGCTTGAAATTTGGGCCGAGTTTGACCTTGGCGTTTGATAAGGTCATTTTAACCATCCAATTAACACTCAACATGAGTTATTGTTATTATGTCAACAAGTCCGTATAACATCCAGAAATGCGTCTCAATTATTTGACATGATGAATATTTCAAGTTACTTAACAGGTTGAATCTGATAAGATATCAATTTACTGTAATTTCATTGGGGGCACACAATTGTGTACCATTAGATAAAAAGTTATACATGCATTGGTCCCTACAATGGTAGGATACCAGTTATGACACGGTGGTATCTATAGAGTACCACATGTCCTATGCAATCTAATGACCCCTCTACAATACCATATAAAAGTAATAGGAGAGGAAGATTACTAAAAAAGATCTTAAATCTATTGCAATTGTGTTGGCTATTTTACGTGGTGTGATGGATACTGACGTGAATAATTTTTAATAATATATTTAGTATTTTTGTATTATTATTTTTCTCTCTCTCTCTCTTTTCCTTCCCTTCCTTCGTCCTTCATTTGGTTGCCAAACCTTGGCGACATCTAGAGATGAGGGTCAATGAGGGTGAGTTTGAGCTTGCCCTAAGGCCAAGCCGACCTTGCCCAACAACAAAATGGGCAAGCCTCGCCAATGGTTGGACAAATCTGACCTTGCCCAATGACGGAAAGATTAAGCCTTGCCATGGCTAGACTAGGCTTGAAGTCCCCTAGAGACGGAGCCTCACTAGTGGCTGCATGAAATTGATCTTGCCTTGCAACAGTAGTCGAGCCTTGTCATGGCTATGCTAGGCTCAATTCGCCCAACAATGGTGAAGGCAAGCCTCGCCAGTGGCTGGGCAAGGCTTGCCTTTGCAAGCCATCACCTTTGGCTAGTGCCTAAGGTTCGAAAATCGACTAGAGGCATAAAAAGAAAAAGTAATTAAATAATAAAAATGTATAAATATATAACTAAAAATTATCTATGTTAGCACTGATCACGCTTGTAAGATAACAAGCATATGTTTCAATGATTTTTTTGATAAAATTAATTGGTTGATTGAATTGGTACAAATACAAAAAGTTTAGGACTCAACTAATAACAAAAAAGAAGATTTAATATTGAATTGATATAATTACAATATATTTAAAACTTTTTTGGTAATTCTCACATGACCATTGAGTATGGCTTCTTCCACTTTTTTCTCAAGGGATATAAACTCTTTTGTGACCCTCTCTCTCTCTCTCCTCAACATCTCACTCATTTGCAATACTAACTTCAATGTCGGAGGCCTAATCCGAGCACAAGAACCCGGACGTCCTAACCAAGTTGTTGCGGTGCCAAGCTGGTGGTCCCCAGATCTAGCTTCAAGGTTGTCGCCGCATGTGAGAAGCAAATGACTTTTCTCATTTTTCCTTAAAAGTCCCAGAAATTGAAAACAATCCCTTAACCAACGTGGCTCTTCCCAACATACTCACAACAACTACCGTGGTCTTGACTTGCATTCCTAAGCCGAGCATTCCCTATGCCACGGCAGCTTCTCCACCATTCCCTTACGCGCCTCCATAGCTCAAGCTCTAATCATTAACCTCAACAATTCCATGCTCCTCCTCTAATGTACGGTCATTTTGGCTGTGAGCGCACGCCAACCCCCCTTTTGCTCACGAACCCAATGTACCACAGGAGCCTAGTTTGACATCAGATCCTGCATTATCAGAGACCGTTTTGATGCAACGTACATTATTAGAGACCAACTTTTCACTTTGGAAAGCTAGGTTGTTGTGCTCTTGCATACATAACGGCAGGATCTGTAAGGTGAAGTCACGACTAGCGTTGCCCAGGGAGGAGAGTCGGTAGTTCAACCTATGAGCTTGAGAAGTGAACGTGGAGTCGGGCGAGAAACATCCAGCTCCACAAACCAAGTGGATGATAGTGGCGTAGATCGACGAATTATAGAAATGGAGCACATAATCGGAGATAACATCTGGAGAATCAATTATCCTAAGCCATCGGAGCAAATTCCTATAATCATGATCCTTAAGTTCACTAACGAGGTAACGGTTGCCCCCCTTCTAAAAGGGATCAAAATGCCCAATTTACACCAGCTTGATGGTTCAGGAGACCCTTTGGATCATGTTGAATCGTTTTGGGCTGTTATGGTGCTGCACGCGGCACGGACGGGATTATATGTCGGGTTTTTCTGGCGACTTCCTTGGTGGCCAAAATAGGGTTAAGCAAACCGCCATTTGTCAGCTTCTTTAATCAATTGGTAAAGCCATTTCTCCGGCAACCAACGCTTCCAAAGAACAAAGAGTTCACTGCCAGCAATTAAGCAACAACCAGGAGCGTAACTATAAGATTATCTTTGTCTATTTAAAGAGGCGGCCGTTGAAATCCCAAATCCCCTTTATTGGCTGCCATGGCGGGACTTTAGATGTCTCATTTCTTGTTTCTATCAGCAACAAGAGACCAATGTTGTAATTATGGTTAATGAATCAACGTATCATGCCAAACGAGATATGTCGCTTTCCGTTCATGTATCTCATTAATTGATGTATTTTGAAGATCATGTATCTCTTGGATTCACGTATCTGATTTATGATAGAATCTCTTGAGTTCATGTATCTTCTCCGTTCGTGTATTTGATTAATTGTTGTATTTATTAAATTTATAAACCATTTCTCTTCGAAATCTCTATAAATAGAGATAGTTCTCCTTATTCTTTCATTGACTTGCAACCTACATCTCTCCTCTCAAGTTCTCTCCAAATGTGTTGGTTTCAAGAAGTGTTCGACAGAGTCATGTTCGTATAGTGCTGATACCAACAAGTTTGAGGTGTTGAACTTTGGGTGGCGAAGTTCGTGAAGTTGCTTAGTACTATTGGTAGGAACTAATCATTTTAAGAACATTTGGTTAACCGTACCTCACCACCAATTACTATTTTATTTTGTTATCAACTCTCTTGATTAAATTTTTTGGTAATGATAAATAGTGTTACATATTCTTCCCCCTAATCTTCTTTTTAGTCTCATTTCTTCTACTTTTCCAACAATCTTAAGACGGTTAACGTTCTCATTGTTTGTTGGAGATTTGAAAATCAAGATGGCTGATACCAATCAAGTATCTAATGATGTCCAGAATGCTACTAAGGATGAACTTATGGTTGTTTCAACTGGTGATGTTCAAACCTTGTGTATGGTATCATGGTTGTAAATGCTACGAGCCTTTGGGCTGAAACCATCTATGATGGTGAGGGTACGAGTCATTTAACTGATATACCTGAGATTATTTTTCAGAACAGTATAGGCCAAATGGCTTTTGGCTCCATTTTTAGAGGGATAGTTCAACGAACTTTTACCTACTGTGATGGCAACACTTCTGGTTACAGCTAATGAGAAACCGAAAATATTTATCGGTGTAGACTTTAAGCAGTGGCAGAAGAAAATGTTTTTCTATTTGACCACGCTGAATCTGACAGAGCATGAAAATGCTGAGTAATTAATTGATGTAGTGATGTTTGAGGCATTCTTGGTATCAAATAACACCGATTGGCGGTTAGATACAGGTGCCACAAATCACGTTTGTGTGGATAGACACTTATTCTCGTCTTATGAAAAGTTATGTGGCTAACTCTACAACAGTAAATATTGCTGGAAGAGGAAAAGTGATCCTGAAGTTCACATCTGGCAATGAAGTCACATTGCTAAATGTACTGCATGCACTAGAGATCTGAAAGAATCTCATTTCTAGCTCCGTACTTGTCAAGAAGGGTTTCAAAATTGTAATTGAATCCGACAAGTTTGTACTTTCAAAAGGGGGAATGCATGTGGGCGAAGGTTACTTATATAATGACATGCTCAAGTCTAATGTGACTGTCACTGATGTAAACTCGAAATTCTTGTATCCAAAGACTAGCCTTAAAGAGAAGTCTTCAATTTACACTGTTGTGTCTTCTTATCTATGACATGGTAGATTTGAACACGTTAACTACTGTATAATGATAAAGATAGCAAACTTGTGGCTTATTCCGAAATTTGAGTTGGATGCCCGTTACAAATGCAAGACTTGTGTTGAGGCCAAGTTTGCTAAGATCTTTCAAATCGGTTGAAAGGAAAAGTGAACCTTTACAATTAATCCACAATGATATTTGTGATTTGAAGTTTGTGGAAAGTAAAGGTGGAAAGAAGTACTTCATTACCTTTGTGAATGATTGTACTCGATTTTACAATGTTTAACTAGCAAAGATGGGGTTATGAGTATATTTATCAAGTATAAAAATGAGGTTAAGGTTTAACTTGATAAACAAATCAAAGTGTTTATGTCTGACAGAGGAGGAAAATACAATTTTTCCAATATAAAGGAGTTGTGTACTAGTCTGGAATAATTCTCTAAACGACTGCACTTTATACTCCACAACAAACAGAATTGTTCAACAAAAAAATAGAAGCCTAAAAGACGGGTAAGACACCTCAAAACTTGATGGCTAACATCATACTCTTAAGTTCGGGTTCACCTCAGAACTTGTGGAGGGAGGCAGTTCTAACTACGAATTATATACTTAATAAAATCTCCCGCAAGAAGATGGGTAAGACACCACAAGGAGTTATGGAATGGAAGATTGCCATCCTATGGTTATTTGAAAGTGTGTGAGTGCCTAGCCAAGGTGACTATTCCTCCTTCTATATGCATTCACTGTGACAATCAAGCATCGATTGCAAGGGCACGTAATGTGATTCATAATGGTAAGTCTAGACACATTCGTGGTAGACATAATTGTTGACACCTAATTTTTAGCACATAGATTTAATTGCATAAAAACATAAAATTGGGGTATATTTGCCTAAAAATATATTCATTGCATCTTGCATTTTGGGAAAACTATCGGCAGCGAATGAATTTTCGGAAAAGAAATATTGAACCGATTTGAGTAGAATCTACATGAAAGGATGAAGATTATCTTTATATACAAAAGATAAGGGAAAATAAAGAGAAAATTCAGTCAAATCTTTCTAAACGATTTGACTGAGATTGCTATATTCCTCCTTAAAAGGAGGCCAAGGTCGTGCAGTGGAGAGGGGAACTTTCACGGCCAAAAAAGAAAGAACAGGGGGAGGATTATCTTCTTTCGGTGGAGAACACACATGGGAGGTCTCACAAGCAGTCAAAAAATAGAGAGAACGAGTGAGTGGGGGGAAATAAAGTCAAAGAGGAGGAAGAGTCAAAAGCGTGAGTTTGTTTTAACTTATTTGCATCCTGAAGCTACATGAGAAAGGGCACAATTTGTTTCGTTCATCCGAAGAAGGAAGGAGCAGCGCTAGGAGTCATTCAAAGGGCTTTATCCGCGAGTTAGGCGTTCGTTCGTCGACGTGCGTGAGCACGTGCTGTGGTATCAACAAACACTCAACAAATCTTGCCTTCCAGTCCGGCACCAACACCATCCAGCGGCTCGGCCTGAACATAGTTATGAAGTCGACACCGTGAAGCAAATCCCCACCGCTGTTGTTCATCACATTGCCGTCAACACCGACAAGCCATGAAATTGCATTACATCTTAGCCTTTTGGCGTGACCTGACAATTTTCCAATAGCTTCTTCACATGCAAAGGAAGTCTGGTCGTTCAAGGAGTCAAAGAGGGGAAAGTAAAAAATTCAGAAAAATTGGGGAAAGGGGAAGACATCTAGCAAAAGGGGGGAGAGAATAAAATTTTCTCCTCAGTCGTGCCATCTCTTTTTCACTTGATTTTGCCGATCCACTGCCTTGCCGATCAATTTCCTTCTACCACGGTGTTTTGCTGAACTTGCAATTTTTGTTAAGACGACCGTCACAATGAGCATAGAGGTTTTATGTGCTTCGGTCGTTGCCCAATAGACAACGCGTGGTGAAGTTCCATTGCTTGTCAATCTTCAGCACTTGGTCGTTGCTCAACCAGTCCACCAAGGAAGTCCCATTGCTTCATTGAAGCGTCCGTGGTTCTTGAGCCCAAATCAACAGTCCCGTGTAGAGATTCCGCCACGTGCACTGCTACAAGTCTCGTGCGAAGCCTATTCAACATCACGAATCCACGTGGTCAAGGGTCGGAATTTGAACGTTAATTCGTATTAGGTAATGATCCTAACGTTTCAAGTTCAAATTGATGAATTTCATTACCTAATCGTGTTTGTTTTTTCGAGTATTGATGCATATTATCAATATTGTCATATATACTTGAATTCGATTGTAGTCCATAACATGCCTCGATCGATAGTCCGATATCATACTCGAGATATGACTCGCGATCGCACGAAAAAAGAAATCGACCAATCCGATCTCATGCTCGAGATACGATTCGTTGATTTTATTTGTTTTCAAATGGATTTGGTGCTACAAAATTTTTACATCTTGCACTATGGATAATACCAAAAAGATTTTATAGGTAGATAGGTAGATAGGTTTTACTTATATTCTTTTCCAACTAAAAAAATACCAAAAAGATTTCTCTTGTTAGTTTTAATTTAGAATAAAGTAATTTTAGTTAGAATTTGCATATAGTCTAGGACATGTCATGTGTATGTCTATGGTCTAGGCCTTGTCACGTCACCATGTGATGTATATGTCATATAATTTGCATTATATAGCTTGCATGCCACAAAATTTACACAATAGTTTCATCAATTAGGAAGATTGCATATCATTCATGCATGTTAATTAGAAATTGCATTTTTAGCCATGTTAGAATAATAGGTCAAATTTGCATTAGAATTAAAGCCACTTGATGCATGTCATATTAGATTTAGGTTCATGTTAGGACAAGATCATTTTATTTTATTTTTAAATGTTTCCATATTAGGTTAGCAACATGTTTAATTTGTGCATTTATTTAATTTCGAATTTCATTAAATAAATAAGAAAATGCCAAAAAAATGCCTTTTTGCATGTCATTTAATTAATTTAGTTAAATAGCATGCCATGTAGTCTAAATTAATTTAAAATTGCATTAAGATTGTTGCATATATGATTAAATTTTCATTGTCTGCATGGCATACACATAAAAGGTGAAAATTCCAAAAAAAGTCTTTTTGTTGATTTGCTTTCATTAGGTTATCTTTGTTTATTGTTTTGTTCCATTAAGTATTTCCATTAATATTTGTGCACCCGCGAGATCGCCATGCATGTTAAGGAATAAAGTTAAAATCAATTCAAGCTGCCTGCAAATTATTTCTTGAAATAGAAGAAAATGGTTCTCAAGTCCCCGAATTCAAAATCTCTGGTTCGTAGGGGTAAAGTACAGCTCCTAGTACCTTACATGGGTTCCTAATCAACCCACCGTAAATAGATTAGTGGTGACTCTATTTGAAATTGACTTTACATGTTTAAAAAGTGAAACCTAAGTCGCGAATTAGTATGAGCTTGGGAGAGCTCGTGTTGAATTGAATTTAGCAATCCATTAGCCTAACCTAGGTGGTGCACCTTCGAGGAGATCGTGACAGCTTGGTGACTCCACTGGGGACTTGGTTCAAAGAACTTCAGTGGACTTAGGCCAATTTTCTTCTTTTCAATAACAAAATTATTTTTTGTTTGGCAGCGAGGATTCCAAGTATGTCCCTAACATGTGTTGAATGTTTTTGCAGGATGATGTTTGGAATGAATAATTGAATGCTTTGATAGAAGTGTTGCTTGATGTCAATTGTTGTGCATGTTTTCATTGCTTTAGCACTACACTTTTGTACACACAACTTGCCGTCGGATCTGGGCCGCATATGATTACTTAGGATGGTGTTGAGGTAGATGCCACTTCGACCGCATGCCCGCGGTACGAGTCGCCTAACTTAACCCCGAATTTCTTTCTTTGTGTCGAGAGTATCCACCCCTGTCCGCAAGCCTGCGACCCGGGTCGACTTTTTGACTGTGCCGGAGTCATAAGGACCCGACTTAGTACGCGTGCTTGCGACTAGTCCGATCATCCTTGTGGCTCCACTTTTGCTAAGCCTTTTAGAGTAAAAATCGAGCCGCACCCTTCATACGCATGTCTATGTCATTGCCTTTGATTTACTTGTAAAGTAAGTCTTCTATCCCTATTCTTTGAATTTTTTTTTTCAATCAGTCCATGATGAGTCTAGGTTTCATGATAATTTTTTAGTATAAACTAATTATCATCGCGGTCTTTTCTTTTAAAAAAGAGAAAAAAGAGAAAGAAAATTACAAAAA
Source organism: Melaleuca alternifolia (assembly GCA_019926035.1). Classification (NCBI taxonomy): domain Eukaryota; kingdom Viridiplantae; phylum Streptophyta; class Magnoliopsida; order Myrtales; family Myrtaceae; genus Melaleuca; species Melaleuca alternifolia. Next base: position 52,498 of record JAGKPW010000330.1, read on the forward strand.
AATGCGTAGAGTTCTTGTCGGATAAACTTTGCTTGTTTTTCCGATCTCATTACTCTTGTCTCAGAGCATAATTCTCTTAGTTTATGAAGCATCTGAATATGACACACCAAATTCCAAAAACAAGGAACTCTCTCTTGGATTGAAAGTCAATACTTTGAGAGCAAAAATCACATCGGAAAAGGTATGTTTGATTCTTGACAAGATTTCAAAATGGCTTTCCCTTAGTCTCTTTCATGTAGATGGAGAATTGTGGGGCATGTCAAACTCTCATGGGGATAATGAATTTTTCAATTTGGCGGAGACAACGCATTGATGGGTAATGGAAATTTCTCTAATCTTAGATTATATTTAGAGTCATATTCATGCGCGTTCTTTTGGTGCAGGGACAAGAACAAAAATGTGGCATCAATGATTGAGTTCACACACAAAGGCGACCGATGGACTTTTAATTCCAACAAATTTATTCTGAATTTGATATCATGTTCATGTTGTTTGGGTCAAATGAATTGTTTGTGCTCAAAATGCTCTTATTTGCTGAAAAAATTTGCATGATGATTTAACTTGTTACATTCATCATTCCCATTGAGGATTGTCAAAATAAATCGGTTTGATGAATAATGCAGAATTGATTGAGAATGCTACATGAGATGCATCGGAATGACGAAAGGCAAACCCTATTCATACACAGTCATTTACTTATACACTTGTGAGATGAGCGTATAAAGTTTCATGTTTGCAAGATGAAGAGTTCTCTCGCGAAAGGTACAATAGCCGAAATGACGAGGGGCAGTTCATTTCTTTAACCCAAACACTATAATGATCCATTGCTCACCCATTTGAAGCCCAAACACTTGTGAAGCTTCATTTCATATTACCCCTATCAAGAACCACCCCAAATCGGGGCAAATTGGAGGTACATTTACATCATTGATGTTCAAAGGTGTAAAATGGATATAAATTTTATTGCTTTCACTTGCATCAATCTTTGAGTGTTGCTTTTACATGTGGAACCGAGTATTAAATCAAATGCCTTAGAGATGATGAAGAGCATTCATTCTTATATCCTAAACACTCTTATCCTTCGTTAGCCACCTTGAGCCCGTGATTTGATTTCAAATTAAACCCACGTTGGTGATGATCTTACACTGGGGCATCGAAAATCAGGATGATCAGAAATAGCAGAGTACATGCGTCACATCATGAGACGTCGGCTCTTGTCCAGTCTAGTCCATAGAAAAAAATGCAAAATGGGGCATGAAAAAAAGTGAGCCTGGTAAAAGTAAGGCCAATGCCTGAACTCAAAAGAAAAGTGAAAGAATTTAGGGGCAAGGAAAAAGCAGTGTGCCTAGTAAAAGCAAGGCCAGTGCCCATAGAAGTCAGAGCCAAAGGCTCAAATCTGCAAAAGTCGGCCCTCAATGGATCGGGTCACAAAAAAATGAATGATGAATGTGGCAATCTTGTCAATAGTCTCCAGTGAATTTGACATCATATAGTATCCCCAGTGAATCAAAGTTTGAGACTTGAATGTTGAGTTTGAGGAAAAATTTCTAGTTTTTCATCCCATACACACTTTTATGCCAAACTTGCATTTCATCCGTTTAAAGTCTCCTCTGATTAGAGCACTTGAATTAATGTGGGGTTCTTAATGTGTTAACTTAGCTCGAAGAAGTGCAAGCAAGACTGTTTCTATTGCATTTGCAGCGTTCTTGACTTGTAGACCTGGCGATATTTGTTGAAAACTTTCTTTCTAAGCCTTGACTCAGAGAGTCCCATTTGCTTAGCCATTGACCAAACCTATATTACGGTCCTATTAAAAGACTTCTCAGATTGGTAAAGTCGTACTGCTTGCGAGAGTACTTGGACCCTTGCCGACATGATGATGGCGAGATAGAGCGACTCTCAAATAGTCTTTATCCAATGAGAGTAAGTGAAAGCCCTTTCTGACCGAAAATTTCTCATTTGGCATTTTTAAGAAATCCACACTATAAGTGAAAGTGATCTCGATTTCTTCCCCAATGGACATTTGATGATGCAAACATGATGAAGCCATCACATATGAAAAAGAAAAAAGCTTGACATATATGCCTTGATGAATGCATATATTGTTCTGCTCTAATTGTGTCTGATAGGTAATGTTTCCTTGAATACTGAAGAGTGCTATAGTTTGTTCTTTGAGGCCTCACATTTGTCTCAACATTCCAGAATGAGCTCAAGCCTATTTTCTTGAAAGTCCAAAGGGAATTTTCAAGTCATTTACTTGATTGGAGTTTCAAGTACCTTTTTAGAAAGTCCGAAGGGAACTTTTGAACTGATTTCACTTTTTCTTTTGAAAGTTCGAAGGGAGTTTTCGAATTGATTTTACTATTTTCTCTTGAAAATTTGAAGGGAATTTTCAAGTCATTTACCCGATTGGAGTTTCAGATACCTTTTTCGAAAATCCGAAGGGAACTTTCGAACCAATTTTACCATTTTCTCTTAAAAATCTGAAGGGAATTTTCAAGTCTTTTACCTGATTGGAGTTTCAGGTACCTTTTTCAAAAGTCCGAAGGGAACTTTTGAACCTATTTCACTATTTTTTTCTTGAAAATCTGAAGGGAATTTTCAAGTCAATTACCTGATTGGAGTTTCAAGTACCTTTTTCAAAAGTCCGAAGGGAACTTTTGAACCTATTTCACTTTTTCTCTCGAAAGTCCGAAGAGAATTTTCGAGTCTATTACCTTATTGGAGTTTCATGTATCTTTTTAGAAAATCCGAAGGGAATTTTCTATCTTTTTGAAATACTTGATTGGAGTTTCAAGTATTAGCTTTTATGAAAATCCGAATGGAATTTTCGAGCAAATTTAGATATCTGATTGTAGTTTCAGGTATCTCTAAGAAAATCAGAAGGGAATTTTCAAGATATTTGGCTAAAAAAATCTCATACCCGAAGTTTACTTCCTCAAGTGCTCAAGTAAGTAATTTCAGGTATGTTCCTTTTTTCCCTTCATTTGCATTTATCATGTCATAATCACATTTGAAAATGAGAGCTAATCTCAACAAAAACAACATGCATAGTTTATGTATCAATTGGTCTTTGAACACAACCTCTACGAACTCACCTTCAAAGAGGGGCAGCTGTTGACACCTAATTTTTAGCACATAAATTTAATTGCATAAAAATATAAAATTGGGGTATATTTGCCTAAAAATATATTCATTGCATCTTGCATTTTGGGAAAGCTATCGGCGGCGAGTGAATTTTCGGAAAAGAAACATTGAGCCGATTTGAGCAGAATCTACATGAAAGGATGAAGATTATCTTTATATACAAAAGATAAGGGCAAATACAAAGAAAATTCGGTCAAATCTTCCTAAAAGATTTGACCGAGATTGCTTTCTTCCTCTCTTAAAAGGAGGCCAAGGTCATCCAGTGGAGAGAGGAACTTTCATGGCCAAAAAAGAAAGAACAAGGGGAGGATTATCTTCTTTCGGTGGAGAACACACAGGGGAGGTCTCACAAGCAGTCAAAAAATTGAGAGAACAAGTGAGTGGGGGGAAATAAAGTCAAAGAGGAGGAAGAGTCAAAAGCGTGAGTTTGTTTTAACTTATTTGCATCCTGAAGCTACATGAGAAAGGGCACAATTTGTTTCGTTCATCCGAAGAAGGAAGGAGCAGCGCTAGGAGTCATTCAAAGGGCTTTATCGGCGAGTTAGGCGTTCGTTCGTCGACATGCATCAGCACGTGTTGTGGTATCAACAAACACTCAACAACTCTTGCCTTCCAGTCCGGCACCAACACCATCTAGCGGCTCGGCTTGAACATAGTTATGAAGTCAACACTGTGAAGCAAATCCCCACCGCTGCTATTCATCACATTGCCGTCAACACCGACAAGCCATGAAAATTGCATTACATCTTAGCCTTTTGGCGTGACCTGACAATTTTCCAATAGCTTCTTCACATGCAAAGGAAGTCTGGTCGTTCAAGGAGTCAAAGAGGGGAAAGTAAAAAATTCAGAAAAATTGGGGAAAGGGGAAGACATCTAGCAAAAGGGGGGAGAGAAGAAAATTTTCTCCGCAGTCGTGCCATCTCTTTTTCACTTGATTTTGCTGATCGACTGCCTTGCTGATCAATTTCCTTCTGCCATGGTGTTTTGCTGAACTTGCAGTTTTTTTTTAAGACGACAATCACAGTGAGCATATAGGTTTTATGTGCTTCGGTCGTTGGCCAATAGACAACGCGTGGTGAAGTTCCATTGCTCGTCAATCTTCAGCACTTGGTCATTGCTCAACCAATCCACCAAGGAAGTCCCATTGCTTCATTGAAGTGTCCTTGGTTCTTGAGCCCAAATCAACAGTCTCGTGTGGAGATTCAGCCACGTGCGCTGCTACAAGTCTCATGCGAAGCCTATTCAACATCATCAATCCACGCGGTCAAGGGTCGGAATTTGAAGGTTAATTCGTATTAGGTAATGATCCTAACGTTTCAAGTTCAAATTGATGAATTTCATTACCTAATCGGGTTTGTTTTTTCGAGTATTGATGCATATTCTCAATATTGTCATATATACTCGAATTGGATTGTAATCCATAACATGCCTCGATCAATAGTCCGATCTCATGCTCGAGATATGACTCGCGATCGCACGAAAAAAGAAATCGACCAATCCGATCTCATGCTCGAGATACGATTCGTTGATTTTATTTATTTTCAAATGGATTTGGTGCTACAAAATTTTTACATCTTGCACTATGGATTATATTCGCTTAAGATTTTATAGGTAGATAGGTTTTACTTATATTCTTTTCCAACTAAAAAAAAATACCAAAAAGATTTCTCTTGTTAGTTTTAATTTAGAATAAAGTAATTTTAGTTAGAATTTGCATATAGTCTAGGACATGTCATGTGCATGTCTATGGTCTAGGCCTTGTCACGTCACCATGTGACGCATATGTCATATAATTTGCATTATATTGCTTGCATGCCACAAAATTTACACAATAGTTTCATCAATTAGGAAGATTGCATATCATTCATGCATGTTAATTAGAAATTGCATTTTTAGCCATGTTAGAATAATAGGTCAAATTTGCATTAGAATTAAAGCCACTTGATGCATGTCATATTAGATTTAGGTTCATGTTAGGACAAGATCATTTTATTTTATTTTTAAATGTTTCCATATTAGGTTAGCAACATGTTTAATTTGTGCATTTAGTTAAATAGCATGCCATGTAGTCTAAATTAATTTAGAATTGCATTAAGATAGTTGCATATATGATTAAATTTTCATTGCCTGCATGGCATACACATGAAAGGTGAAAATTCCAAAAAAAGTCTTTTTGTTGATTTGGTTCATTAGGTTATCTTTGTTTATTGTTTTGTTCCATTAAGTATTTCCATTAATATTTGTGCACCCGCGTGATCGCCATGCATGTTAAGGAATAAAATTAAAATCAATTCAAGTTGCTTGCAAATTATTTTTTGAAATAGAAGAAAATAGTTCTCAAATCCCCGAATTCAAAATCTCTGGTTCGTAGGGGTAAAGTACAGCTCCTAGTGCTTTACATGGGTTCCTAATCAACCCACCGTAAGTAGATTAGTTGCAACTCTATTTGAAATTGACTTTACATGTTTAAAAAGTGAAACTAAGTCGCGAATTGGTATGAGCTTGGGAGAGCTCGTGTGAAATTAAATTTAGCAATCCATTAGCCTAACCTAGGTGGTGCACTTTCGGGGAGATCGCGACAATAATACAGTAAGACAGTTGCTCTCAAATGAAATAATTTCTTTAGACTTTGTAAAGTCAAAGGAAAATATTGCAAATCCACTAACAAAAGGTTTGTCGACAAAGCAATTAAACTGCGCATCGAGGGGAATTGGGTTAAAAGCCTTAATACAATAAAGAGATTCCAGGGTAGAAACCTAACATATGCAATTGGAGATCCCATGGACTAGGTTCAAAAGGACAATGCAAATTTTGGAAACTCTAACCCTAGGGTAAGCACTGTCTCCTATTCCTAAGATGCAACAGTGCCTCCTACAACATTTTAGGGTACAGTATTCGTTTAATGATTTATATATCTTAGATTTTAATTTTCAAGTGAGGTATGGTAGGATACCTTTAATAGGAATGCACTTATATGCGTAGAGCTGGCCGACTCTGTGAAAATCTTTTAATGTGAGATTTTTTAAAAGCACGCATGAATCTTGAGAGGTTTTGGGCCGAAATAATGAACGCAACCGGGATCCAATATTGATTTGGAGGTACTCTGTGTGAGGTATGTTGTTTGGGCTTACACTAACAACTAGCGGTTCAAGGCTATGTCCACCGACTGGTTAAGTTTGTCTAATAGACTTTCATTGAAGAAGGTTCAAAGCGAAAGCTACCTATCTTGATGCAGTGTATTTACACAAGCACATTTAGATTTCTCAAGTAAAAAATTTTGTTGATCCATTAATGTGGGGAATTGTTGTAATTATGGTTAATGGATCAATGTATTGTGCAAAACGAGATACGTTGCTTCCGTTAATGTAGTTTTAGTTTCAAGAAGTGTTTGACAGAGTACTCTTCGTATAGTACTGATACCAACAAGTTCGATATATTGTATCGTAGGAGTCGAAGTTCGTGAAATTATTTAGCATCGTTGGCAGGAACTAATCGTCTTAATGAGATTCAGTTAGCTATACCTCACCTCCAATTACTATTTTATTTTGTTATCAACTCTCTTAATTAATTTTTCTAGTGACGAAAAATAGTGTTACATATTCTTCCCCCAATCTTCTTTTTCGTCTCATTTCTTCTACTTTTCCAACACCCACCACTTTTGAAGAAGTTTATACCCGTGAAATTAAGCATATTAATGCAGAAGAGGCAGTGGGGCGACGGGCTTACTCGTCAACTCCTGGCACAACGATGCAAACGACTATAGATCCACCGAAGTAGAAGAGAGTGAAAAAGGAAAGGGAGAGTCAAAGAAGGGTTGAAGTCACGATTTGTCGCTTAAGTTCAACTTAAGGGAACGAATCTCTAATTTCTGTCTTTTGTTCACCCTAAGGCTAAAAACCTAACCATTTGTCAAGCTTAGAAAACTATGTTTTGTCGTTTTTGGTTAACCTTATGTTTTATCGCCTTAGGGGTAACTTTTCCGGATGTAAGACATTACTCTGCAGAAAGAGGTGGTGCACCCCCACTTTTATATCGTTTATTGTCACTCAAATAAACAGGCTAACAAGTGCTCCAAGCACAAGTACATACTTTTCTTATGAAACACGAATCACGATGGCACTCAACAACTATAGAAGCTAGGGAGACACTAGGGAGTTCACTTGGCTGGTGGGCCTTTGCACTTGGGCTGGAATGCTAAAGGTCCGACCGAGTAGAGGATGAACGGGTTCCTGAACGAGAGGAACAGCTTCTCAAACTTCAAGGAGGCGCCGGTCAATCCACCGTTGAGATTAGATGGCTCCCTGCACGAGGATTTTGGAGATGAAAGCAAGAAAATCTTGCACTTGTGGGCGGCGAAGCTCGTGACCGTCTTCGGCGCTTGGAGGAAGAAGTAGCCATTCTTGTCGGTCTTCGCAGTTGCCACCACCGGGAACCTGCTGCTCTTGCAAAAGAGCTTCACTTGGGCACCTGAACCATGAATATATTGGCCAGTTAGTGTATATAGTTTTTAGGGGAACGGAGAAACTTGTAGAAGCTAATGAAGAAGATTAGCGGTTTCAAGGTAATTATCAACCTTCTGACTTTTATAACTAATCAAAGCAGAAATTACTCGCAGTATGCTTGACGCGAAGAAAACTGGTGGAAGCTAAAGAAAAAAATATGGTCGTTTCGAAGTAATTTTCACTCTCCTCGTCTACAATGGCCGTTTCAGATTTATTAGAATGGTGATTGAGGCTGCTCCCAATAATTGCCGAACCGTTAATGGAGGTCAAAGATTTTAAAATAATCGAACTTAGGAAATGAGGTACGACATATAGGAATACTCGTCCTAGAGCTCTATGAAACCCAACATAGAGGTCATTGGCTTCGACTCTCTCTTAGAAAGAACAATGCTGGAAGTACTGGTGAAGCCATCCTTAGAGGGTTCACAATATTTTGTCAAAACAATAATGTGGAGAGTTCGTTTTTAGACATTTGAACGACTTCACTGTCTTGTGAGCTTTCGATCAACTTCTTATTAATAAACATTTTCGGCTGCGAGGCATGATAAGAAGTACAATGAGTATACATATGCACTACTTTCTCAAATTTTTTAGTTTTGTCATAATATAGGGGCTTTGATAAAATAAAAGTAAAGAATATAGAGGCAGAGAACTCACCAAAAATGGGTTTAGCGCCGTAGAAGGTGTTTTTGCAGGACTTGCAATAAACGACGCCTTGAACGGCTATGAAGCCCCTAGAAGGAGGCGGGTGGACCGGCGGTTTGACAGGAGGGTGGACCGGCGGTTGGACAGGCGGGAGGGCCGGCGGTTCGACAGGCGGGTGGACGGGCGGTTTAACAGGCGGGTGGACGGGCGGTTTAACAGGCGGGTGAGCCGGCGGTTTAACAGGGGGGTGGGCCGGCGGTTTCACGGGGGGGTGAGCCGGAGGATGAAAGGGAGCGAGAGATGGTGCGGGGCTTGGGGGGTGGGGGAAAAAACAGTAGGCTTCTTGGAAGCAGCTAAATAGGAGCAAGAGCTGAGCAAGCACAAAAGCCTTGCTTGGAACTGAATCCATGGCTTCTGCTTCTTCAGGGTTTTTGGAGAGAGGACGAGGGGGAAGAGGAGTGGGTGATTTCGGTCTTCTCGAGGAGGAAGAATTTATAGAAGGTTTATGGAGGGATTCTGAGTGGCTCTCCTCTCCCCCTCCCCCTTTTTCGGGCGAAAAAAAAAACAACACAATGATGTTAGCCAGCTAAGGTAAGATGGAATTAATTAAGGAAACCTATGAGTGCCCTTTTGTGACCGTTCCATATATTGCGATCTTAAGGACGCATGACATATTACATGATCTAGTTGATTGATTAGCTCATTTAAACTATGCATGGCAGGTAAGTCTATTACTTTCGTTACTTATTTGAAGAATTTTAGGGGCTCTTACAGCACTTTTCTATTTATCTTAACTAATCAATACATCTCAAATCAATCATATAATCTATAACGCTTAGCATACTGAGATTGATTTGACTAGAAGAGACAAAATTTCTTCTTTCGAAGTAAAGTGCCAAAAGGAGTGAGAGTTGGCATTTTTTTTTTTAAAGAATAAATGCTTGATATGCATAAATACACAGAAATATTGGACATGAATGAAGAGAAAAGCTAGTGATAAGACGAGGCAATCATGCTTGTTCAATAAGGGTATGCTCCCTGATTCTGGGGTCGTTTAGTGCGTTAAGGGAGCATTTTACATGGTAACCAAGTATCAGGAATAGTTTTATTCATAGTCATCGCACGAACATATTGGCACTCATAACAGAAAATGGACCCCAGAAAAATCAAAATGTAAGATGAACAACTTAGAGCGTGTTTATTTTACGAAAAATGAATTAAAAATAATATTATGAAATGATTGCTTTTATTACTTACAAAATGAATGGACAAAAAATTTTCAGTATCCATGAAAATGTTCAATCATAATTTGTTGTCTATAACAAAATCTTATTTGTTAACTTGGTCTTTTAAGCAATTATTTTTAAAAAAATATTTTTCAAATTATTCGTTTTTCATAAAGTAAAAGCTGTACAACTAACATGACAGTGACAACATATTTACGAAGTGCGATAATTAAAGGGTGCATTCTCGTCTTCATCTTTCAGCACGCTTATTGCAGCATCAAGCTGTGGATTCACGTCCCAGCTCGATGTGCTTCACCTTTTTGGCGTATTATGCACTTTTATATGCGCTTCACCTCTGTCCTTCAAGGGAACTGATCCAAGTCCTCCTTCAAGCCCTTGAGTCAGTTTCGCTGACTCTTCGGGACTTCTTCCTAGTTCGTCGTTTATCAGAAAAAAGCTGCGGATCGGTTTCGACGAGCCAAAACAACGAAGTATAACACTGTATTTGTTTCCCAACCATAGCTAATATACTTGCATAATGCGTTTTGAAATTTCTTGAGTATCTACTCTGGCATCCTTCCGGTCTACACGATGCAGTGTTTCAGACTCCGTATTAACATGGGCACTACTACTCTTTATTAAAAATGAAGACATGTAACAAAGGGTCACTCCCGATTATGAGGCCCTGGATCTGCGGGTCTGATGCACAACATATGTTTGCTTTAACTTAGAAGAAACGACAATGGTGTTTTCTGGCACGGAGTCCCTTGTTCTTGCTTGCACTAGTTGCATCATTGGATCTGGACTTTCCGCGGCCAAGAGCCATCTTCATCTGGGCTTCCTTTCGTTCATCTCTCGTTCATAATCTTCGAGTTCTCGATCTGTTCGGGGTCGCAGAGCACACGTTATCGACTCAAGTTGGGTGCTCCCATCTAGGTTTTGTTAAAAAAGAAGAGCTCTGCAAAATGACAAAGGATATTCCCAGACTTTAATCACGATGAGTTTTACGGCTACGTGAGAAAGAATGGACTTTAAGTTTAGCTGGCGAAGCTTGTCCCGCAAACCATGTTATGAAATGCCTTAGAACTTGGGTTGATAGTGACGGTCAAACGATAGGCACATGATAGATTTTTCTTACATAGTGTATGTCATGATGACCGCAAAGGGTGGGTTAGACTAAGAAAATTGACCCCGTGATAGCGATGGAGCAAGTGACCTTCAAGTGTGCCATAGACTCCATGAACCCCTAGTACTAGATTTTTCTTCATATTGAGCCGCTTCCACCGGTTTTTGGTAAGAATAATTTGGCATTTCACATTTCAATGCCAGCTCTTAAGTTCCATACCTTGTAGCCACAATCACTTTGGATTAAACCACAAAAAAAAAAAAAACGCTGTATTTCTTATGGATCCCCCAATTTCAATGTAGATAGTTTGCTTTTAATAAGATCAAGGAGGCAAACTTAATTTGATGTGTGAAAACTGACTAATGATATCACTTAATTGTTAACCTAGTTACAACATAATTTGTCTTTCATAAAATAATTAGATATCTACACATGACGAGAACTCACTAGTTGGTCGTTTTAGGGAATAGTGACATGAGTGGTTTCTAAATTTTCCTTCAATATTCAATGTAATATCTGAACAATTTCTTTATGTTCTTCTTGTCCTTAACTTTTAAAATTCACCCGCAGGACAAATGAAAATTCTGAGCAACGTGGTCATAATTTCCATTAACTAAACATTAGATTTGATATCGGATATCGTCATTTCTCTCCCCGCTTATAATCATTTTGCCCTCCCCCCCCCCCCAAAAAAAAAAAAAAAAAAAAAAAAGGGGCGAAAGGGAAAAACAACATGGCAGTCTACAAATTACTTTGGCTCGGCACAATCAACATAAAAAGATGCAGGTGACGTGCCGATAGAAACGAGCAAAATCTTATAAATGGATCATATTGAAAAAAGAGTTAAAAAAATTATCCATAACATTAGCTCTTATCTTTTTAGGAACTTTAACTCAAAGATGTGAATCAAAACTTCCACGAAAATTCATGTGCTCCTCATTCTAATGAAATCTTGCACGTAGGCATAATCAATGCCATCCACATGCCAGGGTGAGGCCAAAGCCATCACCATGTGAAGTGAGAATCGAGAGAATCTGATGATAAAGTCAAGCATTCATTTCTTGTAAACAGCAAAAAATAAAATAACACTCGATAATCTACTTCCAGTCGAGTGATCCTAAGTGTCTCCTCGTGTCTCGGTATGCCCAGCAATTCCGAGCTTTTGACCTCATTGATATCTTTCAATTGGCGAAGCATCCATTCACGAGATCCAAGAACTCCAGCAGATGTTAATATTCAATTGATTCTCTTCCCTCTGCAACGATTCTCTATTAACATTCTTTTATTTCTTCGAGATTATGCTCTTAATTACATGAATTTTAAAAAAAAAATTACAGGAACCACATTTTCTTGCGTGCAGTACTAGTTTAATCAGTAATCGATCTTTTCATTCAATGTGTATCATTAATTGGACCGTAGCATTTCCTAAGTTACCAAATATCATGAGGACAAACATGGGTACGTATCGATGGCTTAAAGGGTTGTTATACAATACTTAGTATGTGTATTCTTTCTCTTACGCAATCCGATCACAGTTGATAGATTCGTTATAGTTTGAGAAATTCACAAGCTGTTCAAATCGTTGACGATGGACGCGGTTTGTGTGGAGAAGGAGCACGAAGATTTTGTGCACTTAAACTTTTTTTTTCATGCTTAAAAAGTTACTATGCCCTATATAAAACCTAAAGTATTCTAGCGTTGACTCCAACATGCATTGCTGGAAGAGTCACCGACAAGACTCCGCCAGCGATCCGAGGACAAGAGCCTCGATTCATGATTGGACAGGCTGGCGTGCCTTATTTTCTGAGTGGCTGTCCGAGATTAATCATTATCATCTTAAATTTCATGGGAAGAGAGATATACTTAAATTTGAGAGCCCAATTCCCTTAACAAAAACTCTCAACTTTAAATCTAATACTAATTATATCCTGAATTTTTTTTTTGTGTTAGAAAAATCCTAAAATTTAGGTTTAGTCCCAGATCTACCATGAATTTAATTTTTTTTTAAAATTATATATTTCAAACTATTTCCAAATCTACTCCCGTAGTCCGGTCCCAACTTGACATGACATTTCTACATCGATAATAAATCTACATCAATAAAGTGATATGAAAAATTATCTCTAAAATGTGACCTTTCTAGAATATGAAAATGAATGGTGACTGATTATGGTTTTTGAATGAAGGGATAATGTGGACAAATTTGAGACTAAAGTATACATTGATGATTTTTCTTTTAGCCAAAATTTTTTTGATAGATTTGAGAATTGACGTAAAGTTTGCAGTTTTTTCTGAAAAAAAAAAGGTATAGGGTAGATTTGAGACTACAAAAAAAGTTTGGGATATAATTTGGACTAAACCTAAAATTTAGGATTTTTTAGAAGATTAGGCCAAATCTGAGGGCACATGAAACTTGTATCGTATGTTATATTCCTTTAACACAACATTTTTCCAAGCCCTTCCTTCATCAACAGTGTACCTATTTGAGTGATTTTTTTCTTGACTTAGTTTTTTTAATTGTCGCTTGTTTGATTTATTGAAAATGATGAGTCAATGAAAAATCGTTTGATGGTCAACAAAATATGCACTCCCCAATCTAAAAGTATTAAAAAACATGTATACTTACATTAAGCAAAATAAATTCCCTAAGCTCAAAGGGAAAAGCACTTTCATAGAAAAAGATGATATACGGATGTTTTCTTATTAACTAATTATTTCTAACAAATCAAAACCGTAAAAGTCTACAAAATTAATGGGAAATGACTCAAATAATTCATGGAATTTCGCTAAATGTGTAACATGGTCTCTAAACTTTTAATTTATTTAATGTGGTTTTTGAACTTTAGTTCAATGTATAATGTGGTTATTGAATTTTCGATTTATTCAAATGATCTTTGAACTTTTGGAACATGTTCAACTTTTTTAGTAAGGCAAGTAATTATATTGATGTTGAAACATGCAAACTATACAAGGCATTAGGGTCCGGTACCACAAAACTTGCATTCATCACTAATAGGAGATGTGAGTATAAGGTAACCAAGATTCCATGAAAGGACCAAAAGAGAACACTTAAACAAGGGTCAACTAAGAAAAAGAAAAGACCTATCTAAATGCCATCTAAGAATACGAAAAAGGCCTAAATAATGGTCGATCTCACTAAGAGTACCAAAATACATCAAGAGAAAATAGAAGAGGCAATTCCCTAATTCCATTGAACCTTTCTATTCCTAGGAGAATCTACCACAGGCTTTGTCTTAGTTTCGTCTTCATCACAGGGACAAAAACACATAGTTGCGGAACAAGGCATTATTCCACATTTTCCAAATAATATGACATAAAGCACCCAATGCAAATCTAGCAATGCATTGATGGAAATAGTTTCCAGCAATATATGTAGTCACCCACTCAAGAGTCTTATGCCATGAACCCATTCCTCCAAGATAGATTTCAATTCTCAGCCCAAAAAGATGCAAGTTGTAAAATTGACATCCAAAATAAAGGAGGTCTTTGGAATTAGGTCTAGTATTACATAAGACATAATGAGCATCATCCATTCTACCATGAGATAACATAAATACCGGGTGAGTAGTCTGTTCTATGTCATTAACCAAAGATGAAACTGGTGCTTGGGAATAATAATTTTGTTCCATATGAAAGAGTGCCATGATACTCTTAGGCCCATTGGTCGTGTGATAGACCATGCAAAAGCCACCAGAAAAGTACTGGAAGTGTCCCCCATCCATCGAAAGAATCTGGTTGACCCCCCCCCCCCCCCCCAAGGTGGGAGAGTCTTTCCCCAAGTGTCAATCATCTCCAGTAGAATAGAAGATTGTCCTCTGAATATCATAAGATCAATAACCTTGGCTTCTTTGGAAACACCCGAACAGTAGATATCACGGTTGGAGAATAATAAGTTCAAAGGACCGCGAGTATGTCAATGATCAAACCATAAGGATATCGATCGCCCATTCCCAACATGCCACTGGAATGAATGTCGAAATTCACATCCAAGCTCAAGGATCTTCTCCCATGCCCAAGAACAAATTGTTGGTTCTTTTGCCACCTAAGAACTTTGCTTACTTAAAAAGGTGGAATGAATCCACTTGCACCACAAGGATTCCTTATCAGTAAAGGAATCTGAATAGAATCTCTAATAGAATCTGAACTCCAGTTGGCTGGTCTGCTTATCAATGGTACCAGAAAAAACTTCCATAATCAGGATGAAAAGATATGGGGAAATTGGCTCTCCCTGCCTAAGACCCCTGGAGCTAACAAAGAATTCCTCCAATTTCCCATTAATAGATATGGATAACTGGTAGTTTTCACACAAGTCATGATCAACATAATCAGATGGGACGGGAACCCAAAAGCGCATAATGTGAATTCCAAGAAATCCCAATCAACAGTATCATACGCCTTTTAGAAGTCCACCTTCATAGCACACTTGGGGTATAAGGTACATGATTGAAACCACAAAATAATTCCTGAGTTAGCATAATGTTATCACTGATACACCGGTCTTTGACAAAGGTCTTTCAGAAGTCCACCTTCATAGCACACTTGGGGTATAAGGTACATGATGAAAACCACAAAAAATTCTTGAGTTAGCATAATTTTATCACTAATACACCGATCTTTGACAAAGGCATTCTGAGATGTACTAATAATCGATGGAAGAACCGAGGCCACTTGATTAGCTAGCAACTTAGTAATGCACTTATAAATAGTGTTGCATCAAGCAATTGTCGTAGTCATTAACGGGCTTACTATATCCCAAGACTATTTAAAGAAATCAACGTTAAAGAGAAGAGGCTGTTGTGGATCTTCAAATTAGTAAAAGGTTTAGATATGTGCCGTACCTAGCTATCATCCAATGTGTGCTTAAGGGCCGCCCGAATGTCTTGGAACGATGGTGATCGCCGTCCAGGGGAGTTGAATAGGCCTTCATAATGAAAGACAAACACATCTTTGACTTCATCAGACAAAGACACCTGATTCCTAATATCATCTACCACTAATATAATCCTGTTATTGAGTTGCTTGTTCTTCATAGATTGGTGGAAGAACTTTGTATTCACGTCTCATTCCTTTAACCATTGTATTCATGGCTTTTGTCTGTAGAAAGTCTCCTCATCCTAAGCCAGCACTGAATTATATGGGTCATGCAGTAAGGAGTCTTGAATCATATAGAGTCATTGTCTAGCCACCCTAATGCGCTAAGATATATCCGAGAATGACTCCCTATTAAATTCTTTCAAACGGGCCTTGAGTGACTTAAGTTTAGTACAAAGCTAAAATATCGATGTACCTGCAACGCTGCGATCCCAGACTTGAGCCACCAATGTCATAAAATTTGGGTGTCTCATCAAAAAAATTAAAGAACTTGAAAGGTCTGCGCACCTACACCACTGGTATAATTTGAACTATCATCGAAGAATAATACAAAATACTTGGTGTGAAGAAGTTTGCTTCTGAGAAAGAGAAGGCCAAACTCCTAGGAATATTAACTAAAACTCTGCCAATCTTCTTTTGTATGCGGTTTTCCCCTTGAGATGTGGCCCATGTATATCTACATCCCACATATCTCAAATCATCCAATTCTGTCTCCAGTAGACAATTATGAAGATCATCATATGCTGAAATCTAGTTACCAGACCCTCCAACTCTTCAAATAGCATCAAAATCTCCTGCAACTATCCATGGTGTCTCCTGATAAAAGCAACTCCTTTGTATAAGATCAATCCACAACGATTGCCTAGAGACAAATGTGTGTGCTACATATACAAAAGATACGGCAAATGAAGTACCGGATGCTAACTTCCTAATATGACCATGTATAACTTGACAAGATTTATCGACAACTTGAAAAGCCAAAACATCACGGTTCCATCCTACCAATATCTTCCTATGTATAGAATGCTCATAATTAGCACTCAAAGACTAACCTAGAATAAAATTTGTAGATATAGCCAAAAATATGGACTTCGAGGCCTTAGTTTCCAAAATACCAATACAAGTTGTTACTCCTAACCAAGTGCCTCACTTTAGCTTGTCTAAGCGGATTAACTACACATTTAATGTTCTAAGCTCCTATATACATATGTACAGGCAAGGGGAGATGGTTACCGTTTCCTGGCTTGATGGCCTTTCCTATTCGGATTCACTTTAGGGGTGGTCCGTGGAGGAGGAGTTGGAGAAGGCATTGGGGAATGTGCCTGAACATGAGACTGCTCACTACCCGAGCTAGATCCTTCCGCATCCGACGAAGCTTAATCTTCATTACCATCTTCAGACTCAGAGTTAGATAACTCATCCAAATCAGAAGACCGTACCTTGGTAAGTTTGGTGGCCTCGACAGAGGAGGAGGTCTCACCCTAGATGACCAATCGAGTAGGATAGCGAGTATCATCTTGGGGAGGGGCCAACTTCCTAGCAGACTTAGCATGCTTATTCTTGGACTTGATTTTCCCAATCATCCCCAGCTAGAGCCTTGCCAGCGCTTTCATTTGCTGCATCAAGTTCAACAAATAGCTAGATCTTCGAACAATCTTCAATATGTGGGCCATCGGCTTGAGACACGAGTGAGGAGGGTTGTGCCTTAGGACGCTGCTGTTGTTGATCCCGTCGTGCTCTAGAAGAGGCCACCGTCGAATCCTGCACAATTGGGACAGAAGCAGCCACTAAATGGGATACCACCAAAGCCAAGTGGCTTTCATCCGAGCCCACACTAGGCATTGATGGGCCATCTCAGATCTGTGGAGTGCTAGGAAGCTGCTATGGACGCTCCTGGTGCCTTCCAAGCAAGGCTGTCCGTAAGACAATTCCCGCTGAAATAGAACCAGCAACCCCATGGGACACTACAAGCCAAACTTCAACCGAGACAACAGCTAGTGGCCAAAGGTGCAACAAACATTGCATATGATTGGCCTCCAATCATATTCCACAGAAATAGCTTAAGATTGCCCATTCATATGGAAAGGGATGGAAGGTTTCAAAGGCTTCTTAGCACTCACCTCTACACACAATCTAACAAACAATATCATCTTCTATTTCTTCATTTGGCTATCCATATATAGCGGTTTACCTAATTTACTTGAAATTTGACTTATGCTCAATGATGACCAAAGGGTGGGAGGAATGTTCCTCAACTTAATCCAAATAGGAATAGTATCGTGTTGGCCTTTCTAGAGTTCTAATAGTGGGTGCTACTGTTGAAGGATGAGATTAGCCTTAGCAACAATCACATGTACTCCCTCAGGAATTTGTCTCGTAAAATCCAAGCCTGGAATATGAAAGAAATAAAACCCATCTTCATCAGCCATAACTTCACACAAATGGCCTCCTCGTGTTTTCTTAAGAATCGCCTCCGTGAGTTTGAAAGGGAGCTTCTTCCCCACATAATAACCCACTAGACACTCTTTCCATTTCGGACCACATGCTTCAATCATCTCATCAGAAATAACTAACTCCTCCTAGTCATCATCAGTCAAAGAAGGAAAATGAGTAAAAGAGTGACCTTTAAGTAGCCACGCAAGCCACACTTGCCATGATCGGGCCTGCTAGATTGGTCGTGTTCCAACCGCATCACTTATTAGGTCGTCACTTTGATCAGTTCTTGTTGTGCCTAACACACCCGCTTGGTCATCCGTGTCCAACACATTGTCCCAATCATGTCCAGTGCTCGGTCCCATACCATCCTAATCAGAACCGGCATAATGAGGTGGTCTACTCCCAACCTTAACATTCCATCGCACTCCTAGGCAGCTTCTAGAGCGAGACTTCTTTCTAGCATGTAGAGCTCCTACTTCCACTTTCCCTTTGCTCATGTTAGCATGAGCATCTTGCCCCTCCTTGATAATAGGAGAGATGTTGTTACTAGTACGTGCTTTGTCTCCCACAACAGAAGAAGCATTTACAGTTGTACTCCCAACTCAAGCATTAGGACTAGCAAAATCCTTAAGTGTGTCCCTCTTTTCCATACTTTGACCCCTCTCGATCTCAAGAGGAGCATCCACCAATCCGTCTACCTTATTAACAGCTTCATCATCATCATTAGTCACATTTTCAACAGCTGAAGCCATGAAGAACAACTATGTATCAGCAAGAACAGCACGCCCCAAGCGACCAGCAATGTGTCCAAACAAGTCAGAGGTGGATTGCACGCAAGTCTAGTCCACAAAGTCCAGCAACAAGTCCTACAGGTCGTGTGGTTAAAAAATTCCAGCAAACAAGAGCAACCCAGCAAAAGGAGCAAGGCCACACCCTCATGACCAGTAGCTAAGGACAGCGAAGCCTAGAGAAGTCCAAAACAATTTCAGCAAATCCAGCAAGACGCAACCCTATTACCCTACATCCAGCAAGAGTTTCAAGATATGCTCACAATCCCAGAAATTCAGACCACACTGAGCTGAGTGCTAACCAGCATCAAGCTCACACTTAACCAGCTCCAAGCCACGCCCAGGAGCTTAGCAATAGCAGCAAGAAAACCCAGAACAAGTAGACGAGCTTCCAGCTTGAAGAAAGAACAGCAAGCCACCCAAGCAACCCAGAAAATTCGCACACCAATTCGTTCAACTCACAGCTAACCCGGGCCAAAAGGAAACTAACCAAGCAACTCTCTTCACTCCAAGGCTAATAAGCTACCAAGGCCTGAGACCAGCAGCTAAACGCAAGCCAAGAGCCAAAGGGATGCAGCATAAACTTCCAGACCAAACCCAGAAAATCGCGGGCAGCAGAAAAGCCCTAAATTTGAAGGGTCATAACTTTCGATTGGGAGCTTACCCATAAAATTCCTTTTGTGGAGTTGTAGGACAGGTAGAGAGGAAACATTCCTCCGATTTCCAGCCCATTCCGACACCCGAAGCTCCTCCAATCAGCTCATCTTCAACTAGAGAGTGGAGGGAGTTGGCTGAGTGCTGCTGTGTTACCTCTTCAAATTAGTCCTTGAATTATATGAAAATATTCAATTGTGTCTTTTCATTAACTTAAATTGAGAGTCCACATTGAATAATTTTATATAGTATGGGGACTAGTTTGAACATGCATTAAAAGTTCAGGGATAACATTAAACAAATTGAAAATTCAAAAATCACATTGCACACTGTTAAAGTTTAAAAATCACGTTAAACAAATTGAAAGTTCATATATTACACATTTGACTAAAGTTTATGAATCATTTATTTCATTAACCGAAAACTAAATTCTAAAAAGTGCTCTCAGTCAAATAAACACACTTTTAATCATATTCTCTTGGCAATTGGTCAATGCAAATCACGAGGAAGTTTATAATACCCTCACTTTGAAGTTTGCACGTCAAGTATACCCGTTAAAGGTGACAAAATGGGTCACAGTTTTTCATATATCAATTCATACTTAATGATTTTGGGGAGATTGGGTTGCCTAATAACATGTTTGTTTTGACAAAAATTTTATTAGGAAGGAAAATGCTTTTTAGAAAATCATTTGTTGAGAAATTGTTTTCCCATTTTTAGATTAGGAAATTCATTTTCATAATTTTTAAAAGTAAATAGTTATCACTTGAATAATTTTCAACAAACCAAATGCAAAAAAGTTCGGAAAAGTAATTTGAGAATTTTATTTACCTCAAACAAACGCAAGATTTGAAATAGGTAGGAATAGGTCAAATAAATAAACATTAATTAATAATTGGTACTAGTGGACTTGGAAAAAAAAACGCATTTGACCAAACGGTAATGCTAAGGCTATCTTTCTCTCACAATCTTAAAGTGAAAAGGAAAGTCAGCTGTGCTAATTTCTTCAATAACACGTAGGACTAAAACATACATATGGGGATATCAACTATAAATCACACTGCTTCTGTAATAGTCTAAAATTTTCAGATTGCGTACCGAAACACTCAATTATAGAGAGCCAAGGCAAAGACCGTTGTAGCTTTAAGGCTTCCAGGCAAAGCAAGCAATGTTGTAGATCTGGACATTTCTGCATTTGCAATATTACTCTTATTATTATATTTGTTTTTATTCAGTGTTTTTCTAGTTGTTAAGCTTTTGGGGTTGTTCAGGCAAACATATAACCTTAAATTTTTTTCTGAAATTTCTTTTTCATAATTATTTTTTAGATAGACTAAATTGTGACCGACGCCAAGATGGCGACGATAGCGACATACAAGTATGAACATCAGGTCCAATTCAATACAAACACTAGATCGAATCGGCTTATCGACACCCTGGTAGAAGCCAACCAATTTGTGAGAGCCGGAGCATTGCTCGTTACTCAGGCAAGATCCACCACTCTTCGCTTCACCGTCAGCTTCACGTCCCATTTCATAACCGGACCCTCAAACCCATCCATGTGGGTGCTCGTCTGCCAACGTGACACTTACCCACATCTCCATGTTGATGATGTGCTAGGTAAAGTCACGTCACATAACCCAACCCGAGTATCCTAACTCCTTCAGCGACTAGGCAAGCCAAATCATGGAGTCGTCCAATTCTCAAAGACAACAAATAAGAAGAAAAATTGCTGAGAATAAGCATGTGATGGGTTGAGTGGAGTAAGTATTGAGTCACCACACTTATATTGTACAAAATGGATCAATTTGGATGGAATCATTTTCGGCCCAGCCCACCCGTTTGATAGGCCTAGCATGTGTCCAAGATTAATTGTCGTGGATTTTGTACAATTTAATTAGTTGTAGTCTACTCAATGTGAAGAGGTGATAGGCATCAGCGATCACACATTCAATTTCTTTTGTCTTGAGCACACATATTTGGTTGCTTTCCTTATCGTGCTATCCTTGGTAAGACGGAGGGCTTCGAAATGAGAAAAATGAACGCAAATTTATAACTATACAAGCTATTATTAACGTTTGATCGAGACTAAAAAAATAGATCTTCTTATGATTATATCTAATAAAGTAGGACCGTTCATTGGAAAGGTTGCTAGTAGAAGGAAAAAAGTATTAAAAAAAATGTCCTAAATCTATGCATCGGTATAAACTTAGTTATAAGTCTTTCGGTTTCAATTGGATAAACTTTCATTGTTTGCAAAAATCAATGAACGAATAACATATATTTGTTGTTTATAAAAAAAGTTTGAACACAACTTCTTATTGATGACGAAAACAATTTAAATTGATTAATTATTTCAAATAATAAAAATGACTATTTTTAAGAATAATAAACGGACCCGCTGAAGTTGTCTAAGATTTAGGATAGTCCTCTTACATAGAATTGCTTTCTTGTGGGTTGCCTATAAATGTAAGTTTTAGGATAGTCCTCTTACATAGAATTGCTTTCTTCTGGATTGCCTATAAATGTAAGTTCTTCTGTGTGCTTGGCGTTTCTTCTCTCTATCCAAGATTGGAATTTATCTCTTTTTCCTTTGGCTTCATTACTTCGGATCCAGATCACCTGCTATGGTATACAGACCACATCATGCGATGTGATAATCTTAATCGTCCGAAAAAAAATTGACTTTTTTTTATAATTTTCCTAGCCGTCCGATCTGAATCGGACGGCTGGGAAGCCTACCACAGCATCCCTGCTATGGTCCGTGCACACAGTAGGGGATCCATTTCCCATTACTTCATAGGTCCACTATATATAAAGTCAGGATGACTTTTCTTATGGTGGGTCGTCCAAGGAAGGTCCTGTCACATATCCTTTTTACCTCTAATCAGCGGAAATGGATCCTTAGCGATCACACAACTTCTGTGTGCTCGGCGTTTCTTCTTTCTCCCCAAGATTGGTATTTCTCTCTTTTTCCCCTGGCTTTGTTACTTCATAGGTCCACTACATATAAAGTCAGGGGATGACTTTTCTATGGTGGGCCGTCCAAGGAAGGCTCTGTCATTTTGCAGACTTTGTTCTCGTTAAATTGGATAAAATTCATGGTTATTATGTATTTCTCGATGAGATGGAGTTGACTATGTCATCAAAAATTATAAGGGTCAAAATATATTCGAGCTGTAATCGCCACTGTATCTTTAATCTATAGTGAAATTTTGTGCTGTATTTTTCATAAAGTATGTCACGTACACCGAACCACGTAAATTCACTGTTTAATTTATTTCCTATTTTGTAGTTTATATGTATGCAATCGATTGTTTGTGCAAAGAGGGCAGTACTTGTTCTGCATCATGAGTCTTCTCATTCATGCTTATAGAAATGACTCGGACACCAAAGATCCTAGAGAAACAATGCACAAGATTTTGCATCCCATCTGAGATACACAAGTGTTCCATCCCCATCTCCCTTCTCCGAAGGAAAAAGAAAGAGCGGAAGGAGGTCTTGAAAGAAGGTTGCTGCTTGTATTCAGCACTTAAACTCCAGAAACAATGCAGCTTGTGCTTTCACCATATCAGAAGATCTAAGAGAAGGCCAATTTCACACCCGTTCTTTATGCAATTTGTATTTTATATTACTATTGAGATCTCTTAATAACATATAAAATACATGATTTAGTGACAAATCAGCCCATGAAAGGTACAATTTTCTATGGATCAACTAAGTGAAATAACGCATTTCTACAATCCTTTAAAGATTCAAATAATTCTGCAGAATCCAAAGCACCAGATCAAGGATGAAGCTCCATTAACGTATCATCGACAATCTCCTGTAGCCTTTGAAGTATTCTCTCATCTGAAGAATGGCCATCTCCATCCTGCAACATCTCAAACTCGGAAATAAAATTGGAAAAACCGGCCAATTAAAAAGGCTCAAAGAAGAGCATAAAGAAGGACATGGAATTTTTTCCTGCAAACCTTGGCTTGGAGTTTCCGTCAAACTTTTCACATTAGAAGTTAGAAGTCATTGAAGAACTGACTTTTTTCACTGTATACTTGGTCTGTGAATTGACTTTAAAAAACGCGATGTCTTGCTGTCAATACTCTCACAGCTGATAAAAAGAACTTTGCACTGACATTAGTTACATACTGTAATTTAACCTGTGCTTCTTAAGCCAGCTCTGAAAATCCTAAAATAAGTTATGTTAATACTCGGCGTACCAAAATCCTTTTACCTAATCGACCTACAAATTGTGTGCGAGTATTGAAACAATCGAATTAGTTGTACTTATAAACCCTAAACACGCCTTACGTGTTTGATTCACCTACTTAGGCTTTGAATCTCATCGTATAGTTTAAGGTTAGTCGGATGTTTCAGATCGATGTAATCTTTCTACTTGATTGAGTGGGGCTTACTCATTGAAATACTTTGAGAGATTTTCATTGACTTTGTCCATGTCAACAAACAATTCAAAATGTCTCGACTTTTTTCGAACAGGTCCAAATCAAATATCAATGATTTGAAGCACTTTTTTTTTTACACTATTTTGGAAATCCAAGGACTCAATCATATGAATACATAAAATACATATTTCCAATCCTAGTACAAAAGGAAGGGAAATGGATACTCAAGTTTAAGAGAGTAAACAAAAGTCCACACTCGATCTCATGGATACATATTGAATTATGTGGAAAGCCATATTCATCTCACTAGCTAACCTTGGCCTTTATCATTTGAAGATCATATCTAGTATTCAAAGTTTATCTCGATTTGGTACCGCTCTCGGGGCCCGCATTGAAATAATACTTTATCCCAAGACGCCAATCATCTGCTGTCCTCAGCGCATTTCGGGGTGAACCAACTAGTGCTAAAAACAAGTGGATCGTAATCAAACACCTTATAGAATTTCATTCCTTTCAAATTTGATTTATCATCTCTAGTGTACAAGTTCTGGAAATCTAGCTTTCTATTCGTTTTGTGATCAAATTATAAAGAAAACTCTTACCTTGGCATGAATGGTGTGAAGCACTGCATTACCAACCTCAGAGAAATTGGCATTGGCGATATCCGCTCCTTCTTCATGAATCACTCGAATAGTCTCATTGAACATGAGCTGTCCATCCAATCCAGTAACGAGAACAATTTCTAGGATTGACCCGCTTTTCCATATTCTGATCTTCGGCGACTTGAATCCGATCATCAGTCCGTTGTTCATGGTTGTGTTCATCTTTTCTATTTCTAATAACCTCTCTTTCTGCTCCTTCATTTTCTCCACCTTTACTTGTAATTTCTTTATGTAATTGGCTGCTTCGCCTAATTGATCGGGCTGCGTCAACGTTGATTCCTGCAACCAAAACAAAAGTAAGCAAAGGCAATTCTTAACTTAAATTTGATAAGATTGCGTTGACAAATATAGATGAAACAAAAATTCAAAGACTTTGAACTTAAGTAGATACTATTTAAACTCGCCCTGTCAACAAAATCAATTACATTACAATAGTGAATCTCACACTGGCGCTCTTTTAAAAATTTCCATCAGCATGTAACCTGATTTACGTATTTAAATTTCTTGAAATTATGGTTAGCTCTGTTTATTACTTCAGATCTATACCTCGCTAGAGATTTTTTGGCAAGCTGGAATGAGGGGACATCACCAGATTCTTGTGTCTAAGTAGTTTTTTGACCAAAGGAGAAGCCCTAGATTGTTTCCTCTTGTTTAGGGGAAATTTGTTTTCTTCTATATTCATTTTCGACAAAAAAGCACAGCCGAATAAAAAATGGCTACAAATACCACCTTGAAGGACATAAAATCATAAAATAATCCCATTCTCAAGAAAGAAAAGTAAATAATGGTGTTAATAGGTAGCATAAACTCGATAAAAACCATTAAAAGATGCAGCAGAGAGAGAGAGAGAGAGAGAGAGAGAGAGAGAGAGAGAGAGAGAGGCCCTAGGATTCTGTGGAGGAACTAGCGAGTGAAGCTTGGAGAGCAGTGCCTTCATTCGATTTCTCCTGTTTCTCTCTGTCGTTTTGCGGTCGGCTCTGGATGAACCAGGTTTTCTCTCCATCAAACCCCAGACCTTGAATTGCCGAATGCCAAGATCAGAGCAGCGGATGTCGCTGAGAAATTCGAGTGCATATAACAAGTTTGATCCCATTTCTTGTCGGAAGTGCTTTCACCGTACTGAAATCACAAAGCGGGAGAAAGGTAAAGGCGAAATATGATTGTGCAGATGCATGTCTTGCCTTTTCTATGGGACCAGCGTGGACCTTCTTTGACCACCAATTATATGGAATCTAATCAGCTTAAACAGTGTGTGAACAAAAACAGCCGCTTCTTCTACAGAAATATAATGTCTCGCTTGGCATCGCAATTATTTGACAAGATGGAATAAATATAAGATATGTAATCTCATGTATTGTGATTGGAAAATTTAGTCTTAGTAAGGCTATGTATTGTAATATGCCTATTTCCTTATTAAATAAAACTCTTCAATTTTAGGTTCAATTTTAATTCTGATTTGAACTTATTTTTGAAAAAAAAAATCCCTAGCTTTTGCTTTAGTCCAAAATCTATCAATGCATATAAAAGTCTAAACTAGTTTCTTCAAAATTGTCAATATCATGAGACTATTGTTATTTTATATGAAGGTGAAGATGTTAAAGAAGATGCATTTTCGAATAATGATCTTCTTATTTCATACGAAGGCATTGATAAAGAAGCGGGTTTTAATGAATGAACATTTGGCCGACTCTGATGTTGATAATTTGAAAGAAATTAGTGGCAATTCTGGACATTGTTGAGTAGATTTGGGATTAGAAAGAAAGTTGAGATTTTTTAGATACAAAAAGATTTCAAAGTAGTATTTGAATTAGATCTAAAATTGAGAGTTTTTCTTTGAGGGAATTAGCTTGTGTGCCATATGTACTACCCTACGATGTTTTTAGTGAGAATGAATAGGAATGAATTAAAATAACAAAAAAGTTAGTAGGTTTAAAGAAAATGGAAGCCCAAATGGCTTGAGGCAGACGCAAACGCAAAATCAAGTTAAAGGTTTCTTCTTTGCGTGGGGCACGACAACCAGGATCATAACGCTAAAAAGAGGCAATGAACTGTCGTGAAGAGGAAGTGGATCGACTCTTCCCTTTTATACAGGGTCATAGTGAAGACTTCTTGAGTCTCTCCTTTTTCCAAATGACCCTAAATAGAGGTATCAAATTTGAATAATATATCTGAATTGAAACATGATTTGATCCAACTTGATCTCAAATTTTGGGTACTTCTTGGATTGGATGATCACTTAAATTCTTGAACATTATAATACTTATGGATTGGAATCTTGTTTTGGGTGGAACCAAAAATGTATACTTATTTATTTTAATCTTCATAAAAATATATATACTTACAAAACACGACCTAACCCAGCTAATCCAATTCAAAAATTTTTATTATATTCCTCTAGTATTTTGGTTTAGATCGAGTTAAGTACATGTTTATAATGATTTGAATCGGGTATGATAAAAACCTAACCCAACACAATCCATTGACACCACTAACCCTAAGTTGGTGTGGGAGCAAACGATGGTGTCTTATACTTATACGTCTACCACTCCCTCTCTACCTTTATTCGTATATAACCCCCTAGATTGACTTTTCACAACGTGGTTCATCTAAATCTTCGGATTATATAACTGGCATTTTTTATTTGAATTTGAAAATCTTGAAAGTTTCGTAACTCTCAAATATCGATGCATTTGCTATTGAGTGTGAACAATCAAGCCTAGTATAATTCGACAGGGCATAAGGTATGCGATTGAAACTTTAGCACTTTATCAGCAAGGTGCTGATTCAGATGCAAGGGAGCTTGCTCCTCTTCCTGTGATTACGGGTTCAAGCCTTGTTGGAAACATTTTAGGAGTAAAACCCCATATGCACCGCAGCGATAGGGAGGGAGTGTGCCCTGAAGAACGTCTGTGGAGATCGAGTAGTCTTGGAAAGTAAACAAAGGCCAAAGAGAAAAGGCTAAACCACTATACATCTATTTGCAAATTCTTCCAGCAACAAAAAAAAAAATAAATGGACCGTCTCTCGTTTTGTCTATGTTAGCATTGACAAAAGCCCTCAATTGACCGTCGGTCGGTCAACACATCAAATCACGTTTCTGCACTTATCCCTCTATATTCCACATTGTATTTAGATCAACATTACACAAATGATTAATGAAGCCTAATGAGCTTGAGCTTGTCGTAAAAAAAGTTCAAATAGTAACCATAAAATATAGGTATACACGCTCAATCAATGTGACAGGTGCTTGTCTATATCTTAATTTTAATGAAAAGCTTTTCAGTTTTCATGCACGTGTGGATAATGCTGTAAACTATTTATTTCCTTGCGATTTCAATGCCATCATTTGAAACTTCCCCTAAGTTAATGCTACAATAGGGCCAGAAAAATGCTGGGCATCACGCAATTATAGTGATGAAAACTCATCGTCCCGATGCTAACACTGCTTATGCGTTACCATCTAAAGTTCGTTGATAATGGAAACATAATTTATAAAAATATTACTCTTTGGAAGATCTTTCACCAAAAGCTAATATACATTGGGAAGTGCATTGAAGACCTACAGAGCGATGGTCCATCGGCGAAGCTTCAAGGAAAACCTACAGAGCGGTGGTCAACGGCGGAGCTCCTGAGTCCGCGTCTCCTCCAGCGGCGGAGCTCCCGAGCTCGCACCGCAGCTTCGGCTTCGGACCCTCGCGCGGTGGACGCTGGTCGTCCCGTTGGCCTCGTCGCCTCGACCCTCTCCAAGCCGACGGCGACTTTAGCCAACGAAGGCGTCTTGGCCGTTTTCCGGCGTCTCCGACATCGGTTTGACCCGAAACTTGAAGGGGAACTTCCTCTCAGCCCGACCTATCTTCCTACCAAGCAGCCTCCCCTGCAGATGATTTTCTAGTTTTTTTGCAAAAACCCTAGCCTCTTGCTCGGTTCGCTCCAAACAGAGGTTTGCGGCGGAGCTCCCGTACGTGTCTCCTCCTCCAATGGCGGAGCTTCCGAGTTTCGCGTCGCCGCTTAGGCCTCGGTACCTCGTGCGCCTCGGACCCTCGCGCGGTGGATGCGGGTCATCCCGACAACCTCGGTTCCTCTCCAAGCCGATGGGTCAAGGTGTTGTTTCCCCTATTTTTCTCTGGTTATGTAGTTTTCGGTCTCTTGTTGGTTCGAACTCGCGGAGGGGTGGCTGGATTGGTGGCTGGAATGGTTGTTTTTGGAGGGGAGCTCCTTCCAAACGGAGTGATTCAGGGGTGCCCATTGAAGCTTGGTTAGTTTTGGTCCACTTGTTGTTTGGTTTTTCTAGTGTTGATAGATTCTGGAAGCTCGGTGGACATGGCCTCTGTTTTTCAGTGTTTTGAGCGTCAAAAGCTGCTAGAGTTGCTTGTGCTTTCTGGGTTTTGGCTTTTTAGCTGCATTGCTAATTTGTTGGCTGTCTGTTGTGGTTTGTTCAGATGATGTGGTGATGGAGAATGTGGAACATGATAACCAGCTCCTGGTTGGAATTGAAAATCACGGAGGAAAGGAGATTGGTGCTGACATTGAAACAGAAATTTCCAAACCTTTTAGGGGCCGCAGCATGACCCATGGCAAAGCACTTATGGATCAATCTCTCCAGCTGAATTATGAAGAGTTCCCTACTCTGACTCATGCCATCCAAAACGAGCGACCAACGGTACCGGGTGTTGTCCGACGTAATGACCGATGGCGTCTAATCGCGTGCACTTCGGGTGTTCAACGAAATTCTTGATCCAAAAGTCGGGTTCAGGTGATGACTGGTTCAGATCTAATGGCTGGTCCGAGTACTTCTAATGGGACTAATGGTGAACCGAATCTAGCTGGTGCTGGTTCGAGAGGAGAGCCAAATCGTTCTTGGGCGAGTGTGGCAAGGGGCATCACTAACGGGTACTTTCTTACTCACTTCCCTTCGCTGACTGATGATGATTCTGATTTGGTTGTCACTAAGGAGATGTTAGAGGCATGTGAACCGAAGTGGAAGGAATGTCTAGTTGGGTACTATATGGGAAAGAGAATCCCCTTTAAGCTCGCGGAGGCTATTTTAAAGAAGACGTGGGGCGCTCATTTGAGTGAACTTAGAGCCAATGAGGAAGGCTTCTAATTTTTTCACATTCCGGATGCCGACTTTAGAAGGAAAATCATTGATGGTGGCCATATAATTGTGGCAAAATCTCCACTCATCCTACAACAATGGGATCCACACTTGAAACTCAAGAAATGTAGGCATGATACCCTCCCTATTTGGGTGAAGTTGTGGAATGGTCCCTATGCGCTTTGGTCACCTTTGAGTATAAGTACCATTGCGAGTAAGGTTGACAAGCCACTATATGTGGATAGCCAAACTGAGAAAGCCAAGAGGCTCTCTTTTATTCGGGTATGCATAGAGGTGAGTGCTAAGAAGCCACTCAAGACCTTTATTCCACTTTGTATGGATGATAATCTCCATCCCATTAAGGTAGAGTACGAGTGGAAGCCTACTGTTTGTAACAGTTGTGGCACTTTTGGCTACAAATGTAAGGATCCCAATGTACCCGTAGAGGACCCGTCACTAGTACAGGGAACAGTCGGACCAGCTGAACCATTTCGCCCCTACCCTCAACATGCACTCGTGGATGCCAATGTCATTACATCTCCTACATTTACCAGCATTTGACTAGCAGTTCCTGAGGTCGATAGAGTTGGATCGGCACCCCTGGTGCGGCCCTTAACCGTTACAGATCGGTCTCCACCCGTGACATCTCCATTGTCCTCGACTCATGTCCAGCTAGAGGTCTTCTTTGATGATTTGGATGTGGCTAATGCTAGAGATGGTAGAGGTAGGAGAGAGGATTGTCAGCATGCCAAGTCCTAGAAGAAGAAAAAGAAGCCTTCGAAGAAGTTCACTACCCCAGAGGGTGCTATCTCATCTATCACCAATCAGGGTGAGACATCCTCCCATGTTGGTGCTTTTTGTTCTACTACTCTACCGGCCACTCAGGGTGAGATATCCTCCCCTAGTAGTGCTATTCTTCATCCTTCAGATCCGGCAGCCTTCTCGGATGATAATACAGGCGGATCCTCCCCAAATGACGATGGTCGCTCGGATGAGGCGACCGGTGCTGAGGCTTCGCAACGGCCTAACCAGCTTTCTCCTCCAAGGCCTACTCCCAGAGTGAACCCGATAAGGAAGGGCCGGCAAACCAAATACTGGTAACATCCTATCTATCTTATATATCTTGTACATATGAATATATGAGTATGGAATATTAGAGGGATAGGTACATCACTTAAACAGGCCGAGGTACGACACTTAGTTAGAAGTAACAACCTTTGTTGTATTGGTGTTCTGGAGACTAGTGCATCTGAAGCTTTTCTTGCGGAGCTTTCTACAAATCTCATCCAGGGATGGGCTTGGTGTGCTAATTATGCTTTTTCCCAACAAGGGAGGATTTGGGTAGGTTGGGACCCGAGGATAGTAACCTATCAAGTTATTGTCAAATATGAACAAGCCATTCATGGTCAGATTAGTGAGGTTGCATCAAATACGTCTTTTGCACTATCTATTGTATATACAATGCACTCTTTTGTTTCGAGGCGGTCATTATGGACAGAACTTATACAGAGGGGTAGATTGAACATTGATATACCATGATTGGTTGCTGGGGATTTCAATGCCATTCAATATACATCGGATAGGATGGGAGGTTCTGAGTCATGGATCCCAGCTTTTGATGATTTGCATAAGTATTTGTTAGAGGCTGAATTGGATGACTTGAGATATACCGGGTGTAGATACACATGGGCTACATCGCAAGGAGCAAATCGGAAGTAGAGGAAGATTGACAGAGTCCTAGTAAACACCTGAGGAGCACTTCATTCTCATTTTCAGAGGTGAGTTTCCTTACACTGGGTATCTCTGATCATTCTCCGATGACTGTGCGTATTATACCATCCGTCTAGGTTCGACGACCTTTTAGTTCTTTAACTATTGGATGTCGCACCCGGACTTTTATGACGATTGTTGCCCAAGTTTGGAATTGATATGTTGATGGTACACATATGTTTCAACTTTGTTCTAAGCTACGCACGCTCAAGAAAAGATTGAAACATTTTAATCGAGATACATTCTCGGATATCTCTGATCGCACAAGACTGGCCAGACTAGGGGTGAGCATAGGATACCGCCCGCCCGAAAACTGCCCGAACCGGGCGGTTCCGGGCGGTTCCCAACGGTAACGGTCCGGTTCCCGGTTCCACATAAATGGAACCGGGAATTTTGGTCCGGTTCCCGGTTTCGGGGGTGGAATCGCCCACCCGAACTAGACCAAAATTTTTTTATTATTAAAAAATAAAAATACAAAAAATTATATACCATATCTTTAATTTTTTGTTGATCGACTCACCTAAAATCTAACCATTCACGATTCCGCCTCTTTCTTTTTCTCCACCTTCCTCTTCACTCTCTAAGAAAACAAAACCGAAACCAGACCGAACCGGGTGAGAATTGTTAAAAAATAAAAATAGAGCTAACGCATCGTCGGCAATTAATAATTACCCACCCGGGAACTGGATCGGACCATGCGGGAACCGGACCGGACCGCCCAATCCGGTATGGTTCGGTTCCCGGTTCCACATAGTAGGGAACTGGTTCCATCGATCCGGTTCCCAGTTCCAAGGGGAACCGATCACCCCTAGGCCAGACATAGATTATCAGTGATCCAGGACTCCTTATTGCAAGATCCTAGCAAAGGAGGAGACAGATGCTATGGAGGCCTTCTCTAGTCTTCGCTTGCAAGAGGAGGCTTTTTACTGGCAGAAGTCGAGGATACGATAGCTAAATGAGGGTGATATGAACACAATTTTTCCATCAGTCGGTGAAGAATAGACAGCTTCATAATAGAATCATCTCGGTGGTGGATAATGCAGGTTATATGGCTTCTTCCCCAGCAGAAGTCAAGAGAGTCTTTGTTTCATACTATGAGGGTATTTTCTCTTTTCCATCGGGCGAGTGCCTCCTCCGATCCAGGATATTCGGGCGATCCTTAAGCACACACTGGATAAGGACCAGGTACGAGACCTATTTAAACCTTTTACTGACTTAGAGATTTGTAATACCATGTTTTCATTAGCCTCAGGGAAAGCTCCGAGCCCAGATGGTTTGACTGCGGAGTTCTTTAAGAGGTCTTAGGAGTTAGTAGGCTCTTTAGTAGTTTCAACGGTCAGGGATTTCCTAGAGTCTGGAAATATGTTTCGTCAACTGAACACCATCATTAGAGCATTGATCCCTAAAATTCCTAATGCATCGCCAGTAAATGACTACCGTCCCATTGCATATTGCAACACGGTCTATAAATGCATCACTAAGCTAATAGTTAATCGGGTGGCTTCAGTCCTTCCTTCGATCATTGGTACCTCACAGAACGCCTTTGTTAAAAGGAGACGTATCAGTGATAATATCATGCTAGCACAGGAGCTCTTCTGTGATTTTCATCATGTGTCATATCTACCTAAGTGTGCAATGAAGGTAGATTTCAAGAAGGCGTATGACACCGTCGATTGCGACTTTCTAGAAGTTATGTTATATGCTTTTGGTTTTCCAGCTCACATTATTATGTTGATCATGGTTTGCGTGCCCACACCCAAGTTCTCCATCTCTATCAATGGGGAACTACACGGCTTCTTTGCTAGTACTAGGGGCTTGAGGCAGGGAGATCTGATCTCGCCGTATCTTTTCACTCTGATCATGGAGGTCTTCTCAAGCATCATCGATAGCCAAACATCTCAACCGGGTTTCAAGTATTATTGGAGATGCAGATCTACGAATTTGACACATTTGTTCTTTGCTAATGATGTACTATTATTCAGTGAAGCGAACGAGATTACACTTATGAAGACGACATTATCCGGATTTGATGAGTGGTCGGGCTTAGAACCAAATTATGATAAGAGTGAGGTCTTCTTTTCGAGTGGAGAAGAGGAACTAAGGGCATCTATCATTGAGTTGCTTGGCTTCAGGATTGCTCTTTACCTTTTTGCTACTTGGGAGTCCCGATTGTGTCCAAACGACTAGGAAAAGCAGATTGTATATCTCTAGTCAATAGAATCATGAAGAAAGCCCAAGGCTGGACTCAGTGGTTCCTATCCTTTGCCGGACGCTTGCAACTAGTCAGGTCAGTTCTTCATGCCATCCAGGTCTACTGGTTTAGTCTATTTATCTTGCCTAGCTCTGTTATAGACAAGATTGAGCGGATATGTCGGCAATTTTTATGGAAGGGCCCGGGATTAGGATCAGGTGGTGCTAAGGTATCCTGGACGAATGTCTGCCTCCCTAAAGAGGAAGGAGGTCTTGATATTCGAAGACTTAGAGAAAGCAACAAAGCGGCCATGCTAAAGCACATTAAGAACCTGTTCACGGATAAGGAATCCTTATGGTGTAAATGGGTCCGCTCTACTTTTCTGCAGGGACAGAGTTTCTAGGTGGCCAAGTGCCCAACTTTTTGCTCATGGGCCTGGTGGAAGATCCTATAGCTTGGAAAGGAGTACCAACACCTATTCCGATCGCGTGTTGGCGACGGTAAATCCATTTCGTTATGGTTTGATCACTGGCATACTAGGGGTCCCATAGACTCTTCATTTTCCAATAAAGATATCTACAGATCGGGATTCTCTAGGGATGCCAAGGTGAAGGATTTCATTGCAAGCCGAGGTCAGCCTTTTATCCTTCTTTAGAGATTGGATGATTGGGGGGATATCCTTCCCATACTAAGCAGTGAGCTGGACTCATTTCTTTGGATGGGTGATCCTTCTAGTACGTTCACCGTGGCTTCGGCATGGAGAATTTTATGGCCTTCTGGTCAAGTAGTCCCATGGTTTTCTTTTGTCTGGAACAAGATGATTATTCCCGGGCATCAATTTCACCTGTGGATTATGATGAAAAATCGACTACCCACCCAGGTACTTCTACTATCCTATGGTAAAATTGAGTATTATAACTGTGTATTCTGCAACACTAGACCAGATTCTTTGGATCACCTATATTTTGGATGTTCTGTCACATCACGACTTTTTTTTTTTGCGGGAAATTGTACTCTATCCTGGAGGAGTTCTTCATGGGCTGAGATGGTTGTATGGGCAACTCATCATATTTCTGGAAATAGATTCCATCAATACATAGCCAGATTTGCGTTGGGAGTATTATGCCATATTATTTGGAAGTCGCGGAATGACGCGTTGTTCCGCAATATTGCTATCTTCATTCCTGCCATGAAGCTGAAGCTGATTAGGATGGTCAAAGATAAAGCCAGGACATTCCAGCACGTGTTGGACTCACCCAGAAATAGGAGGATGCAACAGAATTGGGGTATTGATGCCGCCATTTTCTCTTGAGTTTTTACCTTTTGAGTCGAACTTGTTTTTGGCCTTTTCTTTTTTCTTTTCGGCCTCTATAGTTACATCTCGGTTCCCTTACACTCACGTTATTCAATGTTAAGTGTAAGTTTTGTGGAACCGAGAACTGATGCCTTGTACATATTGCATGGTGGGAAGATCAATACAAGTACTTACCTTACCAAAAAGAAAAAATATTACTCTTTGTTCCTGAGCTTTCAGTCTTGTCTTAATTAAATTCGTGTACTTGTCAAATCTAGTCTTTCTACTTTCATATATTTTTTAATCAAGTTCGTTTCCTACCAAACCTAACTGACATGGCCATCGGATGACATCATAGTATGAGATGGATAAAATTTCCATCCACATTGGTTAAGTTTTATGCACTAATACTCCAAAGTTGTTTTCACTAGATACACATCCACATGGGGTTTTATATATTTATTCACACCGTACTTTGGTGTCGTCCAATGATCATGTTAGCTAAATTTATTGGAGTTGGATGGACATAACTAGAAAACAAATTAAAAGTATATGATAGGAAATTTGTGAAAGAAATGGGGCAAAGCCTTTTCAAAGTTGCTCGAACTTCCTTCTCGCATTATCGGATGGCCTTAGAGACCCTTCCTCAACTGAAATATTTATGAGACTAAATTTGAGTAATTTTAGGGTCGTGTTCAAGATAGTTCTTGTATACTAAACTAGAACCTTCCCTACGCCACGTGAAGGCGCCTTAGGCATCACGGGTGAAGGATAGCCAAGCATGATTTCCAATGTTAATGCAAAGACTAGTGGTCTTACTTTACTTGTTTTATTCGCCTTGCAGCTTGTCAAAGGAGTTGAAAGGGATGAAGAGACCTTTGTGGCCCACTATTTGTTGGAACTTGACCGCCTGACCGCACATCTGGAAGGTCAAGCTATCTAGACCGTTGAAAGGGGGTGCCCCCTTCAATAGGGGGTTTTTCCCCCATTCAACGGCCCTGCATGCAAGGTCACCTCAAGGGATCCGTTTCCCTAATTGTTAAGCTCCCTCTTAGCGGGTGATAGGGATTGCTCTTTAGACTCCTGGGATTTAGTTTTCTTTTTGGTCATGAGTCTTCCATGGCAGTGGTTTTCTTTACCGAAGAGTTCATTTTTTTTAGGCAAGACTTGTCTAATTAGTAGATTCAGTACGCCTATTTCCAGTATTTTATGATATGGCCAAACTCCTTGTGGTGTCCGGTCATAAGGCCAAACAATTCATGTCCAATAATCCTATAGAAGCCAAACCCACATCCGAGGCATGAGAAATCCATCTTAGCCACCCTAAAAGGAATAACCCGAGCTAGTGGTGTGGTGATAGGCTAACCAGGGCTATTCACCATCCTTTGCTTTTCATGTATAGGAGAATGTTGTGAATATCATGACTAAGAAAGTATAAGCATGGTCTCAATTCAGATGCTCAATTCTTTTCTGCAAATAATATTATTTCATTTAAGCTATTGATAATCCTATTAATCAGGTAATTGTAACCCGATCAAACTGTCTCGCGATGACGAATAATTGGTGATGCGGTATGGATGACGTCTCTTGCTGCCATTTTCTGCATCAAAGTGATGAGTGGACCCTAAAAAGCAACACAAAACCCTAGGTTGGAATAATAAGGATGCAAAGTGATGACGAGTCGTTTGTCTGCTTCCTCCTCCACGATAAAAAGCGTCAAGCGCCTCACTATGTCCAAGAGCATTCACGTGTAAACATCAACATGCACAACGGCGTCATTCATGAGTCTCAAGTCTCTAGGTGATCGACTACATCTCGTATAGAATTTCTAGGATATAATTAGGTTCTGGAATCCATGTCAATTAAATAAAAAGTTTCAAGCAAAATTAGTAAACGAAAATGATATTTCCCGTGACAATAAACGATTTAGGAGAGACAAGGATGATGGGCTAAAGAATTGCTTGACATGTGTCATTTTCTTCGCTAAAGGTCTATATTCAAGTTGTAAAATTTGTGCATTTAGTGGCAGAAGCAAACTCAACTTCTGTAGAAAAATCTAAACGTGGATGAGCGTATAAGTCACAAACAAGAAACACATGAAGATTACAGCGTGGGCTACAAACACGATAAGGATCAATTTAACCATGGCCATCTCAAAAAGAGAGGGAGCGTTTCTGGGGGTAACTTCGTTGAAAGTGGCTTTTCTCATAAAAAAGGAAGAAAAGACAGGAGAAGTTCTTATCTAATTGTCACAGTCGCCGGATAAGCCAAGGGAGTCAAAAAGTTCTGCAGATGTAGTGAAAGCATACTCGATTTGTGGATGTGGAGGCAGGCACGTGAATCATGTTTCTTCGTTCTTGTTTTTTTTTGGGTGATGTGATGGTTGATGTGAATTTTCCCCTGGCTGGGCTCTTCAAAGTGATTTGAATTGGCTTGTTGAGGAGTAGTGGGGAACTTTAATCACTCCCCTAAATGATTGTTCTTGTGAATCATGAAACTTCTTTTTTGAAATGAAAGAATTAATTAATTTTCTATAGTGAAACAAGTCATCTTTAATTTCTCGAAAACAATGAGAAAATATAAGGTCGGGATCCATTCGATCTTTGGTCCGGCGTCTTTGTAGTTTAACTTAGAGAAAAGATGACTTCTAATTTCTTTCAAATAGCCTAAGTAACAAGAAAGTGGAAACGATTTCTTACTTGAAGTTGCACCGGCTAATGTAGCATATCTAGCTTGACATTGCAGGATGCTCTAGGCTTTAAAGGAACGAAGTAAGGGCCTTCGTTGAAGAAAATAATTTTTAGTAAGTACTTCGTCGACGGATAATTTAGTTGACTTTACAATAGTGGAAGCAAGCCGGTTAAATACAAGATTCCCTAATTATACATGGGCCTTCGATATGGCCATCATGCACAAAATTTCTATAGAAGATGTTTCACCAACCATTTCAAAACCCTATTTTTCCCCAACCTCTATTATTCCCTCTCTCACCAAGTGCAGCCACCAGAGCCATTGCGTGCTTATATCACGCCACAATTTAGCCACCGTGGCTCCATCGTCGTTTTCATCCTTAATACTCTCTCTCTCTCTCTCAATTCAGCGACCCACCACTAGCCCCTACCTTTGTCCCTTTAAGATTTGAGCATCGTCGTTAATCTCCATCTCTCCCCTTTTGCACGAGAGAGAGAGAGAAATCGTAGTGAAGGTAGGGATGGTGTTGAGAACATGTCATAAAAGTTCAATATATTTATCTGAAAAGATCATCAAGAGGGAACTCAAGTTGGAATCCATCGTTATATTCGGTTCGATCAGTCTTCAATTAAAAGTTTCAATTAATGAGTTATGAACTAATTTGTATCTATTAATTGTATTACATTCACCAATAATTCGGTACAAGACTTTTTTAATATAAGTCACGTGCATCTCAA
This sequence comes from Melaleuca alternifolia, assembly GCA_019926035.1. Classification (NCBI taxonomy): domain Eukaryota; kingdom Viridiplantae; phylum Streptophyta; class Magnoliopsida; order Myrtales; family Myrtaceae; genus Melaleuca; species Melaleuca alternifolia. The sequence goes on from JAGKPW010000330.1 coordinate 90,755, forward strand.
CAGATGCTGATGTGATTACGGCAATAATGGCGATGGAATGAGCTAAGTGGAGAAACAGGGGGTTCATTGCATCACCACATGACGACGCATTTTTAATGGAGGACCTGTCTAAAATTAAAATAGACTTGGGCCTGTCTAAACTTTTTGATGATAGTGATACACAGTTCTCCAAAGCTAAGAGCGGCGAGAGCTATAGAGGGAAAAAGAAGCAAGAAAAAGAAACAAAAAAAATCTGAAAAATAATGAAATATTATCAAATTAGTCCATATTAGCATCGACATGCCACGTAAAATTTTTGACATTTATATCAGAGATTGCTCATCAAATCTAGTCGGATGGACTGAATTGACGCATGTACAAAATGTTTAATATACAGTTAAAAAATATTTAGGATGGAATTGTTAAATTATAATAGGCTAAAGACTTTTTTGATAATTTTTCTAAAATTTTTGCAAATTACCCATGCTCTAAGAGCGCGTAGTAGTCATTAAAACCATGACTTGAAACTACTTTGAGTAGTTACAACAGTACGGATTTAGCACTATGGATGAATACCACAAGAAATTCTAAACTTGTGCTATCTATAAACATTCGTGCCCAAACTTAATTTCGACCCACTAAAAACCCCCGAAAATAATATCAATGTCTCAATTGTACCGCCCCTTACGGCTCCGTCCACTTTTGGGTGTCTTGTCCGATATGTCTGTCTCATGTTGCAGACCCATGCATGACAAGTTTAACGTAGGCGCTAGGCCTTCCAAAGAAAATGACCTATTGGCCCCGACCCATACTTCTTCCTCACCACAAATGACCAGACCTGCCAACCTTTTGCCGTTGTCCGTTGTCCTTTGGCGCCTTGGCCAGTGAAACCTTCGTTGCCATGGAAACTGGCGATCGGCTAGCTAGCTAGATCTCGAGCTCGCAGTGGCTGCGCACAGAGGTCGCGCCCATTGTGCGAGCTCTGAACCGAGTGTTTGCGGCGCCTCCGCCGCACCCCTCCGGGAAAGAGCTCGAGGCCACGCAAGCTCTGAACAAGAGACTTCACGTATTCCCATGGCGCGGCCATGGGACCTGAACTAGTGCAGACCCGAGGTCGCCCGACCCAGAGCTGGACCAGATCTGAGGTGGCAACCGTCGCCGGCTTGTAGACGACTCTTCAATGGCGATGGTTTGTAGACGTGTCTTCAACTGGGGCGATGACCTGAGGATGAGAATTCCTTTTTCATCTTTTTTTCCCATTCGTACTCTCTTAGTTTTCTTATTTGTTAAAACTCATGATTACTTTTTAATTCTTTTCTCCCACCATCATCTTCGTATTTCATTTGCCAATGCATTATTAACTTTTACTGATAAAGAATGCCACATAGGCGTGAGGCAATCACCGCGTCAGCCAGTGAAATTGGACTGAACTGTAAGGAATGGTAACATTGGTACAATGTTACCATTTTGGGTGTTTTCATGTGTCGAAGATTTGAATTAAATTTGTTCAAGTGGTACAAGATCTTTTGTTATATTAGTCCTGATAAAATTATGATACTCTTCCTTTTCTTTTTCTCCCTTTTGAAGAGTTGAGCCCCATTTCATTTGGCATTTTGAAATGCCAAGTTCATACTAGAATTGCCTTTAATATTCATCGTTGGATTAATTTAGAGTTCATTCTCTTTATCACTTTCCATCCCATTGTTCACGCATCGTTTTAGTCTTGGCGGCCCTAAGTCTTTTCGAAATCCAATGAAGTCGGCTTCAGTGTGGTTCTTCTGTATTTATCGGCGAGATTGAGTTGGCTGGTTCTCAATAAATTATAAGAGTTAAATACTAGATAATTAATGAAGTAATCAAAAGATTAAGAAACACCAAGAATATTTAAATGACTAATCTTCTTTCTATCGCTCCATTAATGGTAGAATCTTATACCGCTCTTCTTGTAGAGTTAAGTCACATGGACCGAACTATGTAAATCGGGTCCAATTTATTTTCTATTTTCTAGTTTATCTGTATTTAATTGCTTGTTTGCATAATAAGAGCAATACTTGTTTTTCATTGTGAGGTTTCTCATTTTACCTTTTTAGATATGACCGGAAGACAAAGATCCAGGGAAACTCCAAAAGTAGAAGGTGGGACATTTCTGAGATACACAGGTGTACTATACAATCTCATTTTTCACTACTCTTTTGCACTTGATTCCAGTAGATTGCCTTAACAGTGTAAAAAAAAAAATTCACGACTTACAATGGCATGTCGTAACGCCGTGCCTGCACCTGGGATATCGTGAAAGTGCCCGTAGAGGTGATCCAGCAAGAGGATTCAAGTCCAAGATCGAAAAGGAAGAACAGAAGGAAGTATTCAAAGAAAATTGCGGCTTGCATTCAGCACATGACCTACATAAACAAATGAAAGACTTCACTAAGCAGTTCTAGATACTAATAAGTGCGTTAATGGTCACACAGACAGCAATTGAGGAAATTGTTCAGAAAGAGTGGGAGGACAAGGCGATTGTAATAACATGGTACCATGTCAAGATGAAACTCCATAAGCATCATTGACAATCTTCTGTAGCCTTTGAGACACTCTCCCATCTGAAGAATCGCCATCTTCAACCTACAGGATAATCAACTTGTAAAGAATACTGAAAAACCAGCCAATTGAATAGGCTGAAACAACAACACAGAAGGAAATGAAAATACTTTATGCAAATCTTGGCCTGGAAATTCTGTAAACCTCTGTACACTTGAAAGTCATTGAAGCTTTAACTTTTGTCAGTAGATACTTGCTGCGCGAATTAACATGTGGCTCTTAAATCTTACTGTCAATAATGTCACAGCTGATAAAAGTTACTTTGCACTGACGAGGGTAATCTACTATAATTAGTTTTGTGCTTTTCAAGTCTGTTCAAGAAATTCCTAAATGAGTCGCATTAATGCTAGGCTATTAAAGCCCATTTCCCAAATTGGTTTCCAAATTGCATGCCTGTATTTTCTCAAGCGAACTAGTTTCACTCATAGAGGCAGGATAGGTTCAATTCCTACCTATCAAGTCAAAACTTTCGTATCCCCATCAAGTGAAAACTTAGGCTCCGACTCCTGTCTTATATAAGACATAAAATTAATGAAACGATTCACGATCAACTTGATTTACTATGTGAGTGAGCTGAACATCCTCCTCATATAAAAAGAGGTTGATCATAATCGAACGCCTCACCAAGCTCTATAAATTGATTTTACATAACATCTCTACTTATGAGTAGCAAAATTCTAGGTTTTCTAGTAATCTTTTTGTGTTAAATTTATAATTACCAAATATTATGGGCTTAAAATATAAACAAATTCTTACCTTGGCATGAATGGTGTGAAGCATTGAATTACCAACATTAGAGTAACTAGCACTGACGATATCGGCTCCTTCTTCATGAATCACTCGAACAGTCTCGTTGAACATGAATTGGCCATCCAATCCAGTAACAAGAACAACCTTCAGGATTGACCCGGTTTGTAGAATTCTGATTTCAGGCCACTTGAATCCGATCATCTGCCCATTCTTCATGCTCATGCTGATATTTTCTATTTCTAACAACTTCTCTCTCTGCTCTCTCATTTTCTCCACCTTCATTTGTAAGTTCTTTATGTAATTGGTCGCTTGGCCTAATTGATCGGGCAGTGACAAAGTTGATTCCTACAACCAAAACATAAAGCAAGGACCATTGTAAACTTAAGCTTGATCAATTGGAATTGACAAAAAATATAGTATAAACAAACATTTATAGACTTTGAAATTGAGAAGATACTACTTAAACTCACCCTTGTCGACCAAATCAATCACATTCCAACCTCACACTGGACCCTCTCTTAAAAACCTCTCTTGACACAGAACCAAATCTCGCACTTCATTTCTTAAAATTATGGTCAACACTATCTACCACTTCAGAGTCTACACCAAGCTATATCTTTTTCAGCAAGCTCGAATGATAAGACATCTCAAATTCTTATGTTTAAGTAGTCACAGAAAAAACCCTAGATAGGTTCCTTGTGTTTAGGGGAATTGGATTTTCTCCTATGCTCATTTTCGATCAAAAAGGGAAAAAAGAGGCATGATTGGATTTAAAATGGCTACAAATACCATCTGGGAAACTGAAAATCTAGATATTTTCCCATCCTTCTAGTTAGAACCAGTTAATATAAGAACAAGCACCTCGAAGTAAAAATATAAAGCAATCAGATTCTCAAGAACGAAAGGGCAATACATGGTGTGCTATGTACTAATACAAATTTAAACCATGACAATAATAGAGGAAGAGAGAGACCCTAGGACTCTCTGGAGGAACAAGCGAGCGGAGCTCGGAGAAGAGGGTCTTCATTTGATGTCTCCTGTTTCTCTCTGTGGTTTTGCGGTCGGGTCTCGATGAACCGGCCTTGCTCTCCATCAAACCCCAATCCTTGAATTACTGAACACCAAGATCAAAGCAGGATATGTCACTGAGAGCATCCCTTGTTGGAAGTGCTTTCACCGTACTGAAACCACAGCGAAGAAAAGGTAAAGTGAAATTTGATTATTCAGATGCTACTGTCCTCTCTGTAAAAGGTTCCAATTCAAAGGCGGCAAATTTCGCCTTTTCCATGGGACCAACGTGGACGTTCTTTGACCATCAATTCCAAATAATTATTTTAGTTTAACAGTGTGTAAACAAAGACAGGCATTTCTTCTGCAGAAGCATAACGTTTTGCTTGGGCCATTGTTTGATTAGACAGGATAAGCATGAGGTACGCAATCTCATATGTCGTGACTGGAAAGTTCAATCAGAATAAGACATGCTTATAATATGAAGTATTCTATGCTGGTTTTGGTGACAATGGACAGGTCTGATTTAAAAGAAAGATTACTTGATAAGTTTTAAGAAAAAGGCCAAAGCCCAAATGACTGAATTTTATAAACAGTATGATCGCCACCAGGTGGCTCCTGTTGACAGCAGGTGGAGAGAACAATAAGTTACTATTTCGATAGTATGTATCAATGATGTCCACAGTGTAAAACAAGCAATCCAACACTAATAGTGAATAGAATGGAATAAATTAATTTGAATGTCGAGTTTACATTATTCAATAGGCATAACCTAGATTGGTAGGCATTAAATGATTCCACTGTAAATCAAGTGATATAATGAGATTATTATCCCATTTGAACTATTCAAGCACTTTTAATTTCTCACAACTCCCAATTACACACAATACTAAGCATTTAATCTTCACATTTTCTCATTAAACAATATTTCAATCTCGTAAAAGAAACACATACCATATCACAAAATTTTGTTGCAATTGCAAAACATCCTTGATTTTTTTACTGGGTGTAATTTATGAATATGTTACACAATTGATTGTTACGGCCATGACCTCCTTTGCTCACCTGAGAAAAAAAATACACACACAAACACAAACACACAACACGTAAAGGACTTGTGGTTTGACGTTTGATTAAGAAAGAAATTATTGAAATATTTTCCATATTGGAATTATTGATTTTGAGTTGGCTAAAAGGGTTCTTCTATTTTGAGATATATATAGCAAAATCGTAAAAGAAATGTTCCTACTTTTTGTCCAAGAACTTTCTTATTTATTCTAATCAAGTCCTTGTATTTTTTTTTATTTATCTAATTAAGTCTTTCTACTTTTACAAATTCTCTAACCAGTTCCCTTCCCACCAAATCTGGCTGACATGGCAATCGGATGATATCATAATATGAAGTGGGTAAAAATTTCTTTCGCATTGTCTAAATTTCTTGCGCATCATATTTCAAAGTTGTCTCCATTGGCTAAAAATTTCACACCACATGTGGATCCGCATATTATATTAGCATCTTACTTCAGTGCCTTAAAATGGTTTTATTAGCTTGATTAGTTTGGATTTAGAGCCAGGCGGATCTGATTACAAAGTTTGTAAAAGTGGAAGGATTTGATTACACAAATTAAACGTATAGCGACTTGATACGAAAAATGTGAATGTATAGTGACCGAGTCCTTTCTACATTGCTAGAACCGCATTCTTATGTTTCATATACAAGAATAAATTATATATGAGACTAAATCCGAGCAGCAGAGTGCACGTAATGAGCTTAAGTATATAGGATAAATACTCCATTGAGAGTTCTTCTTTAGTTGGTTGAATGATCAATTGATTTAGTTTATTCTGGAGCACTCATAGAAACTCTATTTTTCTAGATAGAGCCATAAATAGAAAGACGGGCAAATATGACTAATTTCATTGAAGCACCCCTAGACTATTCCAAGCTCGTCTTAAAGATGGAGTTCTTGGATACCAAACCAAAGATGTCCCCATGCCATACTTAGGCACTTTCGGCATCATGGATGAAGGAAGACTAGACATGATTACAAGTTTTAACGTGAATACTAGTGTTCCCACTTTCCCACTTTGTAGCTTGCCAAGAGAGTCGAGAAGGACAAAGAAACCTTTGTGGACCACCATAAACCCCCTCCTCTAGGGCAATAGGGGTTCCTTTATAGACTTTGAGGTTTGAGTTTCTTTTTTGGTCACAATTCTTCTAGAGCAGTGAGTTCTATCACTGTGGAGTCCAGGTGTAAAGTCTAGAATTGTCTAATCAATAGATTTGATATACCTACTTTAATATTTTATGGCATGACTCGTTGTGGTGTTAGGTCATAAAGGCCAAATATTTCCCATATATTAGCCCTTTAGAAGTTGAACCCACGTCCGAGGCGTGTCTGTCACCTGAAAATCCGTTTTAGCCACGCTAAAAGGAATTGCCCGCGTTTGTGCCAGGCTAGCTAGGGCTATTCTCCATCATTTATTTTAGACAAATAGAAAAATATCATGAAAATAATGATTACTCTTAGCCTAGTAAGAAAGTAAAAGAATGGCCTGCTTGATTCTCTTTCCAAATTGGGCTTGGTTAAAATTCAGGGCATGGAACCACCTTTCTTCTAATGATGATAAATTATATACGCTAAGTCTATTAGTCAGCTAAATGCGTCCTAAGCAAACTGTCTCCGGATGAATAATAACTGGTGACGCATTATAGATGACGTCTGCTTACTGCGTTGAAAGTGCATGCAAAGTGATTGTCTGGTCCTTTGTGTGCCTCTTCCTTCAAAGGAAGCCTCAAGCGCCCCCACTTTGTCCGGGAGCATTCACATGTAATGATCGACGTGCAACATGTACGTGATTCGCAAGTTTCAACTCTCTAGGAGATTGTATCTTTTGTAAAACATATAGGACACACATGGGTTGTTGGAATCCAATGTCAAGTTCGATTCGTTTCACAATCAGGTAAAAATTCAATTAGATTGAATAAATTAAGGGGAAAAAAGATATATTCAGCGATAATAGATGCATTAGGACAGGAAAAGCTTGGATAGCCCAAAGGATAGATCAACAGGGTATTCATGTTTCGATAAAATGTCTAAATTAATGTCGTAATAGCAAAGTAAACAGCAGCGGATCCAGGGTTCCCGCTTAAGGGACGAGCTTAGCTTTAAGCAATGGTCCTTGGAACAATTTGAGCTAAGTAATCACGTGATAAGACTTAAATTAAAATTATACATTGGCATATTAAACGTGAATTAGCATCCATATCACAAAAAAACAACATATGAACAGGAGAATGTTGGCTGCAAACGATAAGGATCAATATAATAATGTCCACCTAGAAAAACCAAGTAGGCATTCTTATATGCACAATCTATTTTGACCGTATTGAATTATTCTATAGTATATTAAGATGAGGACGTCATAAGTGCTATAATTTTAAATGATACTTACATTAATATCATCGCTTTTCAATCAATTGCTTAAGTATAAGAACTGTTTTCTTTTTTTTTTTAAAGCGCCTACTTTGGAGCCATATATTTTTTTATTCATTATTTAAGTGCCGTCAATTCAACAAGACATTAACATTTACGGCACTTGTGGTTTTATTACTAAATAATGGCACTTAAGTCATCAAATGTAAATAATATGCTATGTAGATAATTCACCTCAGGTCGTGCTTTATTCAAACCGAGCAGGTTACCGATAGTGACTAATTGAAAGTAACTTTTCTCAGTAAAGTAAGAAAAAAGATAAGTTATCATAGCTCATTGTTATTGTCTTTTCAAGGTAATTTCATCATTGCCAATGCCAAGATAGTCAAAAGTTGTGCAGTATAGTCACTTAATTTGAGGTTGTGGAGAGAGACGTATGAGTTGGGTTGTTGGAGATTAGTTTGGCAACCTTGATCATATGATGTACCAATTTTATTATGAGGGAGGAGCGAATTACACGATGTGTGCATAATCAGCAAAGGAAAAGATTTTCCAAGGACTGACATCCTAGCAATTTTTTATACGTCTACTAACCACAAGGATAATTACCAAATCATTCATATACCTATCATACAAATATTGATCCAGTCATAATTTTTATATTATTTTTTTACCAATGTAGTCCTAAACATATAGGCAAAATTCTAATATAGTGTTTTCAGAGAATAATCGCTGAAGATAGCTGATGTGGGAATCAATTGTAGATCCAACGTGAAGGATCTAGACGCTTATGCGAATCCTAACGATATGGAAACTCATGCTTCCATGTCACTAATCAATTATTTGGTGGTTTATCAATAGTAGTGTAACAACCAGACATGGGCAAAATACGAGATTATCATTAGGTTCATTGTTGGTGTAGAAAGAATTCATAGTTGAAGAACGACAAGTGTTTTTAGAGTTGATTTGTAATCGATATCAACCCCTCAATAGTGAAAAATAATTAACTTGTATATTGAAAATGGACATGATAAAAATCCTAAATCTAAGAACACACAATTTGTAGTTAACAAATGCAAAATACAATATTGTCACAACTAAGCACGAATAACAAATTTAGCGCTCGACCTTGACTATTTTGCAAGGGTGGCCCCCATAATTCACTTTATGGTAGAATTAATTAAGTGGGTCAATCTCTTTACCCTACAAAGCAAGGTTTATAAGTAAGTGGGTTAATATCTTTACCCTTATAAAACTTGCATTGTTATTCAAAGATTTAAACAAAAATAAAATAAAAAAATGTATTGAATTGAAATGAAGAGATGAGCCTTTGATATTGAGCATATATATCCTCACATAAGTGCGGGAACAGAACTTAACATTTTGTCCGCAGTAAATATAAGATGTTTTAAATATAAAATGTTATTTTAATCAGTAGAGGACTTAAGATATCGAAAGCCACAACCAAATCCCAAGCTCACCATCGGTTGAATTGAGATGTACGAACGACACATGACAAATGATCAAATATTTCAAAGGAGAGCCACATTGGATTTTGAATGGATTTTGAATGTCTGAAATACGTCACCAACGAGCTCGAAACCTGATTGAGAGTTCTTTAGAATCTTAAGTTCTTAATTGATCAAGAAAAAACTTAAAATCTGCAATTGACCAATGGGCGAAACAAAAAATGCCATTTTTTGCACTTATCCATATGTATCCCACATCAACATTACACAACAAGCATTAATAGCTAGCGGCAAAGAATAAAATGATACACTAAGCTTTGGATAGATTAGAGGGGTTAAATAATCAATCAATCCTAATGAGCTTGTAAAAAGTAATTTTCAAAGAGCAAGTATAAAGTATAGTATTCGCGTATTTTTCTTTTAAATGAAGAACTTTGAATATTTCATGCATGTGCAGATCATGCTATCCCATCCTTTCCATTCCGATTGCATAACTTGTAACTTTCCCTAAGTTTTTCAATACTTTAGGGCTAGAAAAATGGTAGGCATCTCGCTGATATCATCACGAAGGCTCACCATTCCAGTGTTGACACTACTTATGCATTACCGATAGAAGGTGTCTGGAAACCGTAAAATAATAAAGGAAAAGTTATATATTTGTTCTCTCTAATTTTCACACTTTTCTATCAAGTCTCTGTACTTTTAATTTGTGAAAACTATCATTTTCACTCAAGTTCATTGGACACCAAATCCAACTGATTTGGCTCTCAGATGTCATCATAGTACGGCATGGATAGAGTTTTTACTAGTGGATATCTACATGCGGTTCCACATCGGTTTAATTTTATGCACACCCTATTTTAAAGTTATCTCCATTAGATAAATTTTTCTGCACATATTCCCGAGGGGGAGGGTTAAAGGACTTCATTAGAGAAATTAAAAGCAAATCAGTTTGATTAGAAAAAAAATGCAAAAGTACACGGACGCAAGGGTTTTTTCCAAATAGTAATGAATCATTTGAGCTGTCAATGAGCCTATTAATCATGTAATTGCATCCCAAGCCAACTATCTTTGGATGACGAATAATTGGTGACGTATTATGGATGACGTCGTGCAAGATCTCCTTTTGCCATTTTCTGGAACGAAGTGCATGAGTGGACCCTAAAAAGCGTGCAGAGTGATCACTAGTCCTTTGTTCACTTCCTCCTAAGAAAAAGAGAGCCTCAGGTGCCTTCCTTCGAGCTGGAGCATTCACATGTAACGTTCACATGGACAATGCGTGTGATTCACAAAGTTTCGAGTCTTTAGAAAATGGGCAATGTGCGTGATTCCCATTGTTTCAAGTCTCTAGAACGTCCACCAGCTCCTTCGTAAGAATTCTAGGGTATAATTAAGTTTTGGGAATCTGATGTCGATTTCGATTCGTCTCAGAATCATATTAAAGTTCAAGCTGATTTGGTCAATTAAGAAAAAGTAATGATAGACATAATGACGGTAGATGTTTTAGTACCAACAAAGTTGGATAACCAAAAAATTGCTCAACGGGTGTTCTTTTCTTTTCGCCTTACTTTGTCCAAGAGCATTCACATGTAATTGTCGACATGCACAATGTGTGTGATTCACAAGTCTTTAGAACGTGGACTATAGCTTTTGCAAAATTTCTAGGATATAATTAAGTTTTGGAAATCCAGTGTCAATTTCATTTCGTTCGGAATTAGACAAAAGTTCAAGCAAATTCAGTGAACTAAGTAAAAAGAAATGATATATTCAGTGATAGCAGATGCTTTAGGACAGATAAAATTGGATAACCTAAAAAATTGGCCGACGGTGTCCTTCGTCTGTAAAGTTCTAAATTTGAATTTTTATGTTCGTCCATTAAGTGGTGGACCCAGGATTATCGCTAAGGGGGACAAGCTTAGCTTTAAGAAATCACCCTTAGAAATTTTGAAATAAGTAATTAGGTGATAATAAATAAACTCAAATCATACAAAGCACACTAAACTTGTACTAGCATATGTATCACAAACGAGCAACATATGAAGATTAAATTGGGGGTTAAAAAAACGACAAGGGTCGATTTACGTGAGAAAAACACAAAAATCGTAGGCCTATCCAATTTTTTATTAACTTAGGGTACTTAATTGGAATCTTGCTAATTTCTCTCTGATACGTCTCGTGATATGTGACACATTAATATAATATTCTAGTAATTTTGGGTTATTTATTTTATGTGGAGACGTAAGCACAATACAGGAATAGTTAAATCATAAAATGTAAACAAGCTCATATTTGCACAATTCACCCCAAATCATGTCTTATCGGGATTCCACTGGTTATGAATATCGACAGATTGAGAGAGACTTTTTTCCTAGAAATAAGAAAAAAAGAGAGGTTCTTGTTTAATCGTGAATGTCTTTTTCAAGGTAAATTCATCATCACCAGTACAAAGAGAGTCAAAAGTTGTGCAGTGTAGTTCTTATCAGATTGATATGGTGCAAGCACACTCAATTTGAGTGCTGTGGAGAGAGACATATAAGTAATGTCTCTTCACATCATGGTAACGTGCTTTTCTCTGGCTTGATGTCATTTGTTCCCCGGCTGGGCTCGTCATAGGGATTGGTTCTGGCTTTGTTGGAGATTGGTCGGAAACTTTAACCACATGAAAAGGTTATTAACCTGCGTAGTTGGATTGGATTACGCAAGGTGCGAGTAGTCACCGAAGGGAAAAAATTTTCACGTTCCGAGAGTCTAGCGAGTTTTCATAAGTTTACCAATCACTCATATGAAGTTCAACTATACAAGTCCCAATTTTGACGTCACGGCAATGGAAACAAGTTGGGTATTCCTGTTTCTCCGACCTTACATGAGGCTTCATTGAAAAATGGCAATATGGTCATCATGCATAAAACATGTCATGTAAGCATGCCGTACAAACACTATTAGCCTCGTCAGCTGTCACATAGGACAATTAATAGCAGATTTGGATGGGAATGTAATAGAGGGTATGGATGAGATAGTGGTACGACGTTGTGGGTTTTTATGGGTTGAAAAATAATTTTCGGCAATTATGTTCAAATGAAACCGGTTTAAGATTTTGTTCACATACTCTTTCTCTTCTTTTTATCCTTTTGAAGAGTTAAGTTCCACTCCATTTGGCAAGGGAACAGCCAAGTAGCATTTTGATAATTTCCTCTGAGAATGTTGGTAAAGTAAAGTTCATACTAAGATCGTCTTCATTTTTTGCATTGGCTTTCGCTAAAGTTCATCCTCTTTCTCACATTCCATCCCACTAGGCACGCCTCGTTAAAGTCTGGGCGGTCCGAAGTCGTTGTCCTTTTAAAAAGCAAAATTTTAGCGCAAGAAGTAATGCTAACTATGGCCATAGCCAGTCTAGACATCACCCTTCACCCTTCACACATCACCAAATGGAATAGTGTACTTTCTACTTTTCTCCATAATTAATACATTCTTATCAACGATTAGTCTACCAATCGACGGAAAGAATATATTTGAATTAGAAGTGCAACGCAAACTGGATTCTCTGTACCTCTCAAATGTAAACAATCTCATATTGGGACAATTTACCACAAATCATGTCTTACCTGGATTCAATGGGCTGTTGATACATACCAGTTGAAAACCATATTCCTCGTAAAAGTACGATAAAAGTAGGAGTTGTTATCTTATGTTATTGTCTTTTTGAGGTCACCCCATCATGGTCGGTACCAAGAGAGTCAAAAATTGCGTAGTACAGTTCTCAACCCATTGATACGGTGCACAATCATTCTAAGAGGTTGTGGACAGAGACATAGGAGTCATTTCTCTTCGCATCTAGCATAATATGCTTGTGTCAGGGTCAATTTCTGTTTTTCCCTGGCTGGGCTCATCATGTGGATTGAACAGGATTTCCGATGAGCTACCAATCACTTTAATTTTTTTTTACAAGCACGTAATTTTGACTTCACAATAATAAAATGGGTTAATTGATCCTGACTTGAATTGGTGCATTTAATCAATTTTAACCAGTTTTTATGTAATATAAAGCTGATGACCATACCTCACCCAACTTATATTCAACTAATACCATATCCAACTCATATTATTAAAACACTTCAATTTAGATTTTCTCCAACACCTGAGGTGAGAGCATAGTCTAAACGAGCATGAGATCAAGTGAGGACAAAAGAAAATGAATAGCACTATAGAAGTGGGAAGTGGGTTTGAGCTGGATAAATTGTGGACTTACTTATTACTCATATATCTTGCGCTTTAACATTGTAAACTCACTTATAACTCATTTATTGAAGATAATTAAATCACACAATGACTCAACCTATCAAATATGTATTAAGAAATGAGTTTATGACCCATTTTGACATATCTAATAAAGATCGTGGGACAACGGAATAGAGGATTGTCATAGCTTCTCGGTGGCGATTGGGCGGTTGTGAATTAACTACAACATTAATTGTGATAGACTGGGCTCAACGGATAGAGAAGGGGATTGGGCTCAATGGATAGAGAAGGGGGTTCTAAAGTTAAGTTGACTCAAGCCTACAACGTTTTGCACATTATAGTGGTCCGCTGTTCTCCAAGGAAAGGGGCCGCAAGCAGGAATTACAGAGGATTTTTTGTTTTGTATGGCTCCATAATAATTAACTTTAATTCTATTTTTTTCGTGCCTTACATGTGTTAAATTTCCATTAATAAATTGCAACTTGGTATATTCAAATTCAACATATCATCGTGGGTTCTTTTATGACTTCAGCAATCGAAGATATTCAACATACGTTCATCAAGAGATCTCATTGCTTAAATACCTAAGTAAACTCACACTAAAATCTTCACGCATAGACTTATTCAACGCTGAACACAATTTTAAATCATGGGTCCACTAATGACTAGGTACGCTGGGAGAGCATGCATGACAGAGTTATGCACAAGAGGATTGTGAGTGGTACTTCCTCACTACAAAAAACCAGACCGTCTAGCCCATTGCCACCGTCGTTTGGCACCCTGACCGGCAAAACCCTCGTGGCCGACGAGTCCACCTCCCCCCTCGAATCAAGCAAGTACTCGTGGCCATGAAAATTGGTGGACAGCCATCTGAGCTCAAGATACAGAGCTCGCTGCCGTGCGAACTTTGTTCAGAGTGTTTGCGACGACTGTGCAAGGCCGTGCGAGCTCTACACAAAGAGTTCACGGATTCCCATGGCGCGGTCGGCCAACCTTGTCCTGGACCAGAGCTGGGGCGGCAACCATCGCCAGCCTGAAATTCGAGGTGCGGATGGTCTTACCGACGGCGCACGCAGACGACTGTTCAGTGGCGGCGAGATCTTCAATGGCCTTGGCATATGGTCGTCTCTCCAATGGGGACGATGACCTGAGGATGAGAATATCCTTTTTCGATCTTTTCTTCTAATTACTCATTTGCACTATGTTAGTTTGCTTGTTGTTTGTTAAAGTCCATGTTTACTTCTTAATCCCTTTTTTGCCAGCATAATTTTAGATTTAAATCGGTATTTCAAAAACATGTCTGATAACAAAAATTGGCACGTAAGCGTGAGATGCAAACCCCGTCAGCCTAGTCACCTCACATGGGACATTTACCGGTGAAGATTGGATGGATTTGTCAAAATGAGGGTAAATTTGGAACGGTGGCAATATTTTGGCAGTATTTATGAGTTGGAAGATAATCTAGAGTAAGTATGTTAAAGTGGAACTAGATTTTCTGTGATACTAATTCTAATAATATGGATAAATGCTTTCTTGTCCTTTTCTCCTCTTGAACAGTCGAGTCCCACTTCCTTTGGCTTTTGAAATGCCGAGTTCATACTAGGACTGCCTTTAATATTTTTCGTCGGATTACTTTATAGTTCATTCGTTTTATCACTTTCTATCCCATTAATCACGCTTCATTTAAGTCCTGGCCGCCCGAAGTCGTCTATCTAATATGCGAAATTAGATTGAGTTGTCTTTTCTTGTCTCTCTCTCCCTGTGAGATTGAGTCGACTGTTTTGCAATGAATTCTGAAAATTAAACACTATATGATTGTTGATGTAATTAGGAGATGAGAAACACCGAAAGCATTGAAATGACTAATTTTCTTTGTATCAATTCCATCAACGATAGTGTTAGACTGCTCTTTCCTTCTATTGGAGTAGGTTGCTTGGACCGAACCATGTAATTCATGTCCGATTTATTACCTTTTTTCTAGTTTGTTTGTATTTGATCGCTTGTTTGTACAATAGGGACGATATATGTTCTACATCATAAGGTTTCTCATTTTATACTTTTAGATATGATTGAACACCAAGATCCTCGGGAAATTCTACTTAGTACTAGGTGGGAAATTTCTAAGATGCACGATTTTATCATACCATCTCATTTTAATCACTTTTTTGAACTTGATTACGAGGGATTACCGTAACATCATAAAACAATTTTACATCATAAAATTTTCAAGATGGAAGTTATCCTATAGATGCCGTATTCATGCCTGTTTGAAATGCGAATCATAGTATTCATTCTTATGGGAATGGAAATGAAAAACAAGAGATACTTTTTCTCGAAATATGGACAAACGGAAGTTTAACTCCTAAAGAAGCACTTCATGAAGCCTCCCGGAATTTAATTGATTTATTTATTCCTTTTCTACATGTGGAGGAAGAAAATTTACATTTAGAGAATAATCAGTACAAGGTTACTTTACCCTTGCCGACATGTCGCTATCCTATAAGTGCGTGTAGAAGCTAATCCAACAAGAGAGTTAAAGTGAGACCAATTCTCTTGGGGAGAAAAAAGAAGAACTGAGAGAGCAAAAGGAATTACCCAAAGATGGTTTTTGCTTGCATTCAGCACATAAACTACATGGACACTGCAACTAGTACTTTCAACGTATTAGAATGTTTAAAGTGTTGAAAGTATCTCACATCACTTGTTTACAGGATTAGTATGCTTTATATATATATATATATATATATATATATATATATATGCAGTCTCCCTCCATCTATGAAATTAAACTTTCGTATTGTACTTTCTAACATGATATCATAGTAAAATTCCATTAGTGTCTCGGAATACTTAGAAATGATTCGTTACGAAAAACTTCAAACATGATAAGTGTGTTAATGTTCCCACAGTCAATAAGTGACGAAATTGCTTAGAGATAGTGAGAGAGCACAAGACGATCCTCAGGTAACATATAAAAAGCATTGTAAATGTTAGAGGCAGCTTGTTCAGAGTTCTCAACAAAACACTTGAAAATCTTTGGAATTAAATAAGTAACTACATATTCATAACAAAAGAATAAACAATCCTCTGAAGATGCGATAACTCTGCAACATTCAACCAGCACAGGGTTATTGATGAAACTCCATTAGCGTGTCATTGACAATCTTCCGTAGCCTTTCAGAGATTCGTTCATCTGAAGAATCGCCATCTCCAACCTACAGTACACTCAACTTAGAAAGAATACTGAACAACCAGCCAGTTGAAAGAGCAACATAAAGAAGGAAATAAAAACATCTCCCGCAAATCTTGGCCTGGAACTGTCAACCTCTTCCTGTTATAAGTTAAAAGTCATTGAAGTTTTAGCGTTTGTCTACTCAGTGCGTAAATTAAACATGGTTGGCCCTTATGTCCTCCTTTCAATACCGTCCCAACTGATGAAAGTACTTTGCACGGACTAGAGAAATCAACTATGATTGTGCTTCTCAAACCTGCTCTAGAAATTCCTGAACAAGTCATATCAATGCCAGGCATGTTAAAACCCGTTTACCTGATTCAATTTATAAATTGTGCGCAAGTGTTTTAAACAAGCGAATTAGTTGTACTCATACGGGCAGCACATTTCGATTCCCACATCATTATGTGCAAACAAATTCATTTTTGGGTCAACTACTAATGTTTTGACTAACAAATTGTATAACCACAAGAAAATAAGAAATTTCATGATCAATGTAGTTTTACTACTTGAGTGAGTTGGGCATCCTCGTCGTACTAAGACAGTTGGTTCATAATCGAATGCCTAACAGAATTTCATCACCTCGCTCCATAAAGTACGTTTCTATGTCATCTCTCCATATGAGCTCCAAAAATCTGGGTTTTGTAGTAAACTTTTTGTCTAAATGTATAATTTCTAGCCATTTTCGGCTCACAATACAAACAACTTCTTACCTTGGCATGAATAGTGTGAACCATTGTATCACCAACATTGGAGAAACTGGCATTGACGATAGTTGCTCCTTCCACATGAATCACTCGAACAATCTCATTGAATATGAACTGGCCATCCAATCCAGTAACAAGAACAACCTCCAGAATTGGCCCGTTGTGTTGAATTCTGATCTCCGGCGACTTGAATCTGATAATTGGTCCTTTCTCCATGGTTTTGTTGATCTTTTCTATTTCTAACAACTTCTCTTTCTGCTCCCTCATTTTCCCCACATTCACTTGTAAGCTCTTTATATAATTTTCCGCTTCGCCTAATTGATCGGGCACCGACAACGTTGACTCCTGCAACCAAGACATAAGTAAGCAAGGATAATCGTGAACTGAAACTTGATCAAAATGCCTTGACAAACTTAGCTGGAACAAAAATTCAGAGACTTTGAACTCAAGAAGATACTATCTAAACTTGCCCTTGTCAACAAAATCCATCACATACCAATATGCTGAACTTTATACCGGACTTGTCTTAAAAACTTCTGTCGACACATAACGCGAATCTCATACTTAATTTACTTGAAGTTGTGCTCAACTCTGACTACCTCTTTACGATACATACCATTCTAGAAATTTTTCCTCCAGCTAGAATGAGGGGACGTCACCAAACCCTCAGCGTTCATCTAGAATTTTGACCTAAGGAGGAACAGAAAAAACCCTAGATGGGTTCCTTGTGTTTAGGGGAATTTAGTTTTGCTCTTTATTCATTTTCGACAAATCCAGAAAAAAAAGGCATGATTATTTCCGAAAATGGGTAAAAATACCAGATGGGAAATATAATTGAGAGAGAGAGAGAGAGAGACAGATACCCTAGGGCTCTGTGGAGGAACAAGCGAGTGGAGTTCGGAGAAGAGTGCTTTCATTCGATTTCTCCTGTTTCTCTCAGTAGTTTTGCGGTCGGGTCTGGATGAACCAGGCTCTCTCTCCATCAAACCCCAGACCTTGAATTGCTGAATACCAAGATCATAGCAACATATGTTACTGAGATATCTTAGTGCATATGATATGTTTGATTCCATTCTTTGTTGGAAGTGCTTTAACCTTACTAAAACCACAAAGCAGGAAAAGTAAAGCATACATTCCCTGTAAAGGGGTCTAATCCTCAGTTGGCAAGTTTTACCTTTTCTGTGGGACCAGCGCGGACCTTCCTCGACCATGGATTCCAAGTAATTAATTAACCTAAGCAGCGTGTGAACAAAGAACAGCTGCTCCTTCTACGTATAAATAATGGTGTGCTTGGCCCCGCAATTATTTAGTTAAATATGATTGGATAAAGTATGTAGTCTCACATGTTGTGATTGGAGTTGAGATTGTGATGATGGGAAAACGTTAATTTATGTGCAATATGAAGTGAAGAGTATATGAGCTTATTTACATGTTTTACATGACGACTATCTAAAGTAACAAAATTATTAGTACAATCAAATTGGTAGAGGTATTTAGATATTTTTTTATAATATTTAATCAATAAATCACAGCTTCATTTATCAATTTAATATTTAAAACAATTGGCAATAATCCTACAAATCTCAAACAAACAATCAATCAAGACCAATCAAGGATTACATAATATCCTAAATATATCTCTAACAAATGGAGTAATTTTGAAGTAAAATTATGAATATTACATTACATATACTATTCTATGATGTTTTTGGTGATGATGGGTAGGTTTGAGTTAACAAAAAAAAGTAGATAAGGTTTCAAGAAAAAGGGCTAATTTTTATATGTAACACACGGTGGACCCCGGTTGACGGCAGGTGGAGAGAACAATAGGCCACCTTTACAGTAGTTTTCCACTGATGTATGTTGTGAAAATTAATTAATCCCGCACAATCAGATGTCAAATCTATGATGGCTAGACTTATTTCAAGAGGCGAGCAATATATAAATTCATTATTAAAAAAGCGATATAACGAAAATTACAATTACACTTCAATCATTCAAACACTTTAAGTGCCTCACAAGTCTTATTACACATAATAATTTATACAGTGTTTTGCTTTCATAATTTTTCATGAAATAATTTCTCAATCTCACAAAAAAATACAGATTTTCTTATAAGTTTCTGTTATGATTCCAAAGAACTCTTGATTTTTTCCCCAGATGTAATACACAAGCAATTGATTATCAATGTTGAAAGCTCCCTCCACTCACCAACGGACAAAAAACCAACAAATATACATAATTCTAATTAAGTCCCCTTCGACACCAAATCCGACTCCAACATTAGCTAAAATATTCCACACATGCTCACGCATTTGCATCGTGCTTTGGTGTGGGTCTGCTGTTATGTCAATTGAATTTGGACGAATTTAGTGTCGGAAGGATTTGATTAGAAAATTTGTGAAAGTGGAAGGACTTGATTAGGAAGAACATGAAAAAAATGGGGATGAAAAATATGATTTACCTAATAATAAATTGTTTACGCTATTGATGAGTTTAGTGATCACGTAATTCCATCCTAAGCAAATTGACTCTAGAATGACGAATGATTGGTGACGTTTTATGGCTGACGTCCCATAAGATCTCTTCGTATCATTGTATGCATCAAAGTGCATGAGTGGACACTAAAAAGCAAGGGCAATCACGAGTCCTTTTTCGCTTCCTCCAAACGAAGAAGAGACTCAAGCACCTTACATTGTCCGAGAGCATTCACATGTAACCATCGGATATGCACAACGTGCATGTTTCACAAAGTTTTCGGTCTCTAGAACATCTCGGAATACGTTTGTGGAATCCGATGGTGATTTGAATTCGTTTCAAAATCTCATAACAATTCAAGCAGGTTTAGTAAATTAAGACAAAAATAATATAATTGGTGATAAACGATGCTTTATAATAAACAGAATTGGATAACCTAAAGAATTGCTCAGCAGGTGTTACTTACTTCTGTCCTTACTTTGTTCAAGAGCGTTCGAATGAAGTTCTCAACGTGCGAAATGTGAGTGAATCCCAAGTTTCAAGTTTCTAGAACGTCCATTGTATCTTTCATAAAATTTCTAAGATGTAATTTAAGTTTGGGAATTCGATATCAATTTCAATACCCTCCATAACAAGATAATAATATGAGCAGATATGATAAGTTAAGGAAAAAAGTGATACATCCATTGAGAAAAGATGCTTTAGGGAAGACAAAGTTTGGATAACCTAGAGGATTGCTCAACAGGTGTTTTTTTACCCCAATCGGGCCGTACTTTGCCCAAGAGCATTCACATGTACATGTCGACGTTCACAATGCGCATGATTCACAAGTTTCAAATCTCTAAGTTGACCATATCTTCTCTAAATTTTCTAGATAACGTTAAACTTTGGGTATCCGATGTCAATTTCAATTCATAGAAAATTAAAAAATAATTCAAGCAGATCTAGAAAATTAATGAAAAAAAGTATATATTCAGTGATAATAGATGCTCTAGGATAGACAAAATTTGATAGGCTCGCTTGCTCGAGAGTTGTTATTTTCTTTGCAGAAGGTATAAATTCAAATGGTAATATTGGTGCATTCAGCGATGGATCCGGGATTCCCGTTTAGGGAACGAGCATAGCTTTAAGAAATTATCCATAGAAGTAACTAATAATATTTAGACATTTTATTAAATTCACGAGGTCATTCACGTCTTGGAGGTCAGATAACAACAGACTTTTCAATGTGGGATATGAATTCTAATGAGCTTAAATATACGCGCCACTGTCGAGAGCTTGAGGAGAGAAGTTATGGAGGCATGTCGGGATCCTTGATCACTTTAAAGATAATTGCCCAAAATCCCTTCAATTTTGGGAAATGGATCACTTGTCCCAAGGACAGGTGACCTGCTTCCCACTGCAACCGTCCGATCTGAATCGGACGGCTGTATTTCTTCTAAAAAAAAAAATCTCCCCCTATTAATGGGAGCCGTCCGATTTGAAATGGGACGGCTTTCGACGCCCCCTCCATCAGGTCCCCTGAGACGCGGTTAGGGGATCCGGGTCCTCAATTTTGGCATCATTACTTATCAAAAGCCTTCAAGTTCTGAAAAATTACACATTACCCTTTCTAAAATTTGACGCTGTTGTGTACAATAGCCTTCCAATTGTTGCAAGGACGACCATAAAGCAGCTTTGGCTCTTCTTTAATTACATGACAGAATTTCGTGGCGATCATTTCCAAACGGAGAAAGGAAATGAATTTATTTTCTTTCGCTCTTTAGGGCCTAATTAAACGTTTCAACTGGGGACTAGCATGGTCAAAAGTACACTCTCAAATTCCTTCAATTATCAACAAATTTTAATCAACAATTAGTCTTCCCATTTAAGAATGAACATGTTTGTGAATCCCAACGCTGTCGTTAGGGATTCTTAAGTGTGACGTCATGGTGGTAGGTCCTCCGTTAGTGTCACCCTGGGTTTACCTCTCCGGCTGTCGGCCGTGCGGGGGGGTCCAGGGTTATATAAAAAAAAATGAATGTGTTTGTGAATCAGACGATGCAGCGCGAATTTGATTCCTTATATTGTCAAATGTAAAATAGTTCACCCCAAATTATGTCTTACATGGGACTAATGGATTCTTGAGCCAGAAATGGAAGCGACTTTTCTTATAAAAGTAAGAAAAAAGAGAAGTAGTTCTCATCCCATTGGGATTGTCTGTCCAGGGTAATATCACCATCGCCAGTACCAAGAGAGTCAAAAGTTGACCGATATTGTCCTTATTGATATAGTGCAAGAACACTCAAGTTGAGGCTGTGGAGAGGGACATATGAGTCATGTCTCATCACATTTTGGGCATATGCTTTTTCTCACTAGTGATGTCAATTCTTCCTTTGCTGGGCTCATCATAGCGATTGGCATCGGCAAAGTTGAAGGTTAGAACTTTAATCATATGAAAAGATCATTTTCCTAAAGATTTTCGATGGATTATGTAATGTCATCCTCAGCCCCATCACCAATAAAGTTATCCGCTTTGGCCCTACTACATTGGCGCAGACACACTGCCATCCCAGCTATGGTCTCAACCTCACAGCTTTGTTTTTTTCTCGGGTCCACCATCCTCGCGGCTCTCGGCGGCAACTCACGAGCGCACAACCCGAAAAAACGCGTCGTTGATGGTTAAGGGTGGACCTCCCGCATATAAGCCATCCCAATGCTTACTTCTTAGGTAATGTGAGACTAGGAATGTTACAGATTGAGAACTTAGCAAGTTTTCACAGTTCTACCAATCACTTCTATGAATTTTTAATTCACGAATATGCAATTATGAGTTCACAACGGTGGAAACAAGTTGCAAAGATTCGGGTTTTCCCAATTTTACGTAAGCCTACATTTACAATGGTAATATGGTCATCATGCACAAAACCGCCACACAAGCTTGCCCCACAAACGCCATTAGCCTTGTCAAAAATTTGCCATGTACGTTAAAAGGAGAAGTTCTTATCTTATGTCGAACAACACCTAAATTTTAACGACCTATTTAGATTCGTATTGCATAAAAAATCATTTTATTTCCTAAAAAAATATTTCAGTAATATTGTATAATATATAATATCTAAACATTCATGGTAGCATCTAGTATTAGACCACGATGGCGTGAATTAGAATTAGTTGGGCAGATATAACCTGCACCCCAAGGATTTTTTACCAGCACGTAAAAGGAGTGAATTCAACTTTTCAGCCCCTAACTTTGACCGATTTGAGCCTTAATTGAAATAAACTTAACCCATTAATATATCAAGCCTTGAAATCAATTAGAAGAAAGCCATATAAATAGGTTGAAACTTGCAAATCTAGAACCCACAAAGCTAGAATTTCGGCCAGTCTATTAAGGGGGAGAGCTTGGCCAAAACTTCTTTTCGTATTAGAGAGGACATGTGCAATTTAGTCTTTTTAAGATTTAATTGAAATAAGTTTTAGAATATATGGTCAATTATGCAAATATTATAAACTCGAGATCTTTAATCGCAAAATATCAACTTGTATATATATGCTATTATGCTTTAGGGTTTCGGGTCGACAATCACAACCTCAGAATGCTCTGAAAAATTAAGAGAAAACACACAAGAGAAAGCCCGGCCACCCTCCTCTCTTGCGGCCAAACGCCCCAGATTTGTCGACCGTGCCAACCTTCCTCGTGGCCAGACCGGTAGCCGTGACTCCCAAGCATCTTCTTGCCACCGCGGAATTCCTCCCGTCCACTAAGCCCCGAAGCTCATCATGCTTGATCCAACCGACGCCAGTCCGGATCACAGCCACCCCAACACTCGCCATGCATGACGCGACACCTCCTGCCACCATTGTTTCTCATCCCGCCACAAGACATGACCAGACCAGTGGCCGTGGAACCCGAACCCGAGCAAGCTAGCCCGTGTACCCGCTGCATACATCAATGGCGATCTATCGCTTTTCCTGATGCCCAGCCGTTTAACGCTGATCACCTCACTCGCAGTTGTCGCGTTGCTCTTCTGTTTTCGTTCGTCATTTGAGTCCCAGAGCTCTATCCCTACGCCTAACCCTCAAGCGATCAAGTTTGTAGCCGTGAGGTTCGTGAACCACCCGACACGCCGGCACTCCTTTTTCACCACTACACTACACCACCCTATCCCCATCTGACATTGCTATCATCACTCGTGGCCTCGACGTCGCCCATCGTAGCCTTACTGTCTTCTGCCGCAGTTCCTCACCCGCAATCGTCCAACCATGCCAAGCCCTTGATCAGAAGGCACTCGAGTCACTGCTACACCCCTCGCTGCCATTTGCATGTTGTTTCCCGCTGCCGCTTCAATTTTAACTTCAGCAGCTCACACAGCTTCAATTTTAACATTCCTCCGTGCATTGCTATCCCGACGCAATCTTGAGTCTAAGCGTTGTTGAGGGAACAAGCCATGCAGCAGCCCCTATAGCCATGAACCGCTACTCATTGGGTGCGAGTCTACTACTCGCCACCATCGTCCAATCTTGTCAAGTTCGAATCGAGCAACATTATATATGAGATTTTCAAAATCAAGCAATAAAATCTTACCCTGACTTAATCAAAATTATAACTAATTTGTTGCCAATTTTTCGTTATGTAATCCTTAAGTTTCAATCCAAAAGACTACATGCAAATGTTATCCATGAAATATTCTATATGTCGACTTGTAGATCATGAAAATTTCCTAATTTGACAACGTGCTTCAAATTGCCAGACCAATCTCCACCCTGCGATCTGACCTATGATGTTACAATAAAGATCTTTGGCACCACCCTATAGGACGAGCCATTGATTTTCCGTTATCCAAATTCATTTTTTGTTACTTTTTGCAGATAATATTTTATTGCAATTATTAATTATGGATATGTTTCCTCGATTGCAAATGATTGATTGCTACCCTTTTTAGTTTTAATTCCTAAAAGAAAAATATCCAAAAAAAATACCTTTTTTTAAAAGTTAGGTAATTATCTTTAGTAGATTGCATACTAGAGATAATGTAGAATTTTTAAATATTATTTAGATAGCATCTTAAGATAGGATAATTGTAACAGCCGCGTTTCGGACCGGATTCGCATTTATGGCCTTGGGGATATTTTCAGGAAATTTTATAATTTTCTTTTAATTTTGCGAAAATTGTGAAAGGCTCTTAAATTATTGAAATTAGATGTTAAAAATCATATTTGGGCCCAAAGTATCAGAATCTTAGTATTGAGAAATTTTAAAGAATTTTAGAAAAATTTCCAAAATTTTTACGAATTTTTAAAGCAATTTTCCAATTTTTGGAAATTAAAATATTATTATTTTATTAAATTTCCGAACCGGCCAGCGAACTGGCCAGCCCAGCCGCGTGAACTAGACGATCCAACCGGGTCGAACCGGACTGCACGCGCGACTCTCTCTCCTCTCTCTTTTCTCTCTTCCCTCTACGGCATTTTGCAGAGCAGGTGATGTGCACGCCACCGCGAGGCCACGCGTCGGCCTAACGGCCGACCAGCCGCTGCCACCACCTACTGCCTGACTTGAGAGGACCACCGGAGTGGCCGACAGCCAATGGGAGGCTGCCGCGTGGCGTCAGCTCGCCCCCAACCACCCTACTCGGTATACACCGAGCACCACCCCCACTTCCAGCTCGTTTTTCTCTCAGCTCGGACCTCCTCTCGCTTTGCCGTTGGTGTCGTTGGAGAGCCTGCAACGTCCTCTATCTGAAGTCACCAACCGCTGCCCTCGGTTCCGCCGGAGTCGCCGCCGGCAGTCCCCGAAAGGAGGCCTCACGGTTAGGGTTTTCTGGAAATTTTTCTAGAAAACAGCAGCGATAGGCCGGAAAACCGCAGCCAAAAATCCGGTGAGTTCTTCCCCTTCCCGAGCTCCTTAGCTCGATTGGTTACCACCAATCGATTCCTTGAGGTCTCTAGACCTTGTTTACGGTTTTTGATTCGTTCGATTTGCTCTAGAATCGTCGGATTTAAGCTCGAAACCCAAACCCTTTTCGGAAGCCCTAGATTCCGAGCTGCCGACTTCGTGGCCGGATTTCTCTCAGCTCCGACCACCTCAGCTCACGGCACCACTGTCGTTCGACGTGCCGAAGGAGCAGCTTCTAGTCCCGATCGGTCTCGAGCTTCGGTTTGGCCGGTGGACGGAGAACAACGGCCAAACCTGACGCGCCTCGACGACCCGACTCTCGACCCGACAAGGCGAACCGGGTCTGTGCCTCACCAGGGCAATCGTGGTCGCAGGAGCAGCCGCCGTTGCCGGAGCAGCCGCCGTCGCCGAAGAATAGCCCACCGGCTAGACCGTCAGGCCCAGCAGCCAGGCCTAGTAGCCCGACCCGGAGACCAACCAGGCTAGGCAGCTCAGCCCAGCGAGCTCGACCCAGCCGCAGTCCCAGCAGCTAGCCTGACCTAGCCCGAGCAGCCCACGAGAAAGAAGAGGGAAAAAGAAAAAAAAGAAAAGAAAAAAAAGAAAAGAAAGAAAGAAAAAGAAAAGAAAAAAAGAAGAAAAAAAGAAAAGAAAGAAAAGAAAAAGAAAAAGAAAAAGAAAAAGAAAAGAGTTATTTTTCTCTTGGCCTGTAGGGGGTGTTGGAGCTGTAAGGAGGTAGCCAAGAGACTTACAAGTGAGTAGGCTCTAAATCTTTATTAGACGCATTTACTACTTTAGTAGAAAATAGTTAAAACGGCTAGGATTTCTAGGATTTGGGATTTGATTGATTTATTGAATTACTGATTGATTAGCCGGATAGAACGGATTGATTGGCCGACGGTAAATTAGTTTGCGATAGTACCTCACTCGATGCGAGAGACACCTTAGGGCCATTAATTGGCGTGTGAAGTTGCCAAGGGCACAAGTTTGTGGAAGTTGAGAAAATTCAACTTTGGCGTGACAGTGGATTAAGTACGGGTGAGGGGCTCGTTGGGGACGGCCACGTACCTCCTGGGTTAGTAGCTCGATTTACCTATTTCGTCCAATAATTATTTCCATAGTTATATTAGTTGAATTCGCAGTTTAAATTATTAGTCATGCAAATCATTTATTATTTACAATTGATCGAATTATTAGCTACACTTCTGATTTAATTTAGCTATTAATTTAATTAGAATCCCTGCTTTTCAATTGCTCGTAAATTTTATTCAATTTAGTTAATTGGGGAGTTATTTTATTTATTCTAAATCGCTTATTAGTTAGATGAGACAGAACCCATGCGGCTGTTGAATAAGGTGTGGTTAAATCCATTAGCTGCATTGTTGTTTGATTGTCTGCCTTTAGTATCTGAGAGTCGGGGGAAATCTATAGGGTAGTCTAGCCTGAGTTGACCGTGTAGGGCTACCAAGACCTAAGGAGAAGCAAGACAATAAGGTTCATTCACTAGCTAAGGACGGCTGGTGATCCCTTAGAGACCGAGAGTTGGGGAGGGATGCCTAAAGGACCCTAGGGTAGGGGTGTTCCTAATCTAGGGTTAGGCTTTGTTCACTGAGATACCAAGTATCTAACTCCACCACCCCCACCATCCCAGGACCCAACTATGGACCTGGAGCAGGAACTCTCAGACTTAGAGGACCCACATGAGGAGGAGGACCTTCAGGAGGAGGAACTGTCGGAGGAGGAACTGTCGGAGGAGGAACCTATCAAGGAGGAGGACTGGGATCAGCTGGATCGGGAACCTCTGGAGGAGGAGGATTTGGAGCAGCTAGAGGAGGAACCTTTTAAGGAGGAGGAGGAGGAGCCAGAGGCTCCCTTTAGCTCGGACGAGGAGGCAGAAGACCTGGAGGAAGAGATAGGGATGGTCCCCGACCATCCTGTCGATAGAGGGTGCGTGATTAATAGAAAGGTGAGGGCGAGCGGACTTATCGTGGAAACCCAAGAGTAGACAAAGTGGATTTGAAGCGTTTCGAAGTAGATCTGGTTTTCGCACCAGCACTCGGTGGAGTACACCAGTTTCCCGGAAGGCGAGATGGAATACCTCACAGAGTGGTGCGGAGTACCTTGGGGAGGATACGAGTCTAGTTACGAGGATCCCGATGGAGCCGACGACTCGGAAGATGGGACCGTTCTCAATCCAAAACTCTATTTTAACGTGCGCAAATATTTAAAATCAATTCGTGCACCTTAGGGTAGTCCACCCTCCCACATTCTCCGCGAGTTTTGATTGTATAGCTGTGCGGAGGTGTGCACCCTAGACCTTTTGATAATTTCCCCCAGGTTGGACTTCTTTGTAAGTAGGGATGATGTGGACATGTTTTGAAGTTGTTGTGTAATGGAGGTATTTTATGGATTCTATTTTGGTTCCTTATATGTTAACGACTGTAAATTGGTTTTGGAATGACGGAGTTACATTTGGAGTTGAACTAAATTGGATCCTAAAGGTATTGCTACGATCCCGAGAAACCGGGACGCGACAATAATTAGATTTTAAATTTCATATAGGACATGTTTAATTAGGATAGATTTTTATTCCAAATTTGCTAAATAAAATTCAAAAGGAAAAATCATATTAGTATAGATATCTTTCATCATCCATTTAGATTGCATGTCTAGGAAAATGTTTATTAATTCTGAATTTTGATAAAAAGATGCCTTCTTAGAGTAAATTGAATTGCATTCCAATTTTAGGATGCATGTTTAAGATAGTTCATTTAATTATTCCGTATTTCTCATGAAAAATACCAAAAAATAAATTATGCGCATGTCATTTAATTTAGTCACATTATCGTTAATGTCATTGTGTCATTGCATGGATGGCATTAGATATAAATATCTAGGCTTGTCGAATTATGTCATGTAGGTTGCATCATAGATTAAATAATTATAATTGCCTGTCATGTTGCATGTCATATCACGTGCCATTTAATTAGCAATACGCGTCATGTAAGTTAATATTCAGTTTAATTATACTTGCATGTCACATAATCTTCACTATAGGTTTAATAAATTAGGCTCACATAAAATCTTGTTAGTCAAACATAGCTCAATATTTAGAATTGCATGTTCATTCATCAAAAATCATGTCCCATAACATAATTAGCTTGTTATATGTAATAAATGTTTCATGTCATCTAGGAATTATATGTTAGAGTAAATCAATTGGGATTTCATGGCATATGGGTTGCACGTTAGGAATCACATGACATTTAATAATGGGCGCTCGACCATGTCCACGTCATTAAAATTAGGCTATTCGAATAAATGCATTTCACATTAAATTAGCTTAAGTACTATGCACGTCGCTGTTATTGTAATTGCATGCATTGCACATGTTGAATTTCATTTCATTAAATAAAGTGAAAGCCTAAAAAGAACCATTGTTTGCTAAGGCGTGTCAGTAGAAACCATTTACGATTGTTGTTTGATTATTCTACTAACAATATAGATGCTTACATTGTTATCGAGGTAAGTTCACACTTCCCTTTACTAGTTTCTTATTTGAGTAGTAAATAATGCTTGCGCACCCACATGATCACATCACATGTTAGATTATTATAATTAAAATTAACTCAACCTGTCTGCTAAAGTATTTTCATGAAATAAATAGTATCGAAAGAGTGTTAAATTAATATAGTGTAACCATGTTCCTAATCCCTAACTATCAGGTTCATAGAGACAAAATATTTTTTCATATACTTTACATGAATTTCTAGTCAACCCATCATAAATAGATTAGTGGCTACTCTTAATGAAAATCATTTGCATGTTGAGAAATTAAACCTTAAATTGCAAATTGGTATGAACTTGAGAGAGCACGATTTGAATTTAGTTCTATTAGTTCATTAGCTGATCCCCATGGGATGCACCTTAAGGGGAGGTTGCGACAATGTTATTGTCTTTTTGAGGTAATCCCATCATCGTCGGTACCAAGAAAGTCAAAAGTAGCAATATGATTTTTAACCAATTACTATGATTTAATCACTCTTAATCCGTGGCTGTGGAGAGAGACACGAGTAACGCCTCTTCAAATCGTGGATAATATGTGAATTTTCCCTAGGCTGGGGTCGTCATGTGGGTTGGGCTGGATTTTGGACGGCCTACCAATCACTTAATAGAAATAATTTTGAGTTCACGATAGTCGAATCAAATTGGATAAATTCGAGTTTCCCTGATTTTACATGTGCTTCCGATTAGAAATGGTAGATTCTCCGTCGGCAAGGAATTTCAAATGACGGCACCGACGCTCTTCATTTATCTGGAAAGAGGGAGGGACGAATAGATATGAGCGAGCTGCAGCGATGTATGAAGGCGAAGGGCGGATGGAAGAGAGGAGCGTTATATTTGCGGTTGTGACTTGAATTCTACAGTAATGGCAATGGATTGGGCTGAGTGGAGAGAGATAGAGGTTTTAAAGTAAGGTAGGTTCAAGGCTATCTAACTTCTTGCACACAATATAGGAAAACGTTTTCTTTTTGTTTTTAATGGTGCCACTATACTTAATATAACATTTGTTAAATTTCCACTAATAGCTAGCAATTTTTTATCTCCGAATTCAACATCTCATCGCGGGTTCTTTTATAATGTCGGCAAGCGAAGATATTTACATGTGTTCACCAAGCAATCTCATTGCTTATATAATCAGGATGCACATTGGACTCAGACGAAAATCTTCAAGCCCAGATTTATTGGGACTCCTCAACGCAGTATCCAGTCATGGTTCCATGTACGACATGAGTGAAGCACGCTCTGAATAATTTAGACGTGTCAAAATGGATAATAAATTCATTTTTTTAATCCGCATTTGATTGGCTGAGTTACTATTTGAATTAGTTACATTCAGCAAATGAGTTACACATAGATTTAGGATGATGAAATCCAAAATAATAAGAGCATTAAATGAGTTCACAACTTATTTAGTTCCAACGCACCTCTATAATTCTTTCTTTACTCTCTCTCGCCCTCACTCAATCTCGCACTTGCTTACTTTGAGCTTTCGCCTAAGTTTAAATATGAGTTATCCTAGATTGGAGGGACAATTGTCATTTAAGTCCTAAACATTTTGCAACTTTGTCCATTTAATCCTAAACCCTTTTTTTGCCAAATAAGTCATAAACCTTTTGTAACTTTGCCAATTAAGTCCTTCCGACGGATTTTGGCCAAGAAATGCCTACATGGCGATGACGTGGCGACACACATTTACCTGAATTTTTTTTCTCATCTTTTTCTAAAGAAAAATACTTGGCCAGCGAGCTCCGCAGGAGCTCCCCGGCCACTCCAAAGGGCGGTGAAGCCCTCGCCCAGATCTGGGAGAAGGATGCCTCGCCCGGCCCTCGTTGGCCACGGGCAAGGGCAGCGGGGGCTGGGGAGGCCGCCCTTGCCCACGGCCAGTGAGGGCTTTGCCGCCCTCTGGAGTGGCCGGTGAGCTCCGCCGACCGCCGGAGCTCGCCGGCCAAGTATTTTTTTTTATAGAAAAAGATGAGAAAAAAAAGAAAAAAAAATTGGGGTAAATGTGTGTCGCCACGTCGTCGCCCGCTTCGGCCAGTCGCACCACGTAGGCATTTTTTGGCCAAAATCCATCGGAATGACTTAATTGGCAAAGTTGCAAAAGGTTTAGGACTTATTTGGAAAAAAAGGTTTAGGACTAAATCGGCAAAGTTGCAAAAGGTTTAGGACTTAAATGGCAATTGTCCCCTAGATTGGATCAAAGTCGGAAGTGTTTTAGCAATATGGGTGGGTCGGGTATGGGTCACTAAGAAAAAAGTTACATGAAAATATATCAAAATGGATTACATATGTCAATTTGGATTGGAACATTTTTTACATGACCCAACCTGGGTCATTTGACGAGTCTAGGATAACCTAAAGTGGGCGGTTATGAGTGTAATTGCAGGGTAATCTTCAAAGTAAGAAAGTGAAACAAACTTCACTTTTCCTTAATAATACGGACTTAAAAAATGGATCAATGCTGTAGAAAAAGTTAAACTTGTGCGATTTAGAAACATTCACCCTCAAACTTTTTCTCAACCCACAAAGACCCTCAAAGTGGTATCATTGTCTTAATTTTACACCCACTTACAACTGTGTCTACACATGACTGATTTAACAAGGATTCTACTACGTCAAGCCTCCCGAAAAAAATAACTATTTGCCCCAACTCATCTTCTTCCTCACCATAAACGACCAGACCTTCCACACCTTCTCTATCGTCATTTGGCGCCTTGGCCAGCAAAACCTTTAAATTGGATATTGTAGCATGATATCAGAGTCAAATTCTGCTCACATGCCATTCATAATCCCAGCTTGCACGTGAGAGTGAGTTTAAAGCATCTCATATCACTTGCTTGTCTACCTATAAGCCAAATTATTTATATTGAACATTCGAACATAACGGAAGTCAATTTCACATTCGTTGCTCATGCAGCAGATTAAGTAGAACTGTTAAGAATCTCTTAATTATACATAAATACTTAGCCATGATTAGGTGGGAAAGATTTCAGAAATGATAAGTGTGCTGATGTTCACACATATAGTCAGTAAGGAAGGGAACTGCTCAGAGAGAGTGAAAGCAAAAGACCATCGTAATAACAAAGTAACTTGTTAGGTAACAAATGAAAAGCATCGAAAAAATTTAGAGCTCGCTTATTCAGAGCTTCAACAAAGTATTTTGGAAACTCCTCGGAATTAAATATGTAGCTACATATTCATAAGAAAAGATTTACAACACTCTGAAGATTCAATTATTCTACAATATTCAAGCAGCACTAGTTTAAGGATGAAACTCCATTTGCATATCATTGACAATCTCCCGTAGCTTTTCAGATATTCTCTCATCTGAATAGTCGCCATCTCCAACCTATAGTCACTCATCATAGAAAGAACACTGTAGAACCAGCCAATTCAAAAGGCTAAAACAACAACATAAAGATGGAAATATAGAGATCTCCTGCAAACCTTGGCCAGGAATTTCGTCAACCTCTTCACAAGTTTGAAGTCATAGAAGTTTGGCTTTTGTCTATTTGGTGCATACATTAAATATGATTGGCTTTTATGTCCTACAGTCAATCCCGTCACAAATGATAAAATTAATTTTTATGGACAAGAGTGACCCACTAAAATCAATTTGTGCTTCTCAAGCCTGCTCTAGAAATTATTGACGAGTCATATCAATGCTAGGCACATGAAAACCTGTTTACCTGAATCCATTTATAAATTACGTGAAAGAATTTTAAACAAGCATATTAGTTGTACTCGTATAGGCCACACGTGTTTGATCTCCACACCAGCAAGTGCAAACAAGTTCATCCTTGTGTCAACCACCAAGGTTTCGATTACCATCTTATATAATCCGCAAGATAATGAGAAATTTCATGATCAACGTGATCATATTATGTGATTGAGTCGGGCATCCTTGTCATATTCAAACTAGTGAATCATAATCAAATGTCTAACAGAATTTTATCACCTCCTTCCATAAACTAATTTTACATATTATCTCTAGGAGTACGTTTCTTTGGAGTAAATTTATTTCCAGGAAAATTTCAGACTTTTATTTGTTTGTAACCAAAACTGGTATGCTGAGACTTTGAACTATGAAATTCCCTTTCATGAAAGGAAAATCATTTTCCCCAAAGAGACACAACTTTGGTGCTGCCAATGGAAAACCGGTGGAGGGCACCTCTCACGAAAAAAAAAAAAACCCAAAAGAGACACCATTGTGGTGCTGCCAAGTCCTTTGTTTGATTGATTGACTTTTTAAAAATTGAGGACTTGATTACACTGAAGCAATCTCTTGACAAGTCTTAGGGCTTTCGATAATATATATATTACTCTCATCTCATTTTCATGCTCACAACCCAATAAACGAAGATCAATTGCTTTTCTTGAGATCGAATTTTGGATAAAACCATATCCTTCACCATTAAGTTTTTCATGAAACAAGCATCCGCTAGATATGAGTTGCAAATTTATACGTTTTGTAGTGAACATTTTGTTCTAAATATATAATTCCTAACCATTTTGGGCTCAAACTATAAACAAATTCTTACCTTGGCATGAATGGTGTGAAGCATTGCATCGCCAACATCAGAGAAGCTGGCATTAACTATATTAGCTCCTTCTTCATGAATCACACGAACAATCTCATTGAACATGAACTGGCCATCCAATCCAGTAACAAGAACAACCTCTAGGATTGACCCGGTGTTCTGAATTCTGATTTCCGGTGGCTTGAATCTTATCATTGGTCCATTGATCATGGTTGTGTTGATCTTTTCTATTTCCGACAACTTCTGTTTCTGCTCCCTCATATTCTCCACCGTCTCTTGTAAGTTCTTTATGTAATTGGCCGCTTCGCTTAATTGATCAGGCAGGGACAATGTTGAGTTCTGCAATGAAAACATAAGTAAGGAAGGATAATTCTTAACTCAAACTTGACTGAAATGCATTCACCAATATTCTTGGAACAAAAACTTAAGAGACCTTGAACTCGAGAAGATACGATCTAAACTTGCTCTTACCAACAAAATCTATCAAATACCAATTTGATGAACCTTATACTAGACTCTCTCTTAAAAACTACCGTTCATACAAATCCCGAATCTTGAACTCAATTTTCTTCAAATTGTGCTCAATTCTAGCTACCACTTGACAATCCATACCATGCCAGACATTTTTCCTCCAGCTTAAATGAGGAAACATCACCAAATCCTTGTGTTTAGCTAGAAGTTTGACCAAAGGAGAAACAGAGAAAACCCTAGATGGGTTGCTTCTGTTTAGGAGAATTTAGTTTTGTTCTCCATTCATTTTCAACAAAATCGGAAAAACGGGCATGATTGCCAAATACACCAGCTGGGAAACAAAACCTTGAAATCAAGAATGGTGTTTTGTACATTATAAATCTAAGAGCCATGAGAGGAAAAATACACTTTTGAGAGAGAGAGAGAGAGAGAGAGAGAGAGAGAGAGAGAGAGAGACCCTCGGACGACTCTGTGGAGGAACAAGCGAGTGGAGCTCGGAGAGCAGTGCTTTCATTCGATTTCTCCTGTTTTTCTCTGTCGTTTTGCGGTCGGGTCTGGATGAACCAGGCTCTCTCTCCATCAAATCCCCGACCTTGAATTGCTGAATACTAAGATCAGAGCAGCATATATTCAGGAGAAATTTGAGGGCATGTGATTTGTTTGATTCTATTCACTGTTGCAAGTGCTTTCGCCGTACCAAAACCACAACGCGCGAAAAAGGTAAAGTTGGGACTATGATTATTGAGATGCAAATTTGGCCTTTTCCATGGGACCAACCTTCTTTGACCATCGTTAATTTCAAGTAATCAATCATCTGAAATCAGCTAGTGAACAAAAACAGCCGCTTCTTCTGAGGAATTTTGATGTTTTGCTTCGCCTCGTGACTATTTGTTTAAGTAGGATAAAACAAGATATGTATTCTCATCTATCGTGATTGCAAAATCTATTTTTTAAAAGGCTATGTTGTAATATATATATATATATATATATTTATATATATGATTTATTTATTTTTGTTGAGAATGGATAGGTCTGAAATTAGGAAACAAATTCTTGACAAGTTCTAAGAAAAAGGGCAGAGCCCCAATGCCATGATCTTTTAAAATTAAGACCAGCACACCATGGACCCCTTCTCGACGGCAGGTGGTTGTAGACCAATGCGAGAGAGAGAGAGAGTATAGGCAGTACATGGTGGACCCCTGTTGACGGCAGGTGGAGAGTACAGTTAAGTCACGTTCATGGTAGTCCCCTATGATTGATCTCCAACACAATCGGACATCGGATTTAGGTTTGTTGGAAAGTAATGAAAAAAAATAAAGGTGAAATAGTAATTCAAATGTTAATAGAGTTAAGCATATCTATAATTGTAACCAAATTATGATCTAACAATGAATTACAATTATGTTTCTCACATGACATTAGAAAGGAGGTGAGTGATTTTGTCTCATTTAGTCCTTGTCCACCTTACTTCGGGAATCTCAACAGATGACCAAGTCAAAAGAACATTATGTCGAGAATGGCAACTAAGTTCGCTATCGATGAGAGTGCGTGAGCTTCATCTTAGTGCAATGGAAACTCTAGCAATCACTCATAATCTACTGAGTCCAAGATGCACAACGTCGGGGTGTTTGGGCCTCATTTGAATGCCGGATGCTCGGACTAGCAACCACTAGCAACTCGTGACCACTAGCGACTCTTGCTAAACTTGTGGTGTCCATCGAGCTTTGATTCCCAATGCCACTCATGATGCCCACTTGGGACCCCACTAGTGACACTCGATGCCACTCGCAACACCCACTAGCGTTGCCCAATGGCCATATGTAATTCTTGATGCCCAATCGCTAGAGTAGCAAAATGGGTCAAAAATCTATATTTTAACTCGTATGAGATAATATAGGTCATAAATGTGTTAACTTAAAAGATTAAATGGGCCACTTATTTACCTAATGGGTCTTAAATCGATTTCAAATGGGTCATAAATAGGTTACCTAATTAATTTTAGTTGTTATTAACAGGTTAGACTATAAAATTTCTAGTATTCTAATTATTTTTAATCTTTTATAATTAAAAAATTTAATTATTTTTCCCTCTTTCTTAGTCGATCGCCGACCAAGATGCAAGGGACAAGCTTACCAGACTCCAAGAGGCCGCGACCTCGCCAAATTAGCAAGCTCAAGCTTGCCCTTGGTTAGTGAGACTCGATTATTGCCTCAAGCGAGCTCAAGAAGCTAGGTCTTAAGGCGCGAGGTGGCAACTCGGCTTTGCTGGATCTGGTGGCAAGATCGAGCTTGCCCTAGGCAGCCGAGCTTGAGACACGCCAGATTCGGTGAGGTTGAGCTTGCTTGAGGCCGCTAAGGTTGAACTCACCGAATTTTGATGAGCTTGACCTCGTCTTGACGAATCTCGAGCATTGTCTAAGGTTAGCAAGGTTGAGCTCATCGAAATCTAGTGAGGTCAAGCTCGTTGAAATCTAGCGAGTTAGAGCCTTGTTGATGATTGGAATAGGAAAAGCAAAAAATTAAAAATAGATTTAAAAAAATTAAAATTTTGGAAAAAAATTAAAAAATTATTAACTAAATTAAATTACATAAAGTTATTTTAACAATATATTTAAAAAAATTATGAAGCAATTTTTTCTAGAGTTTGTTAAATATGGAAGTGTTTTATTAATATAGGTTAGGTCGGGACGAGTGTGGATCGCTAGAATTGTATTGTCAAAATGGGTCAAAGTAGGTTAATGGGTCAATATGAGTCAGACCATTTTTTACCCGACTCACCCATTTGATACCCCTACCAAACGCCATTTCCGACTTCCATCGCCCAGATTTGTGACGCCTAACAACTTTACCCAAGTTTGGGGAGAATGGCACTGCAAGTGTCATAACTTGTGTATGACGCTCAATTTAATGCCAAAACTTTTTGTCGAATCAGTTAAGTGTCAAATCGGAGAGAAAAATATCACTTAAGTGCCAACTCCGACAAAAAAATGACGTGGCTCGCCGAAGTGCCAAGTGAGAATTTTAAAATAATAAAAATTTAAAGTCTATTCCATGTGGCATTTGTAATTAAAAAATCTATTCCACGTGGTATTTTTACCTAAAAAATATATTCCACCTAGCTTTTTACTTATTAAAAAAAAAAACTCAAAGGGGAGGGCACCTCACTGCTACCGCCCCACCCTCACTAGCAAGGGTGGGGATGGTCGGCGAGGGTCGCTGGCCCCCCACTATGCTAGCCATGGGTTGGCGACCCTCGTCAACGGCAGGCAAGGGCCCTTGCAGGCCCTCACCCAAATTTGGGCGAGGGTCATGGCCTTCCTCAAGTCGGGTGAGGGTCGCCGGCCTATTACTAGGGGCCACCACCGCCCACCCTTGGGCCATCACCGCCACCATCCTTTTCAACCGTATCTCCTTTCTCGTTTGGATCTTCCCCACTCACATGCTGATTCACCTTCTTTCCCACCTCCACCACAAACCCTAGCTCCTCCTCCTCTCCTATCTTTTCTCTTTCTCCGATGAGGGTGGGAACGGTTAGCAAGGGTTGCCAGCCCTCGGCCATGTCGACCCCTAGCCATGTTGGTCCTCAGGCACGCCAGTGAGGGCCCCTGTTAGCCCATGCCCAGATTTAGGCGTAGGCGTTCAACATAGCGCGGGGCCGACAACCCATGCCCAGATTTAGGTGAGGGTCGTAGCCTTCCCCAAGTCAGGTGATGTGGCCCGCCTTTGTGGCATTCAACGCTTTCTCCCTTTACTTGCTTCTAAGTCCTAGGAAAATTCTAGATGAGAGAGAGAGAGAGAGAGAGAGAGAGAGAGAGAGAGAGAAACCGAAGAAAAGGCAGACAACGATTTCACCAATGACGAGGATGATGTTAATAGAGAGGCAGTTAAGGAGGACTCGTGGATGCGGTGTGGGGACAAGGGCGGGGTCGGGGACCCGCCTAAATCTTGGCGAGGGTCACCGACCCATGGCCGACTTGGCAGAGGGTTGGCGACCCCCTGCCGACCATCCCCACCATCATCGATGAGGGTGGTGCAGTGGTGGCGGGTGAGAGCTTGCTACCCTCCCTTCTTAAACCCCCACTTTTTTATTTTTTATTTTTGAAATTTTAATTTCTTACTATTTTAATTGCTGACTTGGCACTTTCGGAGAGCCACGTGGGTGTCATGTTGGATTTTCGGCAAGTAAGATCGGAGTTGACACTAAAGTGATCATTTTTTTTGAAAAAGTAGCACTGAAGTGATCCGAATAAAACTTTTGGCACTAAAGTGAGCGCCTTACACAAGTTATAATACTTGTAGTATTCTTATCCCCCAACTTTGCATAGCTAAACTTGGAGGTCGAGACATTATCTAGTTGTGAAGTGATATGCACATCAGTTCAATTTGTTGTTTTTTTTATGGGATTGATTTTAAAAGCATATCCGTTATCATGATTTGCCATTGTTTGGATTTAGTTAAATTGATTATTTTTTTTATCTAGGAGGAGAAATATGAAATGTTTGTTTTAGGATTATATCTTGCCTCAATGCCTTTATGAAATCTCAATGAGTTACTAAGATTGATGGTGATCAGATCGAGGCCAAATTTTTTAAGAAATTATCATGTAGTTGATTAGCTTATTGGGATTACATTTTGGTTGTTGTAAAGTTCATTTTCTAGGCTTGATCACCTTCTTTTTTAACCAATGATGAATTTTAGATCGACTTCTTGATCCTCATTTGGTCACTTTCAATTAGCCTATGTAAAGTTGGATGGAGCGAATCATCAGTTTGGCCTAAAGCAGTCAAACTGTATTATGTTGCCACTAAGTAACTTGACTATATTACGTCTTTGGTACTATTGACAAGAATAAACTTGCCGATTGGATTACGGGAGATTTAATTATTAGAATTGTTTTATAAAATATCATTTAACCTAAGTTAGTCCTTACTTTATTTAGTCTACTTTAGCCAAATCAATTTGGGAGAACTGTGCATTGCTCTATTGTGGGCAAAATAATATAATGCGGGTATCTGACACATGGGAAATGTTGTTGATATTCAGCATGCAAATTTATCTTCATTCAACCATTATGCTAAGTTTACAACTCTTTGCCGGTGATAAACGTCAAGAAGATATGTTATAAATATTATATCTAAAGTCATTGGGATATCATTTTTCATCTCTTCTTTGACAAATCTCATCTCAATTCTCTTCCTTCAGTGGATAAAGTTTTCTTTTAGGCTCTCCATTCTACAATCATCAAGAAGATTTTTGTTAGAGAAAACTTTGTTGTTATTTTGAAAATGATCAAATTTGGTTAATTCTGGAGGAGTTAGATTTAGCTAAAGTCTGATGGGGTCAAACTCAGGTAAAGTCTGAAGAAGTCAGACTCAAGCAATGAAGTACAACTAATCCCAAATAGATTTGAAGAAGATAATCTGAGTGAGATGGTATTCTTGTGGATTTGATTCATGTAGATCTTTGACAGCTTGCTGGTTAAATAAATGAGTTGACTATTCTTATTAAGATTATCATGGATATAATTGATTCTTTGAAAGGCGAGTAAATTTGGCAAGCACTCACTTATGGAAACCAAGATCCTGATTGTATAAGCGACCATGATTAATGGACCGTCATCACGATCTTTAGATTGCTCGAGATCTCCCCAATTGATTCTATCCAACGAGTATATTGGAAGAACTCTTTTGGAAAGTGCCAACGATCAAGTAGACATGGATGAGTATGTAAGGGAGATACCTCTAGTCATTCGTTGCAACGTGTATGGGAGATAAATTCCAAAGTCCGAAACTGTTCATTTCACTTGTCATTTACTGAGAGCTTATAATGTAAACAAAAGAGAAAACTGCATACTAGTTTCATGAGAGCAGAAGACTCTTCATTGAGAAGCTTTGATCTTGAGATTGTAACTCTTTTGATTCATAGTGAAATCTAGCCAATAGGTTGTCAGTATAGGAGAGTGGACGTGGGCTTAAGCAAAGCCGAACCACTATAAACCTTGTGTTTTATTCCCTTCCTTTAACTCTCTTGTTGTGCTTATGGTTTTCGATTGCATTCACGCATTCAGCACACACTATTGACACTTCAAGAGAAGCCTCCCAAGGCAGTTCATTCTATTTATTTTTCATCTCTAGGGTTATAGATTTTGAAGCTACAAATCACATGACTGGTAATTGTAATCTACTCTTCTCATTTTGCTCTCCATCCCATTTATTTTCAAACTCGATCATATTAGCAAATGGCTCACAATCTCTAGTTACTAGTTTAGCAGTTGCTCATTCAATTCCCTCTCTTTCTTTGGGTGTAATAAAGAGTTAGAAGACAATAAGAGCATTTAAATAGTTTGTGTGTAATTATAATTTTTGTTATGTCACTTGATTTATAATAAAATCTTATAATGCTCTCTTATAGAGTAAGTCATGCAAACCTACTAAACCTTGTGAGAAAGATAATTGTAATTCAATACTAAATCATAATAGGGTTACAATTATATACATTCTTAACCCTACTAATACATGAATTACTATGTTATCCTTATTTTTAATAATACTCCAGTGCTTCCTCCCAAGTGGGGATGTATATATCAAATAATCTCATCTTGTTACATAAGATATCACTTTATTCTCCTGTAAAAATATAGTAAAAATATCTGCAAGTTGATCCTCCATCTTTGCATGCTAAAGAGTTCTCTCCCATTTTTGAACTTTTTCTTGTGCAAAATAACAATCAACCTCAATATGCGTAGTTCGCTCATGGAAGATGGGAGCGAATGCACTGTGAATGGCGGATTGATTATCACAAAATAACACCGTTGGATTAATAGTGACATTTCAATCTCTAATAGTGACATCCTCAACGATAGTAATTCACCTATCACAAGTGTCATAACTTAATATTCAGCTTTAACACTTGATTAAGAAACTGCATGTTGTTTCTCACTCTTCCACGCAACTAAATTGCTTCTGAGAAACACACAATAGCCCGAGGTATATCTTTTAATCATAGGACATCCAATCCAATCAGCATCAAAGAAATATATAGTGTTTAGATGGCCATAATTCTGAAACACCAATTCTTTACTTGGTGCTCCCTTCAAATATTTGACAATTTGAAGCACGACATCCCAATGTATAGTATGAGGATAACTCACGAACCGGCTTATTACACTAATAAAAAAATATAGATCAAGTCTTGTGACGATGAAATAGTTTCACTTACCCAGAATTTCCGACACTTTGTTGAATTGTGTAATTATTTCCCATGATCTGCATCAAGTTTTACATTAGGCTCTACAAGGTCAACTGGCTTTGCTCCAAGAAATTTAATCTCATCAAGAATGTCAAGTACATTTCCATTAAGATAACATGATACCAATATGTAAGTATGCTACTTCAATACCAAGAAAATATAAAAAAACATCCCAAAACTCTTGTACCGAATTTTGTGTGCACAAATTGCTTAAGCTTGTCAATGCCATTTGAACCACAATTGGTAATGATGATATCATCCACATATATCACTAAAACTATGTAACCAACTGAAGAAACATAGTTGAAATCTGAATAATCTACCTTACACCACTTTAATCCAAATTTGATAATTGTATCACTAAATACCTAACCAAGTAGGAGAAGGTTATTTAAGTCTATACAAAGCCTTATGTGAACAAGATACACATTCTCTCCCTGAGTAACCAACCCAGATGGTTGCTTCATGTAGACCGTCTCAGCCAGGTCACCATATAAGAAGGCATTTTTATTCGGTTTATGAAATAGCCAGCCAAATAGTACAACAATAAAATAAATACCCAAACAGATGGAATTTTGACCACTAGAGAGTAAGTTTCATTATAGTTAACACCATAAGTCTAACTATACCCCTTTGCAACTAAACATGCCTTCAATCGATTAAGCGTGTCATTTGAGTGAACCTTAATAGTAAAGACTCAATGACAATCAATAGATTTCTTACTAGCAGGTAAGGAAGTAAGTGATCAAGTTCGAAATAATGCTTGCATTTCATCTTCCATGGCATATTGCCATCCAAGATGAGCAAGAGTTTTAGCAACACTACTAGAGACAGAAACACAGGACAACGACAAGACAAAGAGAAGGAAGGAGATAAACGATCATATGAGAGAAAATTAGAAATAGAATGACGTGTGCAAGCACATGTAGAAAGATAGGAAGAAGGAGCATAACGATCAACAAGATGAACACCATAAGAACGAGTACCTTTCCAAAAAGCAATGGGCAGATTAAGATCAGATGCTAGTACTTGAAGTGATGGGAGAACATATGACTCATGTTTTGATAAAGACTGTGCTACATTGTTGATTGGTGCGGTCTATAAATTGAAATCTTTTGATTGTAGTTGGAGAAGGTGGAGGAAGTGGAATCCTCAAAATGACATCCATCACAAGATGCCATTATAATCACCAGAGAAGAAAATTATGGTTGTTCTTTAGAGAACATCATATTTGCAAACACGAACATATGATGGCGAGTAGGACTATGACATTTATGTCCCTTATGAGTCCAAGAGTATCCCACAAAGACACATTTTTCAGCAAGAGAAACCAGTTTATCAAGACCTGGGATAAGACAATGTATAAAGTAAACACAACCAAAGACCAGAAGAGGTAGTAAAAAGAGAGGGCAATGTAGATGTAAAGTAGAGAGCAGAGTCTCCCCATGGACAATAGAAGTTGGAAGCCTATTAATTAAATAACACATTGTAAGAAAATCATGGTAGATGTATGTGAAACATGACAGGCAATATCAAGAAGATGCCAACTTTTACATTCGACAACTCCATTTTGTTGTGTAGTATATGAGCATGAAGTATAATGACCAATAACATCAGAATCAAGAAATGATTGGAAACCAGAAGTTGCAATAACATATTTTCTAACATTATTTGACCATAAATACCTGATAAAGATATTATATAAGTTCTACACTTCAAAATAGAACAAGTGAAAATAATGAAAAATCTCCGTCAGTCTTTTTATTGAGAATAACTAAATCGTTCATGAAAAATCATCCATAAATGTAACAAAGTCTCTAAATTAGAGACACATGACATGGACCCCAAACATTAGAGTGTACTAGTTCAAATGGACTAGACACACAATTCTAAATATGGGGAGGAAAAGAGACTATATGATGTTTATCAAACTAACAAACCTCACATTAAAAGGAAATCATAGACTCAAACTTGGGAAATAAATACTTAAGTATGTTTGGTGGTGACTAACCAACACGACAATGCATCCAATAGGCATCAGTGGATGTACACTTTATAGCTGCAGATGCTAGGACCTTCTTGTCAAGGCAACACAAATTATTTGATTCATGTCCCCCACCAATCATTTATCTAATCTCCAGATCTTGAAAACACAGCAAGAAAAGGAAAATGTCACAACACAATTCACTTCTTTTTTTTGGGTAAATTAATTCTTTAGTTATCAAACCAACATATTTTAAATAATAAGGAGATCGTCATAGGTGAATTACTATGGTTGAAGATATTAGGATCAAAGATTGGAATGTCATCATTCAATTCATTAATATTATATTATGATAACCAATTCGCAACTCATAGTGCATCCATCCTGTCTTCCATAAGCGAATTAAGCACATTAAAGTTGATTGTTGTTTTGTTCAAGAAAAAGTTCAGAAATGAGATAATACTCTTTAGCACGCAAAAATGGAGGATAACTCGTGAATATTTTTATTAAATCTCTAAGGGGGAGTAGAGTGTGATTCTTAAGTAACAAGTTGGGATTATTTGATATATACATCCAAAAGTGTTGGAAAGTATTATTAAGAATAAAGGGTACAATAGTGATTCGTGTATTTGTAGGGTTCAGCATATATATAGTTTAACCCTATTATGATTTAGTGATGAATTACAATTTTCTTT
This sequence comes from Melaleuca alternifolia, assembly GCA_019926035.1. Classification (NCBI taxonomy): domain Eukaryota; kingdom Viridiplantae; phylum Streptophyta; class Magnoliopsida; order Myrtales; family Myrtaceae; genus Melaleuca; species Melaleuca alternifolia. The sequence goes on from JAGKPW010000330.1 coordinate 135,023, forward strand.
CTCACAAGGTTTACTAGGTCGGCATGACATACTCTGTTGGAGAGTAGTCTAAGATATCATTATAAATCAAGTGATACATTATAATTACACCCAAGCTATTCAAACACTCCTAGTATCTTCTAACTCTTTATCACACTATAGGCTCCCCATCGCTACAAGCAGAGTCTTTTTTCGATTTTCGCTCATGCATCAGCTAGTTCAGGAGTTTTTAGTTGAAACTTTACCTTATCCTGAACATTGTCCGGGTTTCTAATAATATTACCATAACACTTTCTGCCAAAAATTATGGGAGATATGTCAAATATAACTTCTCTACTGGCGGTTAGTGAATATAATTCTGAGCAACAACGATTAATAGCCCCCCCCCCCCCCCAATTTGCATAGCCTAATAATAAATAGTTTCTTGCATTCCTATCGAGCTTACCATAACTCACTAAAATTAGATATGAGCAGTCAAATATTCTAAAAAATAGAATAATTGGTAACGTTGTCTAACCACACTACTTTATGAATTTAACATATGATAGTGGTCGAAGAGGATTCATTAACCCAATAACTTATAGTAGAAAGCCATCCACTAGAAATTTGATAACCTGATCAACACTATAAAGTATTTTATAAGCCATCTCAATAATTTTTTTTCATCAACTTTGCAACTTGTTGTAATTTACTAAAAATAACACGGTATCCCACTATACCAATTTTTGTTGTAGAATTTGTTTAACAGCTCTAAGCATAAATCTTTGTTACTATTGGTTTACACTTTCGATATCATCTTGCCAATCTCTACTTTAATCAAAACTTTCAATTGTCTGAACTTGACAATGCATCAAACTTAAGGCAGAATAAAAGAGCACAAGTGCTCATCTAGTAGTCGTTCATCACTATTAGCATAAATATAACAATATTCTTAGGAAATTGCGATGACTTACAAATATGTAAGTGAATAAACTCTACAGTCTTCGGTTTCTCTTGAATGTCATATAGAATTGCACTTTTTGTCGTCTTCCCAAGTCACAACATGCTTTCAGTCCCTCAGCTACGTATCGACATCATAGATTCCTTCCAATTAGAACATTCAGGCTTCTCACAAATCTTCCCGAGATGCATATGCTACAATTATGACTCTCCAAAAGATGTATCGGACTTCCTTGTTGCGAAGTCCATAAATGTCTCCCCTTAAAGCTTGTATAGGCCAACATGCTTGTTTCTTTTCAATATCAACAAGGCACCTCAATCGACTTCTAGGGTTCCACCTTTTGAAGTATGCAAATAGCTAGCCGAATCCGAGGCACTCATAGAATTCTGTTTTTCTTCAAATCTAGAATATGCCTCACGCTAGTCAAAGTCCTTATAACAACCTAGTGCATTCTAATTCTAGCATAACCAACATCACACTCAGCATTGTTTCTCAACAACACTTTTCGACTATCTATGTACTAATAAGTAGTAAATCGGTTATTGTTGGTGTCATATGAAGCAAGCTATCATAATTCATAACTCATCTTTAGCGACCTACATCATATAATTCAAAAGGATAAATGCACTGTAAGTCAAAAAACTTCTTATGAAAGTAATTAAGTCTTAAAAATTAAAAAAATGCAATTAAGTCATAAAATTATCATGTTAATTTAATCAATTTCTTTCTTTGACTCCGTCCAACTATAATAATGGAAAAAAGTGACATAGAACTTTGTATTTTCTTCTTAGGACATGGGATGGCGATATGGCACCTACCAAATGCGACTTCCGAAGAATATTCAAAAATTTAAAGGAAATATAACCAATTCTGACTAAAAATGAAAAATATAAAAGATGAAAAGCACCAACTAAAATGAAAAAGAACAAACTGAGACATTTGTCGACTACTAACATTGCCCATCGCCATAAAGGATTGGCAGAAATTGCTTGGGCCTTATTGATGGTAAGTGGCCAATGCCAGCCCCGAGTGAGGCCTTAGCAATCCTTGGCAAAGGCCTAGCGCCCGAGATTTGGGGGAGGGCGCAACCCTAAAAGGCACTAGGGGATGGCCAATGACCCTTGCTCAAATCTAGGGCGAGGGTCGTGCCCTCCCCCATATTTGGACCACTAGGCCCTTGCAGGGGGCCATCAAGGCTAGCAAAGGTCACTATGCTTCAGCAAGCCTTCCGCGACCTCTATCAGCCCTTTCTAGCAATAGGCAATGGTGGCTATTGGCAATGGTTTGTTCCTCCAATTATTTTGGTATTATTTTTCTTAAAAGTCATCATTTTTAATTTATTTAATCTAATTTAAGTAAAATCTGAAAAAGAAAATAATAAATAAAGGGCATGTAAGAGAGAGAAAGTAATAAAAAATGTCACATGAGCATTTTACAATAACTTGATTGGACAGAGTTAATATAATGACTTGATTGAACTAATTTGACAAGTTTTAAACTTGACTGTACTTTTTAATAATTTTGGTACACAATTGCAATTCTGATAAGTTTTTGGGCTTTCAATGTATGTATTAGCTATTGTAGTTATATAATCAACGGACTCAACTCTAATTCCCTTGGTTTTTTATTTCTTTAACTTTTATTTATCTCTTTGAAGATGCCCATCTTGCCAAGTAGACAACACCATCAGTCCTTAACTTACTTTATGTTCAGGTTAACACTGCATCAGCTTACACAGGTACTGTTTTTTTCCTCTACCTTTTCCTACTAAACAAACAATCCCATGTTTACAAGATCTTGTCCTACATATGTCAATACTCATGATCGAATCACAAATCTCATCGAACGTCAAACTTCTTGACCTAGAAAAGTTACTTAATAATGATAATATTCACGCTATCTAGCAATAAGATATCAGAACAAAAGAAAAAAAGAACATATACCTCATCATCAAAGTCAATCTCAACCAAACTCATAAGGTCTCAATACCTATTGAACCTTCATCCTATCACTCTAAACCTCACATTCAGCCCTAAGATTTGGTAAAAGACTAGCACATGCTCTTCAATCGACATATTCAACGTGTGGTGTAACAGATTATTTAACACAGAAAATCTTGACACAATTCAAAGAAACTCGTGATATCATGTATAGTGATCTAGAAATTTACTATCTCAAAGATAAATAAATAAAATTAAATAAAGAATAACTTCCCTTGAAAATCTCTTTCTATCTGGGGCACTCTAGGTATGTCACTTTTAGGCCATTCCTGACGTACGAATACCATTGTTGAGGTAACTACACCTATTACTGCTCCATGAACGTAATTGTTTTTTTATCTACAAGCAAATAATTAGAATTTTCATCTCTTAATCTTAAAGCCACTCAAGACAAAGTCTTGACCTCGAAGATTAACCTAATAACAAGCTTTCAAATGAAATAAAAATGTCATCAAAAGTGAAGAAAGACAAGTACAGCTTAACTCAATATTTTAACAAACATCATTGTGCTTTTTTTTTTCCTTACATTTTAACGAACGTATACATGCTTCCCTCTTTAACAATACGAATCGTGTTGTTCAGGGAAATAATCACGTCAATAATGATACTGTCCCATCCCTAGCTAAACCAAAACATGATATATAGAACCGATGAGCCCACTCTATCAAATTCTACACAAGCAAATACAGGAAATTTCTCTTAAGTTTCGATCTAAAACGTGAAGTGCGTGATAGATTATCTACTCTTATGGGAGCCTAGAATCTCCAATTGTCCTTGATAATTCGAGTCTCTCAGATCTTCGAAAAATCAAAATTGATTTTCCAAATTTGGTTTAAAGAAGATGAAGGGACATGAGAATCAAATAATCGTAGGGCAGAAGATAAGTGAAGTATCGAATTGCATCAACAACAGATTCACGACATAGAGGATCGACTGATTATTTAAAAATTATTTCAAATCAAGGAAGGACGAGAGAGAACCTATAACAAAGTTGTTGAGTGTCAATGAAGAAGTGCTAAACCTTCAACAAAGATGTTGAACATCAGTGTAGAAGAGCAAAACTTGAAGAAGCTACTTTTTGTTTTTTTTCTTCTTATAAAGGACTTGTTATGTTTCGGAAAATGACTTTCTCTATTTAAAATCAGGAATTTCTTTTCCTAACTTTAAGTGAGGTGTTTTTTCTCACTGTAAATATCTTTTTGCTTACTCACCAATTTTAGCGAATCAGACACCTAAAAGTCCAGATAAATAATTTGCAGAATATACTTTTGGTGAAACATGCCCACCCTTAGGTGAAGTAAATTTTCAGCAAACTTTTATCTTGTTCCTTGGAATTTCTTCTTTAAGATATTACCTTTGTATATACTCGAAATTTGTCCTTTAACTTGTACCATTGTTTCCCAGTTCAGAATCTTTACCTCGTGAATGAGTTAAAATAACATAGTGGCTAGTGAAATGTCGTTTAAAGGACTTACTTTGGATGTTAGGCCAATTCTAAAGTTCCATTTGTTTCAAGAAAAATAAATGTTATGGAATATATTTTTTTAAATAATCTTTTATATTGCTTAAAATAATTAGTCAATAAATAATATTTACGTTATCCATAAAAATTTTATATCTAAATATCTTTTTGGATGATGAAGGCATTTTTCATCTATTCATTTTTGTAAGCAACACAAGTAATCATTTTTTAAAAATATTTTAAATTATTCATTTTTCTTGAAACAAATGTACCCTTAATAACCTGGTTAAAAGAATAATTTCTATATACAGGACATATATAAATTTTGGTTTATACAGATTGTCCTGAATTTATGTCTCAAGCAAGCAGTATCAAATATCTCGATTTCGGATGGTGCTCGGGACTTTTATTGTAGATTCAACGTGAAGGATCTAGAACTCATTGATTTTATCTCGCAAATAAACTATATTTATGTCAACTACCCTTTTGCTTTTTGAAGATTTAGATAAAATTAAAAAATGACATATACAATTGATATGAGGGCAATGTATCTCATGATATCAAGCATATGTATCCCGAGATAACTGCAAAATTCAGACTTAACGTTTACACTGTAGTCCATTGAGGAACTAACATTTTATTTTCGTTGATTGAGGACCTGATATATTAAAAAGACCATTACAAATTTCATATGCCTAAGTTACGCTTACGGAAAATTCGAGACCTGATTAAGAATCTTCTAAAATCTTGAGTCATCAATTGACCACCAAGTCCTCAATTGTCAAACGGTCAAAATATTACATATTGTTTCTGCACTCATCCCTATGAATAATTCTCTAAAAAAATTTTAACTTTTGGTGTAATCCTAATATTTACTCCTAAAAAAAACCTTTTGATCAAGTCCCAAGACTACCCTTTTTAGGAAAAATTGCTAGAAAAAATCCTAAACAATTTCACGTTTTGCAAATTGAGTCTATCTATCCATCTTTGACTAGAAATTATTTATAGATGCGCCATTGTCCTACATGGCATGGCCAATATTGACATTAACATTTTTTATGATTTTAATTTTTTTTTATTTTTTATAAATTTTTTCTCTTGGAGGGAGGGCCGACAAGCATTGTCAACCACAAAGCGAGGGCCAATAATCCTTGCCGACTCCGCACGAGGTCATCATGGCCCTTACAAATTCAGCTAAGAGTCACAATGCCCTCACTGGCAACAACGAAGGCTTAATGGCCCTCACCTAGATTTGGTGAGGTTTGTAATGCCCTCATTGTAGTAATGTAGGACTTGGATACAGCCGCAATGCCCTTGCTAGCCAAAGCAAGGGCATGCGTGCAAGCTCTCACCTAAATCTAGGCAAAGTGAGGAAGTCATGGCCCTAGCCCAAAGTTGGCGAGGGCTTGGATGCCCTTACCCACTACCAATGAGGGTCATCGGCCCTTGGTCAAAAAAGGAAAAGGTAGAGTACGTGAAAATTTTAGAAAAAAAAAGAATATTAATAAATGTTAACATCAGCATTGGTCATATCACATATGACAACTGACATTATCATTAGTAAATGTTTTTATCAAAATTGACAGAATTAACTCAATTGGTGAAGTGCATAAATGTTTATAACTTAATTTGTACAATAAATAGGCCTAAGACTAAATTGATAAAAGTGTAATGAGTTTATAATTTTCTTTTTGATAATTTTGTACCTCCCTTTTTAGTTTAAAAGAAAATTATCAACTTTAATTCTAATCCCAAATCAACCCAAGTTAGCCATCTAGCCAAAATTCATTGTTTATCATCCTTAATTTTCAAATAAAAAATTGTTTTGTTTTGGAAATGACTTTCCACATCACCTCACATATGTGAATTTGTTACCGATGTGGATATGTCACGTTTAACAACTAATGAAGATTTGGAGGTGGTTAAGGGGGACAGATTTGAGAATAAATTGATTGAGATTCTTTTAACAAAAAAAAAGGTTCGGGTAGATTTGGAAATAAAGTTAAAGTTGGTGAGTTTTTAAGACAATCGGGACAGATTTGAGTGTAGATTTAAAGTTTAGATTATTTCTATGGGGCAAATTGACACGAAACCTAAAAATGGGAAGGTTTTAGAGGATTTGAGCCCTTATCCCTATATATTCCACATTAAATCTAGATCAACACTGCGCAATAAGCATCGACAACTAGTGGAGAAGTGAATTAGAGGGTTGAAGTAATTTCATGAACCCTAACAAGCTTGTCAATGTTGATAGGTGTTTAACTATATCATTTTTTAAGTGCAAAATGGATAATGACATAAACGATCCGGACTTTGACTCAATATAAGTTCATGGACTACATCGAACATTTAAAAATAGTTTGGTGGTTAACTTGAACATATATTAAAAGTTTGTGAATCATATTGAATCAATTAAAAGTCCGTGGACCAGATTACACATTGAACTAAAGTTAGGGATAACTTGTGTCAAAGTAAAAGTTCATGGGCCAGATTGTACATTTGACTAAAGTATATGATCATTTTTGTCATTATCCCTTTGTGAATATAGCATACTTGATTAGACATATTAAATACATAAGGACTCAATTAAGAAAAATATGAAAATATAAGAATAAAAGACATTTTTTTTCAAATAATAAAAAATTGTTTAAGCTAGTGATGAGCCAACCGATCAGGTCACTACACCCCAAGCAAACTGTCTTTAGACGACGAATTACTGGTGACATATTATGGATGACGTCACATAAGATCTCCTTTTTTACCATTTTCTGCGATGAAGTGAATGAGTAGACCCTAAAAAGCATGCAAAGCGATCGCTAGTCCTTTGTTTGCTTCCGCCTACGAAGAAGAGACTCGAGCGCCTTACTTTTGTCCAAGTGCATTCACATGCAATCGTTGACATGCACACCGTGCATGATTCACATGTTTCCGCTCTCTAAAACGTCAACTACATCTTTTGCAAAAATTCTGGATAAAGTTTTGGGAATACGATGCCAATGCCAATTCGTCTCAAAGTCGGATGACAAATCAATCATATTTAGTAAATTAAGACAAATAGTAAAATATTCCGTGAGATAGATGCTTTAGGATGAAACAAAGCTGGATAGCATGAAGAATTGGAAATGGATCCCTTGTTGGGCGGGCTTGAGTCATTTGCAGCCGTCAAGTCCAATCCATGATCGGACGGCTGCAAACTTCAAAAAAAAAAAACAGCAAAAACAAAAACAAAAACCTCCCCCCTATTCAAGTGGGGTCCACCGCCTTTTCCTCTTAAAATCCCCTGCCCAGTCCCTACCCTGGGCAGGAGATCCGGATCCTGATGAATTGCTTAGTCTAATGTTACTTTTTTCCGGCCTTACTTTGTTCAAGAGCGTTGAAATGAAGTTGTCGATGTGCACAATGGGAGTGAATCACAAGTTTCGAGTCATCAGAATGTCTCTTGTGTAGGATGTCATTAAGTTTTGGGAATCCGATATCGATTATGTTACTCTTTGAAATAATATAATAATATAGGCTGACTTAGTATCTTAAGGAAAAAAAATGATACATTCAGTGACCAAAGATGCTTTAGGAAAGACAAAGTTGGATAATCTATAGGATTGGTCGACAGGTGTTGTTTTATTTATCATGCCTTACTTTGTGGAAAAGCATTCTCATGCTGCTATGTGCGTGATTCACAAGTTTTAGATCTCTGGAACGTTGACTCTATCTTCTGTAAAACCGCTAGGATATAAGTAAGATTTGGGAATTCGATGTCGATTTCAATTCATAGCAATATTAAATAAAAATTCAAGCAGATTTAGAAAATTACGGAAAATAAGGACATATTCAGTGACGAAAGATGCTTTTAGACAGACAAAGTTGGATAACCTGAAGGATTGCTCGATAGCTGTTATTTTCTTCGCTAAAGGTATTAATTGAAATGGTAATGTCTGTGCATCTAGTGGTGGTTCCGGGATTCCCGCTTAGGGAACGAGCACAGCTTTACGAAACCATCCGTAGAAGTTCTGAACTAAGTAATCGCGTGAGAAGAGGTAACCTAATTATACAGAAATATTACATTAAATATTTCGTTAAATATTTCACTTTAGAGATAATTGCTCAAAATCCCTTCAATTTTGACATCATCATTTATCAACAGCCTTCAAATTTTGGAAAATTACACATGGCCCTTTCTAAAATTGGACACTGTTGTATGCAGAAACCTTCCAATTTTCGAAAGGACGATCAACAAAGACATCCATGAACCAGCTTTGGCTCTTGTTTTGTTACATGACAAAAATATGTGGAGGTCATTTCTACATGGGAAAAGGAAGTGAATCTATCTTCCTTCGCCCTTTAGGGTCTAATTAAACGTTTCAACTGGGGACTAAATGGCCATAGCCTGTTTGGATACCACACTTAACATGTCACATTCAAAAGTATACTCTCAAATTCTTTCCATTATCAACAAATTCCAATCGGTGATGAGCCTTATGATTTAAGAAATGGACATGTTTATTAAATAGGCGATGCAGCATGAGTTCGATTCCTTGTATCAGAAAATATAAACGGGTCTCTTATTTGCACAATTCGCCACCAAGTCGTGTCCTATATGGATCTAATGGGTTCTTACCACTAAAATGGAAGCGACTTTTCTTATAAATGTAAGAAAAAAGAGGAGTAGCTCTTATCCCATTGTCTTTGTCTGTCCAGGGTAATTTCACCATCTCCGGTACCAAGAGAGTCAAAAGGTGTGCACTATGATCCTTAGAATAAAAGTCACCAAAAATCTTAAAATATGTCCATTGTGACACATAACACAAAACTTATACATATGTGACACATTTACCTAAAACTTGTATACTACGATATATTTACCCCAAACTTCCTCTAATACAAAAAACCCCCAAACATGTAACTGTGTGACATATTTTTCTCTAAAAATTGATGTCACAGAAATTTTTTAGGGTTTTCGGTGTCATTAAAATTTTTTGGGGTTTTTGATGTCGCATAGGGGTACCATTTTGGAATTTTTTGCGTCATAAAAAATAATTTCAGATAAATGTGTCGTAACGGATAAAGTTTGAAATTTTTTGAACTTTTTCCCCAGTCCACATACATTCAACTTGAGTTTGCAGACAGAGACATGAGAAATGTCTCTTCACATTTTGGGTAACGTGCTTTTCTCGCCTTTGATGTCAATTGCCCCTACGCTGGGCTCATCATAGAGATTGGAATCGGCTTGTTGATGGTTAGTAGGAAACCTTAATCATACTAAAAGATCAATTTCCAAAAGATTCTCCACAGATTGAGAGCCTAGCAAGTTTCCGTAGGTCTAATAATGACTTATATGAATTTTCAATTCGCGAATATGCAATTTTGATTTCACAGCGGTGGAAACAAAGCAGATTTAGGTTTTCCCCATTTTACATGGGCCTCCATTAAAAAAATGACCAATGGTCATCATGCACACGCAAAAACGCCACATAAACGTGCCCTGCAAATACCATTAGCCTTGTCTACTATACGGCATTTGAACAACGAAATTGGACAGGATTGCAACAGAGGGTAAAATCGGGAGAACGGTACTACTTTAAGTGTGAAGATTTTATAGGACCACTGCCAACTGTCCTAAAAGTTTAAACCATTAGGTGAATACGTGGATTTATATTTAAGTACTTTCACACTCCCCCTCACGCTTAATCTGGTCTTTTTGCCAGTACTAAGCATGGAAATATTATTTTGGGGAGGCAAAATAGGGGCTTGGAAAGATTTGAACTCAGGACCTTCTGCTCTGATACCATGTGAAGTTTTGTAGGACTACTGCCAACTGTTCTAAAAACTTAAGCCGTTAGGTGGATGTGTAGATTTATATTTAAGTATTTTCACTTTAGGGGCTTTTCTTAATCAAAAGATAATACAGGATTGATATACTCGAAATAGCAAGGGCTTAAGACTTCTTCCCATATCAACCCTGATGACATAGATATACTCGTCACATTCCTTTTTTTCCCTTTTGAAGGATTGAGTCCCATCTCATTGGGGAAGCGAAAAGCCAATTAGCATTTTGATAAACGCCTGAGAAAAGTGATAAGTCCAAGTCCGTACCAGCATTGCCTTTAGTATCCTTCACGGCTCACGCCAAAGATCTATTTCCCTTTCCCACTTTCCATCCCATTGGCCACCCTTCGTTCGAGTCATGCCGGCCCCAAGCCGTCGATTTCAAAATGTAAAGTTCAATAAAGTAGAAAATGATATTGCGAATGCAAGTCACTTTCTGAACTCGAGACTTGAAGGCTCGTTACTATATTGTCGGTTCCAAATTTTTTAAGGGTTCGGGATCATGGTCAATTGCTCATTGGTGGTGTCTTTTTCTTTTATATGTATGGCTTTATCGGATCTTAACACGTATTCATCACGCATTCAATTTACTGGATACGACGAAAATCATAGCACCATTCTCTTCTCCCCTTCCCGACCATCAATTCCATTATTAAGGGTTCGGGATCATATTCACCAGTGGTGTCTTTTTCAAACATATGATTAATCATATCGCAACACGTGTTCGTTTATGCTTTATCAATGATGGGAAAGAGCTAGCAACGTCAGTCACCCACTTCTTCTGAGCATCGCAAATATTAAAATATGATCATGACGAGAGCAACACCGCCCACAGGAAATCAACTCGAAACTATCAAATAATCTCGGTCCATCTTGTTATGATGTATCGGTACAAGAAGATTCATGGATCATATTATATCAAGGCACAAAGTTAGAAAAAGGTGCAGAATGGTACCCCTTAGCGTCAGCAGTAATTCTAACATGCAACATCAAAATAAGTATAAATTTCAGACATAAATGCATAAAGTATAGAAAACAATTTTTAAACGAGTTTTCAGTAGGTATAAGAAAGTGACTCTGTAATAGTCATCAATAAAAGTAACAGAGTATCTAAAACTCAAATCAGGCATCCGTCTTCCCTAATACTTTTGATTTGTTTTGAACTAAGCAAAACCGGAAGTACGACTCAACCTTTGCAGAAACGCCACGCAAAATCCCAAAAGCACGAAGCAGTGTTGGGTGACTTCTCAAGCAAAACCTCGGCCCAACCCCAATTGAAACAATACCCAGTTACTTCAAACTAAATGGGCCTATTCTCTTGCCGATCCTCTCCCTTAATTCCAACCTTATTGAAAACATGAAGTTGGATTTATCCCATCCCAAAGTTTATTATTGTCTTTAGATTATCAAACTGCTTTCATCATGATTTTACTACCTTTTTAGTAGTCTTAACTGATGTCGCAAGGGTACTCCGATCCTTATGTTGTTCGATTCTTTCTAAAAACTTGTCAAAGGAATTCATTTTTGTCTATAAGAAATCAGCCCGCTCGCAAATCATATAAAATCTCCAAATAGTTCGTCACTTCAAAACATGGAAATCGGATAATTTCCCATAGATTCAATCCCCAACTCATATCTTAACAAATAATAATGCCATAGTCACTTACAAGTGAAATTGATGTTTGGAGGTCACTTGACGAGTCGAGAGCCATCGAATTCAATATTTTGATCAAAAAAGGAAATTTGATAAAGAAAATAAAATATACTAAACTTTACCTGATGGATCATATAAGAAAGTGACTCCCATCTATTGCTGAGAAACACCTATCTGAAATTAATTGTTAGGAGATAAGGCCACAAAGCAGAGTTGTCTGGATCTCGATCTCGCACCGATGACTTGAAGCATCCTCAGAATGGGCCAAGCCTTCGTTCTAGGTAACCAGTTCTTGACAACGTTTTTCATTCCATAAATATCATCAAGGGGTCCAAAAAAAAAAATCAAGGGAAATGTGTAAAATTTGAAAAAGGAACATTGGAATTGGGTATGTTTTCACTTGTGCTACATTTCGTTTTTTAGTAAATAATTCTGTTAATTTGTAATTTCTGTTGATAATAATCTGCTCAATTTGTAGCTATAGGATGAAGCCATCAATATGCAAAGTTTTCTTAACTTATTTTCATGATCTAAGTTATGAGCGCGGAGAGCAAGATCAAGCAAGATCCACATTATCAGTTTATGTATTAGCTAAAAGTTGTGAGAACACGAGTTTGAACACTTATTCTGGGCTAAAGATATCCAATTTTTCCTTAAAAAGTATATTTATCAATTTTATGTCAGTTCTTATTTTTGTGCTGCTTGTGAAATTTGAATCATAGGCTTAGGAGTCAACAGAAAATGTCTTTCCGAAATTAATTAGGTATTAATACTTAGAGCCGAAACTCTAAGTTTAACTAAAAGAACTTAAAATATAGGTTCTCGGATCCCGATGTTTAGGATTGCTTTAGAAGTATATTTATAAAAATTAATTTACTTTTTTACTTTTGTTTTTATTTTTTTCTCTCTCTTTCACTTTTTTGTGTCCTTTCTTTCTCAGCGGATGGCCAGTGACATCACTAGCCACAAGCTAGAGACAAGCTTGCCAGCCTTGAGTGAGGCTGGTCAGCGAGCTTGTCTCTTACTTGTGGCTGGCCATCGATCGAGGAAGAAGGGAAAAAAGAAAAAAGAAAGAAATATAAAATATAAAAATTGTTTAAAAATTAAAAAAAAATTATAAGATATAGTCATGAGATTGAAATTATTCTCCAATTAAATTCCAAATACTAGAGAATATGTTGCAATAGGCGGCGACTTGGGGCCGACAAGACATAAAAGAAAGGTCGCGCCAATGGGATGGAAAGTGAGAAAGAAAGCGAACTTTAGCGCAAGCCAATGGAGAATGGAAACGCAATCCTAGTATGATCTTGACTTTACCATATAGTCTTGGAGGAAATCACTTGGCGTTTTCACTTGCCGAATGAAATGGGAATTGACTCTTCAAGAGGGGGAGAAGAAGAGAAAGAATATATCCACATAATAAAGATTAATATAATGGCATTTTCCTTTCTTTCTCAGCGGATAGCTATTGACACCTAAATTTTACAGGTCTATTAAATTATTTTCTAATCTATTAATTAGAAATAGAACGTTTGATACATAAAAAATTAGAATAAAAAAATTGAAATGAAAAAATGAATAGAGAAATTAAAGGCCCGACCTTTTTTCGGATTTTTTTTTCCTTCAGCTCACGTGAGTTGTGGTTTTATCTGAAGACAAGAAAACTAAAAAAAGAAAGCAAAGAAGAAAAAGACAAAAAAAAATGGAATAAAAAGAAAAGGGGATTCGGTTATAGAGGGCAAAGGAGATTCTAGAAGGGGCTGGTCCCCTTCTCTCTCTCTCGGGCGCTCTCTCTCTCTCTCTCTCTCTCTCTCTCTCTCCCCCTCTCCCTCTGGCTCTGGGGGTTTCACTCTCCCTCTCTTCCTGGTGGCCTTCAGCTCGCAGACAGGGGTCCGGGAGCTGACAGCCTTCCCTCAGCTCGACATCTGCCCTCTCTACGCTCTCAGCTCGCCGCCCACAGCCTCTCTCTCCCTCGACCTCCATCGCCCTCAGCTCGACCGTCGCATCTCTCTCTCTTGCCCACGCCCTCAGCTCGGCCCGCTCTCTCTCGCACGCTTGCGGAGGATCGCCCTCAGCTCGCTCGCCTCCGTGAGCTCTCCTACGCTTCAGCTCCACCGCCTTCACGGCCTCCTCCCAGCTCGCCTCGCTCCCTCCGCCTCTCGCCCTCACAGCTCGCCTCCGTCCCTCACCCTCAGCTCAGGACCCTCCCATCTCCTTCGGCCTTCAGCTCACGGATCCCTCAGCTGGCGACTGCTTTGGCACTCCTTCAGCTGACTCTGACCGTTACCCTATCTTTCTCTCTCTTTAGCCCCCTCCCTCGGTGGCTCTCTGTATCTCCCTCAACGTTGCCCCCTCCCTCTCTGATGCTCTCTGCTTCACGCCGCCTCCCAGCTCAACCGTCTCCCAGCTCTTCGCCGTTCATCCCTCTCTCCCTCGGTCTCTCGCACCTCACAGCTCCCCCGCTCACGACGCCTTCCAGCTCGCAGCTCGGCCTCTGTTCTCTAACCCACAGCTCCCTCCTTCATTTCCCTCAGCTCAGCAAACCCGCAGTACGCTCTTTCTTTGTCGTCACAACTCCCAGCTGAACTCTCTCTCTCTCTCTCAGCGTGGGTGTTCGAAGATTGAAGGATTTCTTCACCGCCGATCAAAGTTTTTCCAGCTTGGACGCGCGTTCCTTCGGGGACTCACTAATCTGATCGTTGATTGACAACCGGTCTCTTTTGTTCAGTCCATCTCATCTCTACAGATAAGCATATCTCGGTCATTTTCCTTTTAGTTCAAATCCATGAGTTAGCTGCTCTTCATTTTGGCATGTTATCTGTGCAAGGTTTAAGCCTAGACTTAGCTTAGTTTCGCTATGGTTTTATTGATTCAATGTTGAATTTCTAAGCTCCTGTGATCATTTTTTTAGATGATTCTAGTTTAGATTGAAGATGATTCATGCATGATTCGTGGTTTAGATTGAAGTTGGTTTAGGAATTAAAACTTACTAGTCGTTGTTGTGCTATACATGTTTGATGGAATGTCAAGATGAAATTTGAATTTGTTGTTGATTTCTTAGTTTAGTTGAAAAATTCAATAGATTAAACAAGTTTCAATAGTTGAATAGAAATCATGATAAATGTTAGTCTCGGCAAGTTTTTAAATGTGAGCGTAAGGGAAATGAGGAAGATGAAATGCAGAGGTTATTAGTTTGTTAGCTTGGCCGTCGAGTGGGTTTAGAGAAGAGGTCAAATAAAAAATTTAAAAAAAGGCTGAAATAAGGAAATTAAAAAAGGCCAGCGTATTAAAAAATGGGCTGAATTAAACAAATAGAAGAGATAGGCTGAAATAATAGAAATAAAATGGACCGAAACAAATTAAAAGAGAGTGGGCTGAAGATAAAAAAAATTCGAATAAGTAAAGGAAGAGTGAAGATGGGCTGTCGTGTAAAATAATAGGTAGACTAAAGGGGCCAAATTCGTAATAAAATAAAATGGGCCGAAATTTAAAAAAAAAAAGGAGGAGGAGAGAGGTTTAGGCTAGAATGTTAAAAAATCATTTTTTAAAAAATAACAATAATAATGGCCCAGCCCACTCAAAATACCCAGACCATTAAGGTCCGGGTCGTTTCGGGCCGGGTTCTTTTAACCTGGTCCAAAACCCTTTTATAAAATAAAACATAAAAAAAGTAACAAAAGAAACTAAATAAAATAATCGAAATAAAATAATAATAATAATAAAATGAAAATAGATAATAGATAATAGAAAAATAGAAAATAATAAAAGATCAGAAAATAGGAAATAGATATTAGAAAATTCAGAAAATAATAAAAAAGATCAGAAAATAGGAAATAGATAATAGAAAATTAGAAAATAATAAAAGATCAGAAAATAGAAAATAGATATTAGAAAATTCAGAAAATAATAAAAAGATCAGAAAATAGGAAATAGATATTAGAAAATTCAGAAAGTAATGAAAGATCAGAAAATCATTAGAAAATAATTAAAAAATTCAGAAAATCATTAAAAAAATAATAAAAGTCAGAAAATCATTAGAAAATCATAGAAAATCAGAAAAACATTAGAAAGTCCTAAAATCATTAGAAAATTAGAAAATCATTAAAAAAATCATAAACAAAATCAAAAAATGATATAAAAAAATCAATCAATAAAAAAATATAAAAAAAATATAAAACAATTTCTAAAATGAATTCAATTGAATAAGCTCTCAGAGCTTGGCATTAAAACACTAGTGGACTAGTCTTTTAGGTGATGTAAGCCTGCATAAAAACATTTGGGTCAACCAAACAATCAATTTTAGGTACCGAAAGGGCATTAACTAAATAGTTAATGTAATCAAGTCCCCGTATTCTAGGAATCTCTGGTTCCGTAAAAAATGAAGCATTTCTCCCAATGCTTTCACTTGGTTTCTAGCCGACCTTAATAGGCTAGTGGCGGCTCCTTTTAAAAAAAATTAGACTATTAAATAACTCTTTCAATGAAAACGCCTAAATGTCACGTGAGGTATGGATTTGGGAGAATCCTAGCTCGAGATCGTAGAATCAAGAGCAAGTACCTCTAAACCTAATCTTTCTCTCCCTAAAGGGCGGAGGTTAGGTCGCGACAGCTTGGCGACTCCGCTGGGGACTTGTGGACTTAGGCTTAGTTAATTGGTTGATTGTTAAACTAACATGTTTTTATGTAGTGCTTACATGAAGACAAAGGTAAGTCCCCTAATAATGTGTTAAATGTTGTTATAGGTTGGGAGTCATAAGAGGTGAAGTGTTTTGTTAACCAATTTGTTTTGCAGAGAGGTGTAGGAATGTATGAATGTGTGGAGGCAATTGAAGTGATGTTTGAATATAAATTGATGTGCATGTTTGCTTATTATTGCATCGCTATACCCCGCACACACAAGCTGCGGCCAAAACACAAATCGCGATTAGGAAACCCTTAGGAGGTGTCGAAAGGAGGAACCCACGTGGGGAACGACCCGTGGTAATCCCCTTTCAGCCCCGCTCATTCTAATTAGTGATGAGGGGAATTATCCGACGAAAGTGCGGACAGGGAAACCCTTCGGATCTAATTGGAATGGGAGCCTTAAACCTTTAGAATCCCACCATCTAGTGAACCTCACACATACATCTGCATGTCTATGTGATTGTTTTTAATAAAAAAGAATGGGAAATTCGTCACCCACTGTAAGTATAATTTCTCCATTTACTTGTTCAATTTAGATTAAAATTTTCATTTTTTAAAAAAATTTGCAGAAATCAGTCGAATGCCCTAGGTAATCTAGGCCTTAAATTGAAAATTTTGGCAGCCATTCTCTATGGTAAATTTGAATATATTTTTTAAACACCTAGGATTTACCCCCTTGCAAAGAAGATGGTTTTAAAATCACACTTTGTGCAGAAATTCTTATAAGTCAAAATTATATTTTGGGCATGGATTTAAAATCATTTGTTTTTTTTTAGAAATTCTTTCTTGTTCATATTCTGGAATTGAAAATCAAATCACATTTTGTATTGATTTCTAAAAATAAGAAATGCCCCAATTCTACAAAAGTGAAATTGCAAATCAAGTTCTTAAAATCAATGACACATTTTGTCTATGAAACTTTTGAAATAGAATGGGCATTCCATTGATGTTTGCAAATCAATCTTTTAATGATGTCTCCTCTTACGATAAAATTTTGGTGAAGTGCTAATTCCCGTAAATAGGGGCAGCGAGACAAGTATCGTCACCTCACTTTTATTGTACGAGGCAACCTCATTGAAAGATCATATTTTTTGATTATGTGCTGACATAATTTCCCTTTTGTAGGTTACTCACGATGATTAATTCTAAAAGAAATTGACTTGAAAGTTGAGATGAGAATTATTTCTCATAATCTAGAGTTTCTCGAAAGATTTGAAAAAAAAACAAACATTCATGGACGGAGACAAGAATGACCAATTTTAAAATTAGAGTTCGAATTAGATTCTTGGTCAAATACTTTCACAAAACTGTAAATTTGTGATCTTAGGATGTAAAATAATGCAAGTCCAACCTTGACATTAGATTCTCTGGATACTCAAAATCCTGAATTCAAATGACACATGAGATGCATTTCCTATTATGTCCTGGATATTTGAAAACTATTGGACCTAACAATTTTGGATTTTTTTTAATAAAAAAAACATTTATCAAAGTTGTACTTGATCAGTCTCTTCTAATAGGCATTAATTGTCTCTGAGATTTATAATTTGGTGGGAGAATATAGAGAGGATATGTGTAATAACACATAGCTTAGCTCAGTCACGTTTCAAGATCTTAGCTCAGTCAAGTTCCAAGAAAGTATCATATCTCGTTTGAAAATGGATCTCATGAGAGCGAATCAATTAGGTGTACATGTACACAATCAAGGATCAATCGCCAAATGTCGCTCTCAAGCAAAAGGTGATAATCGTTTCAAGTTAAATTCGATTTATTTCATGAATGACTTGTCTCTACACTTATGCAGACTTTGAATGGATAAAAAAGTCAATGGTAGGCAATACCCTAACAAGCGATGAGACCACAAGAAGAGAACAACCATTATCCAAAACTATGCCTTTTACAAAAGAAAAGGACGCATTTGTTCCAACAGTTAAAACAACTTGCTTATAACTGACATAGTCACTCATGTTTACAGGTGATGACATATGGAAACAATCATAAATAGATGTCCACTTTTACCTTCAAATAGAAAAGGATGTGACAAATGGGGAAGATCATTTAAAGGGAAGTAATCACCATTCATGAAATTGGATGAAATAAAGTTAATTGATTCAATGTAAGAATGATGTATTGTTCCTAAACCAAATTTTTTCAAATTTCAAGTGCAAATACCACATCCTACTTCTTGTAGGAAAAGGTGCAATTGATGGCGAAAGTAGCAACTTTTGCGAAGAAAGCACGATCAGACTGAAGCATCCATTTCGGTTCAATAAATTGGAAAAAAGCATTTAACAAACAATATTTTTATATGTCAAAATATGGAACATCCCTCTCATTTCGACTTTGATATTCACTTAGTGAATTCGATAGCATTCGAATGGCCCATTTAATGACAAGATCTTCAAGATAACTTGGAAATACATTTAATGATTTGCATTTGAATTATTCGGACTACTTGTCAATTGGATATCTCCTGAAAAAAAATCATTCAAAAATGAAGGCAATTCAACTTTGTGGATTGTTATATGCAAGAATAATTTCCATAAATGAAATTAAAGCTACAAAGCCATTTTTCAAATAAGCAAAATCATTTCAGACCATTGTTGTCTTGCACATTTAACAAATATTTTTGCATGTGAACTCCCTTTTGGAGATGCCGAAAAGTCAAGTCATAAAAAAGAGAAACATGAATGAAGGGTAAATTGTATCGAATCTAATAATTCATTTTGATGTCATTTCTGACACAATTTCATTTTTCTTTAATAGGAAACGTTGGCTTGAAAGCAACACATGGAAGGGTGATGTTGTATTATTCCCAATTTCACATTTATTAAAGAAATTTTCAATTGATACATTCTTGTTTACTCTTTTATAGAATGATCAAGGCTCCATGACTCAGGTAAGTTCTCTTTCCTGAAGAAAACTATGGATACTACAAAAGAAGCAGCGCAAGGAAGGGTGATGTTGTATCGTTCCTTTTTTTTTTATTCATTAAGGACTATCCATTGACATAGTTCTTCTTCTAATTTTACAGAATCGCCTAACCATCTAGGTATAGGCAGGTATTCGTTTTTCTAAACTCTTTTTATAAGAGCAAATAAAAGTTGTTCGAAGCACAAAACACTTCGTTGCCTTAAGAAATGACCAAGGGTCAAAACGACAAGACTTGGGGGCAAATCGTCAGCATGCGCCACGCCCGAAGGAAGTGCTGACAAGCTCAATGGTAACACCGTATCGTTCCAAATTCTTCACTCTTAAGATCAATTACTGACATGATGTTTTTACTATGTCACAGGGCCGCTCGACAGCCATCAAGGAAGTAGGTGAGTATCCCTTGCCCTAAAACTTTTTTCATAAGAGTAGGAGTATAAACTATTTTAAACATCAAATGACTTTATGCTTTCTCAAGCTTGTAAAAAAAAGAAAAAAAAAGAGATGAAACAACTCAGAGTCGTCTCCGATAGAGGTTTAAATAACATTCTTTAATTGTCAATTAATATTTTGGTACATGCATCTTACATCAAAATCCCAATGGAGGACAATTTTGACAAGTGACGTTGAACATAAAAATGAGCACTAATCATGTTGGATTGGAGTTTTTAAGATGATGAAAGGCAAGCTATGTCCAAACACATCTCCAATACACTATGAGAGTTGAGTGAAAGAAAAAGATGAAGACCTTGTCTTAGGACAATGGATTTATTCGCGGTGAATACATGGATTGAAATAACGAGATGCATTTTATTTCTTTATCTCATACACTCTATATCCTTTGCCAGCCTCTTTGAGCCTAAAAAAAAGAGAATTCTTCAAATACCCCTGTCAAGAACCATCCCACACTGGGGCAAATTTAGGAGGATAGTGTTGAAAAAAGAAGGAGAGATCATTTAGTAAAAAAGATTTAGAAAGAATTTATTGCATCAATCTTTTTGTGGTAACATCAGGTGGATCTTCATAGAAGCTCGAAGTATCCCAAAATGAAGAAAAGCATTTCGTTCTCTACCCATACACTCATGTCATTTGATTAGCCAAGTTGAGCCTTGATATTCATTTCTAGAACCCAAGTGGTGTTTACCTCCCTACACTGGGGCAAGGCACGTGATTTACTAGAAAGAATTAAAATATTTGAAAATATCTCGAGAGTCCCGACAATAAATAGAAAAAGAAAAGTTAGGGACATGAAAAAGCAATGTGTCTGGTAAAAGTAAGGCCAATGCCCATGAACAATATATCCAAAAAAAAAATGCTCAGAAAAAAAAGAATACAAAAATAGCATACTCATCAGAAAAATGCTATTATGCAAATGCAAAAAAGAGTAAAGCTTTGATACTAAAAAATTTTGTCAGTCAATGGACTCTCGAGACAAGTTAAGTTCAAGAGTCAAGTGCCAAAAGAAAAGGTTGAATGAGCTGGTAATGATGCCTCAGTAATCACTTGCTTCTTTTTGAACCTCTTTACAAAAACACAAGCCTTTCAAGCCTCACCTTAAACCGACATTACAACCTTTCCCAAAGTCTTTTCCGATTGGGATGCTTTGAGTAGACATGAAGATTTCACAAAAGAAGTTACTGCTCAAAGGAATGGATGCAATCTTTTCTTATCTTATCTTCAAGGTTCTTGACTTGTAAACCTGGTAAAGATAATGTTACATATTCTTCCTTGGCCTCAAAATGACTACCTTTTTGTATAAGCCCATGACCTTTCCCATGATACGGTCCTTATAAAGACCTTTCTGATTGATCAAAGTGTATTCACTGCGAACATTTCCAAAAAAAAACCTTTGACATAGGTTATGTGAGGTATTTCCAACTAAAAAGATATCCCACATCAATGGATGGGATCAAAAGCCTTTTTTTAGAGATTGCGAGAAGACCTTTCTAATAAAGGTATTCCATTCCAACATTTTTAACAAGCTTCTTTGAATAAGTCAATATCACTTTGTTTGAAAATATACTCCAAAGGAATTTTGAGGATTTGGTGACAGTTGCCATAAATTAATTGACAATTGCTAGAATATCCTTCAACATCTTCATGTTAACATTGAAATAAAACAAAAACAAAAAAAAAACACTTTCGCTTGACTTACATATGTAGTTGTGAAATGTCTGCATTTAATAAGGCCTGGCAATGCCAAGTGCTTCCAGTGCATCCTTCTTGCAATATTGTGAGTTAATAACAATGCTTGGTTATGCCAAGCGCTTCCAGTGCATCCTTCTTGAAATATTGTGAGTTAATAACAATGTCTGGTTACGTCAAGAGCTTCCGGCATGTTTTTAAATTGTGAATTTAAAGGTGATGGTTGGTGATGTCAAGTACTCCCAATGCATTTCTTCAAACAGATGAACCCTCTGGCCATATCAAATGATGCTCGGTTAAAGCTAAGAGCCCTTAGTACATTGCCAAACTTTCATCATGTCTGGTTATGCTAAATGCTACCAGTACATCTAAAACTTTTATCGGTTCCTTTCACTAACACGGTGAGCTTTCGTTGCCCGGAGATCCCGGTGAGTCTTTGAAGCCCCGAAGTCCTTTCTGATACGGTGAGCTTTCATTGCCTGCAGTGAGCTTTAATAGCCCGTGGTGAATCTTCGTAGCCCCGAGTTTTGTTTGATATCAGTCGAAATCCGTTTTTACACGGTATCCTCATTTGCCGAAATCCGTTTCAAGACGGTAAGACATGCTCAAGTCGAATCTGTTTTTGCACGGAAAGACTTCATATATCAATCGAAATCCGTTTTTACACGGTATCATCATTTGTCGAAATCCGTTTGAAGACGGTAAGACCTTCTCAAGCCGAATCCGTTTGAACACGGTAAGACCTTCTCAAGTCGAATCCGTTTGAACACGGTAAGACCTCCTCATGTGTCGAAACTCATTCTTACACGGCGAGACCCTTTAAATCCGTCGAAACCCGTTTTTACACGGTGAGACCTCTTCAAATATGTCGAAACCCATTTGTACATGGTGAGACTCTCCAAATTAGCCAAAACCCGTTGTTACACGGTAAGGCTCCTCGAAAGTCGAATCCGTTTCTACACGGTAAGACTTAGTCGAAACCCGTTATTACACGGTGAGGCTTTTTCTCTTTCGATTATAAAACAAAAAGAAAAAAACAAAGAAAAACAGAAAGAAAAAAAAACAAGAACAAAAACCAAAAGAAAAAGAAAAAAGAAAACAGAAAAAAAGTAATTAACAAAAAAAACAAACAAAAATATAAAAACAAAAAAAAACAAGAAAAAAACAAACAACACAACAAAAAATGTTAGACAAAAATGCTCACTATTGTTTACTGGTAAAATTTAGGTATCTCTTATCTTTAAATGGAACATCTTCGAGCTCCCCTTCAAAGAGGGGTAGCTGTTGACACCTAAATTTTACCGGTCTATTAAATTATTTTCTAGTCTATTAATTAGAAATAGAAAGTTTGATATATAAAAAATTGGAATGAAAAAAATGAAATGAAAAAATGAATAAAGAAATTAAAGGCCCGACCTTTTTTCGGATTTTTTTTCCTTCAGCTCACGTGAGTTTTGGTTTTATCTGAAGACAAGAAAACTAAAAAAAAAGAAAGCAAAGAAGAAAAAGACAAAAAAATGGAATAAAAAGAAAAGGGGATTCGGTTACAGGGGGCAAAGGAGATTCTAGAAGGGGGTAGTCCCCTTCTCTCTCTCTCGGGCATTCTCTCTCTCTTTCTCCCTCTAGCTCTGGGGGTTTCGCTCTCCCTCTCTTCCTGGTGGCCTTCAGCTCACAGACAGGGGTCCGAGAGCTGACAGCTGTCCCCCAGCTAAACATCCGCCCTCTCCACGCTCTCAGCTCGCCGCTCACAGCCTCTCTCTCCCTCGACTTCCATCGCCCTCAGCTCAGCCGTCGCATCTCTCTCTCTAGACCATGCCCTCAGCTCAGCCCGCTCTCTCTCGCACGCTCGCGGAGGATTGTCCTCAGCTCGCTCGCCTCCGTGAGCTCTCCTACGCTTCAACTCCACCGCCTTCACGGCCTCCTCCTAGCTCGCCTCGCTCCCTCCGCCTCTCGCCCTCACAGCTCGCCTCCGTCCCTCGCCCTCAGCTCAGGTTCCTCCCATCTCCTTTGGCCTTCAACTCACGGATCCCTTAGCTGGCGACTGCTCTGGCACTCCCTCAGTTGACTCTGATCGTCACCCCCTCTCTCTCTCTGGCCCCCTCCCTCGGTGGCTCTCTGTATCTCCCTCACCGTCGCCCCCTCCCTTTCCGACGCTCTCTGCTTCACTCCGCCTCCTAGCTCAGCCGTCTCCCAGCTCCTCGCCGTTCATCCCTCTCTCCCTCGGTCTCTCACATCTCGCAGCTCCCCCGCTCACGACGCCTTCCAACTCGCAGCTCGGCCTCTGTTCTCTAGCCCGCGGCTCCCTCCTTCATTTCCCTCAGCTCGGCAAACCCGCAACACGCTCTTTCTTTGTCGTCGTAACTCCCAGCTCAACTCTCTCGCTCGGCGTGGGTGTTCGAAGATTGAAGGATTTCTTCACCGCCGATCGAAGTTTTTTCGGCTTGGACGCGCATTCCTTCGAGGCTTCACTAATCTGATCGTTGATTGAAAACCAGTCTCTTTTGTTCAGTCCATCTCATCTCTACAGGTAAGCATATCTCGATCATTTTCCTTTTAGTTCAAATCCATGAGTTAGCTACTCCTCATTTTGGCATGTTTTCTGTGCAAGGTTTAAGCCTAGACTTAGCTTAGTTTCGCTGTGGTTTTATTGATTCAATGTTGATTTTCTGAGCTCCTGTGATCATTTTTTTAGATGATTCTGGTTTAGATTGAAGATGATTCGTGGTTTAGATTGAAGTTGGTTTAGGAATTAAAACTTACTAGTCGTTGTTGTGCTATACATGTTTGATGGAATGTCCAGATGAAATTTGAATTTGTTGTTGATTTCTTAGTTTAGTTGAAAAACTCAATAGATTAAACAAGTTTCAATAGTTGAATAGAAATCATGATAAATGTTAGTCTCGGCTAGTTCTTAAATGTGAGCGTAGGGGAAATGAGGAAGATGAACTGCAAAGGTTATTAGTTTGTTAGCTTGGCCATCGAGTGGGTTTATAGAAGAGGTCAAATAAAAAATTAAAAAAAGGCCGAAATAAGGAAATTACAAAAGGCCAGCGTATTAAAAAATGGGCTGAATTAAACAAATAGAAGAGATAGGCTGAAATAATAGAAATAAAATGGGCCGAAACAAATTAAAAGAGAGTGGGCCGAAGATAAAAAAATTCGAATAAGTAAAGGAAGAGTGAAGATGGGCCGTCGTGTAAAAAAATAGGTAGAGTAAAGGGGCCAAATTTGTAATAAAATAAAATGGGCCGAAATAAAAAAAGGAGGAGAGAGGTTTGGGCCAGAATGTTAAAAAATCATTTTTTTGAAAACAAAAAATAAGAATGGGCTGGGCCTTTAAGGCCCAGCCTACTCAAAATACCCGGACCATTAAGGTCCGGGTAGTTTCGGGCCGGGTTCTTTTAACCCGGTCCAAAACCCTTTTATAAAATAAAACATAAAAAAAGTAACAAAAGAAACTAAATAAAAAAATTTAAATAAAATAAAATAATAATAAAATGAAAATAGATAATAGATAATAGAAAAATAGAAAATAATAAAAGATCAGAAAATAGGAAATAGATATTAGAAAATTCAGAAAATAATAAAAAGATCAGAAAATAGGAAATAGATAATAGAAAATTAGAAAATAATAAAAGATCAGAAAATAGAAAATAGATATTAGAAAATTCAGAAAATAATAAAAAGATCAGAAAATAGGAAATAGATATTAGAAAATTCAGAAAGTAATGAAAGATCATAAAATCATTAGAAAATAAAAAAAATCAGAAAATCATTAAAAATAATAATAAAAGTCAGAAATTCGTTAGAAAATCATAGAAAATCATAAAGACATTAGAAAGTCCTAAAATCATTAAAAAAATCATTAGAAAATTAGAAAATCATAAACAAAATCATAAACAAAATCAGAAAATGATATAAAAAAATCAATCAATAAAAAATATATATAAAAAATATAAAACCATTTCTAAAAAGAATTCAATTGAATAAGCTCTCAGAGCTTGGCATTAAAACACTAGTGGACTAGTCTTTTAGGTGATGTAAGCCTGCATGAAAACATTTGGGTCAACCAAACAATCAATTTTAGGTACCGAAAGGGCATTAACTAAATAGTTAACGTAATCAAGTCCCCGTATTCTAGGAATCTCTGGTTCCGTAGTAAGTGAAGCATTTCTCCCAATGCTTTCACTTTATCTCTAGCCGACCTTAATAGGCTAGTGGTGGCTCCTTTTAAAAAAATTTAGACTATTAAATAACTCTTTAAATGAAAAAGCTTAAATGTCACGCGAGGTATGGATTTGGGAGAATCCTAGCTCAAGATCGTAGAATCAAGAGCAAGTACCTCTAAACCTAATCTTTCTCTCCCTAAAGGGCGGAGGTTAGGTCTCGACAATGGCCAGTGACATCACTAACCTTGAGTGAGGCTGGTCAGTGAGCTCGTCCCTTACTTATGGCTGACCATCCGTCGAGGAAGAAGGGAAAAAAGAAAAGAAAGAAATATAAATATAAAAATTGTTTAAAAATTATAATTTTTTTAAAACATACGTGTCATGAGACAGTCTTACTAGGGCAAGACTATGGGGTTCCACTCGCACGAGTCATGGTAACGGGTGTTGGTTTCCAAAACATGCGTGTCGAATTGCTCCCGACTTGTTGAGGAAGTGATTCTAGGTGATTTTGATTCCAATGCCTCTTGCTTTCCCTTTTTTTCGTCTCTAGTATAATGGTTTCGCATCATGCTGTCATCAAGGTTGGATAAACTTTTTCTCTTTTGCTCTGTTACTTTATGATATGTAGTGCGGACTGCCATTAATCCAAAATCAAGTCGATGCTTGTTGAATGGTCATGGTCTTCCAAGTTGCTCCGAGTAATTTATCGCGTGGACCTCTGTCACCCCTCTTAATCTAATTAATATCACCAATACATCATACTTTTAAAATTCTGAGATAACAAGTTTTGTCGGATCTAGAATAAATCTATATCTTCAGCAAAGATAAGTTATTGTTTTCAAGATCAAAGGATCCATACAGGGAAGATTAGTTGATTCCTCTGTTGCTAGTAGGAAGATTACTCTGGATAGGTACAAAGGGAGAGCTTTAGCTTTGAAACTTTGCATTTAAGTAAAGGACAATGACTCAAAAGCATTTTCATGAATAGCAGCTTGTAAAACATTCATTGCAAAGCGACTTGTAAAATAATTAAAAGCGAGAATGTAGGAACGATGCCAACATCACACAACCCCAGATGGGCAGCCGAGGTGGAGCATACCTAGGCGATGCAACGCAGGTGTTGTACGACCCCAAGTGGCACAACGTCAAGGCTGCCGACTAGGCAGCACTAAGCTCGACCCTCGAACCCTTGGTGTGCTAAATTTGGCATTGAGCGACCCCTGGCGAAGCTTCCCGGTGCATCCCGTAACCCTCGGCGAAGCTTTGCTGGCATCCCCTAACCCTCGGCAAAGTTGCGCCCGCATCTTTCGGCCTCCTTTACGAAGCTTCCAAGCCATGATCAACCCCGGTTTTTCTCTCTAGCCAAGGTTGAGTGGTAACACTAATGTACTTGTGATCGCAATATAGGAAGAAAACAGCTTTAATAATGTAATTTCACACTAATGTACTTGTTATGGCTTTGTTGGAAATTAGGAATACACTTTAATAATATGAAATAATTATTTTTCTAAATGCAAGGAGAGTATTAGGCAATTAGCACATAATTTACAGGGCAAGATTTTCTGCCCTAAGAGCGTAGCACATTTTCATAGGTCTACCAATCACTTATATAAAGTTCTACTTTGCATTATGCAATTTTGACTTAACAACAATAGAGACAAGTAAGGTTGATTCAGCTTTCTCCAATTTTATATGCATCTCCATCGGAAAATAGTAATACGGTCATCATGCATAAAAGTTTTCCACATAAATGTGCCTCAGGAACATTACTAGGCTCATCTACTGTCACATATGATATTTTAATGGTGATATTGGATGAAATCGAAACATATAGTAGAGATTGTGCCCTCACAATCGATGCCAGTCGCATTGGTGACCTCAAGCATCCTTAGAGGGGCCAGGCCTTTGTTCTAGACGACGACTTCTTGATCAGGCCTGTCATTCCATAAACATCGTCAAGGGGTCAAAAAAATCAAGGGAAATGTGGAAGTTTTGAAAATGAAAATTGGAATTGGGTATGTTTTCAATTGTGCTGCTTTTTAATTTTTTAGTAAATATATCCTCTTAAGTTGTAATTCATGTTGATAATAATCTGCTCATTTTGTAGCCGAAAGGATGGAGCCATCAATATGCAAAGTTTTCTCAAATTCTTTTCATAATCTCAATTATGAGCGCAAAGAGAAAGATCAAACGGTGATCCAATTATCCTCATGTTATCAGTTTATATATGACCTAAAAGCTGTCTAAACATGAGTTTGTACACTTATTTTGTGCTAAATTCTCTTTAAAAAATATCTTCACCAATTTTATATAATTTTTTTTATTTTTGTGCTACTTGTGAAATTTGAACTCAAGGGCTTAGAAGTCAACGAAAAATGTCTTTTCGGATGGATCATGATGCTTAGGACCACTTTAAAAATAATTTTAAAATATTCAAAAATATTAATTATTTTTATTCTTATTCTTATTTTTTCCCTTTTCTTTCTTATTTTTTCTTTTTTCCCTTCTTTCTCAGCCAATGGCTAGTGACAACACTAGCCACAAGTTAGGGACGAGCTTCCCGTCCTTGAACGAGGCTAGTCGACAAGCTCGTCCCTTATCTTTGGCTGGCGATCGATTAAGGGAGAAGGGTTAAAAAGAAAGAAATAGAAGATAAAAATTATTTGAAAATTAGAATTTTTTTGTTTGGGATACAGTCATGAGATTGGGATCCTTTTGCAATTAAATCCCAAATAATAAACATTTCGATAAATATTACCAAATAAAGGAAAACAAATCTTTTTTGGAAAAATGACTGGAAAGTCATTTTTATGTCATGAAGTTTTTTCCCAAACAAACATACCCTTAGTTTCTCAATACATTAGCTGTTTCATTCGAAAATTTTATGTGCAACTAAAGAGATCTTTGACTTAGTATAGTATTTGTTGGTGATAAATATTCACCACCACCACCATTTATTAGCTAGGATTAATCCATTTAACATGTGTTCCTCTCACGTATAATTCACCGCACATGGTCCAATTCCAAAATCATAGCGTCACCTCCCTCCCTTTATACTTCATAAAGAATGATAAAGAGATATTAATGCTAGTGACCTCTTGAGGGCACCACCCCATAAAAAGGTATATATCTTGTTTCACATCTTATTACAATAGAAGCAACTCCGCCCATTTAAATAAACGGTACTCCCTAAAGCAATATACTGGTTTTATTTAAATGTCAAATCACTCCATTTTATCAGCCTTTCATTAGTCTTGATGTAGTTTGAATTAGTATACTAATCGATGAGTGAATATATATATATATATATATATATATATATTAGCGAGATGCACAACAATCGATTCCTCTTATCATCAAGTATTTTCTCTTAGATTTAGTGCAAGCGTACTCATTTTGAGATCGTGAAAGGAGAGACGTGTGAATCACATCTCTTCACATTTTTGTTGATATGCTTTTCTCAAGGTTGATATCATTTTTCCCTTGGTTGGGCTCAACATATTGATTGAAATTGGCTATGTTGGAAATTAGCAGGAAACTTTAATAGTATGAAATAATAAAGTATTAGGCAATTAGTGCATCATCAGAGCATGGCAAAAGTTTTTGCAAATTGAGAGCCTAGAACGTTTTCATAGTTCTACCAATCACTCATATAAAGTTCTAATTTGCAATATGCAGTTTTGACTTAACATAGGGACAAATAAGGTGATTCAGGTTTCTCCAATTTTACATGGTTCTCCAACAAAAAAATAGTGGTACAGTCATCATGCATAAAAATTTTCCACATAAACGTGCCTCGCAAACATCATTAGCCTTGTCAACTATCATTTATGATACTCTAATGATGAATTGGACGAAATTGAAATATATGGTAAATTAGAAACAATGGTGCCACTTTGAGTGATTTTATGGATCAACACATCATTTAGGTAATCTACCAATGCATGGTTGTGCTGGTCGAGACATTCATTTCCCACAATTGGTTCAGGATTTGAATCTTAAGTATGGCTCTATGATTTAAGTGGAGGGCCCTAGCGGAAGATTGTTGGACCAGTCTCTCCCAAGGTATTGATCCATAAATACATAGGTCCAAATGACTAGCGGAAAATGGGGATCATTGATCATAAAAAAAAAACATCATTTAGGTACACGTGTTCAAACAATATTGATTTGCGATTACCGTTATATTAATCCTAATAATGTAGATACAGTCTTTCTCTTCTTCTCCACCTTTTGAAGAGTCGAGTCCCATTTCAATGGGCAAGTGAAAATAGCGAATGATTTCCTCCGAGACTATTTGGTAAAGTCGAGTTCATACTAGGATTGCATTTACATTCTTCGTTGGCTTGCACTAAATTTCGCTTTCTTTTTCACTTTCCATCCCATTGGCGCGACCCTTCTTTTAAGTCTTGTCGGTCCCAAGTCGTTGTCTACTCAGAATGCAAAATTCAAGGAACTAGAAGTGATCTTGCCCATCACTTTCTGAACTCAAGAAATTGCCCAGAACTGTTGTGTCGGGATATTAATTTGGAGGGGAGGGAAGGAGGAAAGCTCCAAAAGGAACGCGGGAAAAAGGAATTTAAGTTCCGTGAAAATGCGCACAATCATTTTGGAATAGTGGCTCTGGTATTAGCTTCCACGGTTTACGCGCAAAGACGACGAAAGTAAAAAAGGATACTCTGACAAATAGATGTGGACGTGGACACAGTCTCTACTTTACCTGTTTGTGATAGTGCCTGTGCGTGTGGGGCTCCTTCTGATTTACGTCTAACTTTCTTTGGCCTTCTTTCCATTGCGTAAGTCGTCCTCCCCGAACAAACTGATATATATAGATGAGAGCTAGAGCTTGGAAACCCAATCGGAAAGTAAACATTCTTGAAGCACATCATTCATCAGCTCTTTCAATGGCTGCTTCTTCGAATCTGAATTGGAATTACCATGTGTTCCTGAGTTTCAGAGGCACGGACGTTCGCAAGCACTTTCTCAGTCATCTCTACGCAGCTCTGGACGAGAAAGGAATGCACACTTTTGTGGATTGCGAGGAGCTCAGGAAAGGCGAGCAAATATCAATGGCGCTTATGAGGGCGATCGAGGAATCGCGCATCGCGATCATCATTTTCTCCGAGGATTATGCTTCCTCACCATGGTGTTTGGAAGAAGTCGTGAAAATCATGGAGTGTCAGGAGCAGAAGGGCCTGATTGTGCTCCCGGTTTTCTACAAAGTGGAACCGAGAGAAGTGAGAAGGGGCAAAGAGAGTTATGGGAGAGCTATGGCTAAGCATGAGTCCAACTTCGGGAAGGATTCGGAAAAAAGTGAAGAGATGGAAGAAGGCACTCTTTGACGCCGGTAGCTTGTCCGGGTGGAACTCGAATGACAGGTACGCCCAAATGTGACGCAGTGCTTGACCATTGTCGGCACGTGGTTGTTTTTTAAGATATCAAATCATAGGTTCTTTTTTGGATCTTTGCATTGAAGATACAAAGTGGAGATATATTAGATAGTAGACATTAACGTCGAATAACCAAAAGTTTAAGCTAGCGGATTCTTTGAATTCGATTCTTGCTGGATAGATAGTGAGAAAATTATCTCAGAATCAGTGTAGTTCATGGTACCCGAGTCACTATTATCTTCAGATGCGGACTCTGCAATTTTCCTTGCATAGATGTTGGCGCAGGTTCACCGAAATCTGTTATTTTTTTCGTCTTATTATTTGCTAATCTTCTTATGAAATTTTCCTTGTTATGTTAGAACTACAATTCATGCCATGGCTTTAAAATGCTCAAACATGTTTTTCTTTCCTTTGAGTGCTTATCAGTGATGAAGCGGAGCTCATCCAACACATTGTAAAGGAACTATCGATTCATCTCGACCGTACACCCTTAGATGTCGCTAAGTATCCGGTCGGGATAGATTCCTGAGTTCAAGAACTTATATCTTTGTCAGAGAAAGAGTCGGGTGCTGATGATGTTATCATGATAGGTCTATGGGGACCTAGAGGCATAGGCAAGACAACGATTGCTAAAGCTTTATATAATGCTATTGAGAGACAATTTCAGGGTTCTAGTTTTTTGGCGCGAGTTAGAGAAACTTCTAACCAAAGCAATGGTCTAGTCGCTTTGCAAGAGCAGCTTCTATCGCATATCTTATTTCATAAAACTGTATCGGTCTACAGTGTCGACGGAGGAATTAGTTTGATACGGGAAAGATTACGTTGCAAAAAGGTTCTCCTGGTTCTTGATGATGTTGATCAGATGGATCAACTGAATGTATTGGCTGGAAAAGGGGATTGGTTTGGTAAAGGAAGCAGAATCATTGTCACTTCGAGAGATAAACATTTGCTAACTTCTCATGCCATAAATTGTGTGTATGAAGTTCAAAGTTTAGGATACAAAGAAGCACTTGACCTTTTTGGTCAGCATGCTTTTCCAAATGGCAAGAGAGTTGAAATAAGATGGAATCTCATAGATAGAGCATTGCATTATGCTAACGGTCTTCCGTTAGCCCTCGAAGTGTTGGGCTCATTTTTATGTGGAAGGAATGAATCCGCATGGGAAAGTGCGTTGGATAAACTCTCCAAAAGTCCCGACCAAACTACCTATCGAGTTCTCAAGACAAGCTTTGATGGATTGGAGGACAACGAGAGGGAAATTTTCCTCGATATCGCTTGTTTCTTTAAGGGGGACCGTATAGGATACATTAAGGAAGTTCTTGATAGCTTTGATTTCGATACAACCATAGGGGTAGAAATTCTCATAGAGAGGTCCTTGATAAAAAATGAGTTTGGGACCCTACAGATGCATGATCTGGTTCAGTTGATGGGTAAGCATATTGTTAATCAGGAATGTCCTAGTGATCCCGGGGAACGCAGTAGAATATGGCTTTTCGAAGATGCTGTGGACATTCTATGTGAAACTACGGTAAAATTTAATTATGTCAACTTTGCCACGTCTCAATTTACAATTCCAATTTCAATGAAAATTTTGTGTGAAGGCTGAATTTGCTCTAATATGGTGCAGGAGACAAATGCAGTAAAGGCCATAGTATTGAATTGGTCCACACCAGAAGAGATCAATATTAGTCCTTATGCTTTTGCAAACATGAAAATGTTGAGAATGCTCATCTTGCATGTGCATATCTCTTCACGAGGTTCTGTACGTCTTCCTAATGGGCTAAGATGGCTTGAATGGCCCAATGCCCCGAATCTAGAATTTGGCTCAAGTCCAAAGAAACTTGTGAATCTTGTTCTCTGTAACAGTCCTATTAAACAATTAGGAGGCGAATTTCAAGTAAGCCCTTGTGATGATTAGCTTTTTCTTTTTATAGCTACAAAACTATTTGCATGCCTTAATGACTGCACTTGTGTGATTTTGCAGAATTTTAGAAAGTTGAAGTCCATCAAATTGCCTGGATGCAAGTTCTTGGCTAGAATTCCAGACCTTTCATCGGCTCCAAATCTTGAGGTTTTAGATCTTGATTTTTGCACAAGCTTAATGGAGGTTCACCAATCGGTCGGATACCTTGAAAAGTTAAATTATTTGTCGCTGTTTTTTTGCTTTAATCTTAGTGAATTTCCTACTACACTCCAGACAAAATCTCTTAAAAGGCTTATTCTCAGTGGTTCTAAAATTGAAAAGTTCCCTGATATTTCAGTATTACAAAATCTAGAAATTTTTAAAGTAGAAAGTTCAGCCATTAAAGAACTCCCTACATCAATTGGTAATCTCGTTTCTGTGAAGGTTTTATGTTTAGAAGCTTGCAAAAACCTCGCAACACTTCCATCGAGCATTTATAAGTTGAAAAATCTCAAGCATTTGGGTCTCCAAAATTGCTCGAATTTTGTCATGTTTCCAAAGAACTTGAAGGATTCAATTGATCCTGATGGCAATCTGGGATTTCAAAATCTGGTTGGGCTACTGCTTGATGGCTGCAATTTATTAGACGTGGAGTTCCTAGAGAGTTCTAGTTTTCCCAAATTGAAGAACCTAAGTCTTCCATGGAACGAGTATACTCATCCGATGAAGTATGATTCTTGGAAAGGCTTGTTTGTTCATGAAAGCAAGCGATTACAAGATTCGTCGAGTCTGCCCTCCGACTGCCTTGAAGTTGACTTGTCGTCATGCTGTAAATCCAAAGGGGGCAATGTGGCCTCACTCGAGGTCAGACTCTCTCTCTCTCTCTCTCTCTCTCTCTCTCTCTCTCTCTCTCTCTCTCTCTCTCTCTCTAACTTTGAATGGTTGATATGCGTACTGACTGTATGACAGAAAGTCCCGAAGACGACAATAGGCAGAGTTTTCGTAAGTGGAAGAGAGATGCCAGAATGGATTCTCCCCGGTAACGAGGGATTCATATCTTTCATGGTTCCCCGGGACTTGTATGACAAGTTCCTAGGACTAGCAATCTGTGTTGTTTCTGGTCCCGAGGGAGGAGATGTGTTCAAAAGAGAACTTAATTTCCAGATATCTGTGAATGGTGGAAGGTTGTTTGAGGGTTCGACATTCCTATATCAAAGAAAATTCGATGGTTTGTGGCTATGTTATGTCCCACGCAGTAGTCTGAATGGAGTAGAGAAGCTTATGACAAACGAGTGGAGCCATTTCCATGTTTGCTTCATAACATCTGAGGTAAGTGTAAAGAAGTGTGGATTCCGTCTCGTATGCAAGCAACAGGAGGATGATCTGAGGGTCTGTACTTCAACACCATCAGCAGATGCAAAATAAATTGGAAATTCAAAGAAAGAGACTCGGGAGGAAGACAATTTTCAGGAAACTCGGAGGAAGAAGATAGTCCAGTGAAACAAGACGCAACGAAGAAGCTGAGACAGTCGGCAAGACTATGGGGTTCCGCCCGCACCAGCCATGATAACGGGTGTCGGTTTCCAAAACATGCGTGTTGAATTGGTCCCGACTTGTTGAAGAAGTGATTCTAGGTGATTTTGATTCCAATGCCTCTTGCTTTTCCTTTCTTTCGTCTCTACTAGATTTAGTGGTTTCGCATCATGCTGCCGCCTCTTTTTGCTCTGTTACTTTATGATATGTTGTGCGGACTGACATTAATCCAAAATTAAGTGGATGCTTGTTGAATGGCCATGGCCTTCCAAGCTGTTCCATGTAATTCATTGCGTGGAACTCTGTCTCCTCTCTTAATCCAATTAATGTCGCCAATACATCGTACTTTAAAATTCTGAGATAGCAATTTTTGCCCGATCTAGTATGAATCGATATCTTCAGGAAAGATAAGTTATTGTCTCCAAGATTAAAGGATCCATACAGGGAAGATTAGTTGATTCCTCTGTTGCTAATGGGCAGATTACTTTGGATAGGTTCAAAGGGAGAGCTTAAAGCTTTAAAAACTTTGAATTTAAATTTAAGGACGATGACTCGAGGATTTTCATGAAAAGCAACTAGTTAAACATTCGTTGCACAACGAGAAAAAAAGAACAGAAAAAGGAGTACGAGAGAACATACAGTTGCGTATGACAGCACAGGTAGGCAGCACGGCTGTGAGACCAGTGCCGACATCACACGACCCCAAACGATGTGCAGCCGAGGTCGAGCAAACCTAGGCAAGACAACGCAAGTGTCCCATGACCCCAAGCAACACAATGCCGAGGCTGCCGACTAGGCAATGCGACGATCAACCCTCAAACTCTCGACAAGCTACATCTATTATTGAATGACCCTTGGTGAAGCTTCCCAGTGCTATGCAACCCTCGGCAAAGTCGCGGCCGCCACCCTCAGCCTCCTCTGCGAAGCTTCATGGCTACAATCAACCACAGTTTCTCCCTCTCTCTCTCTCTCTATCAAAGGTTGAGGGGTAACAGTGTAACACTAATACACCTGTGATGACAATATTAGAAGAAAGCAAAATCATTGAAATTATATTGCCAAACATGAAAACTTTTGCTCAAAAGCCTTTGAATGACCAAAACAGCTTAATTCAAGATGATTGAATCCTTCAATTTTCAAAGGCCAAATTGGGCAGAATTGAAATGGAAGGTAAATTCGGAATAGCAGTACTACTTTGAGGGGTTTTGATTAAGTCAAATGTTAACTCAGAGTGAATATGTTCAGTGATGTCAGTTCAAGATCTTCTGGTCTCTCTCTAAATGATAGGGAAGAGCTACCAACACTTGCTATTCTATTTCGGTTGTCAACCCATTAAGGGTATGTACTTCATTTCACATCTTATCACAATGGGAGGAACACTGCCTAAAGGAAAAAAAAAATAACATTCCCGAAAGCAATATGCTGATTCAATCTAGACATCGAATTATTCTACATTATCAGCCTTTCCAAATTCTTGGAGTTTATTTTGTATTGGGAACGTTCAGATATAAAATCAAAAGGATGACAACCTTTGCCAAAAAAGAACAAATTTATGAATAAAAAAAAAGCCACGCAAAAAGCAACAAACGCAAAGCCATGTTGGGCGACTTCTTGAACAAAATCCAGGGCCGATATTTCGTGAACAACTTCTTTGCTACTTCTTTGTAGGAGAGGAATTTCCACCTTGACAATGGAGCAATTTCGACATTCGGGAACCGGAATTCACGGCCGGAGAAGACAAGAAAATCTGGGCATGAAAAAGCAGAGGATTCTCCACCAAGTGGGGGGTGGGAGATTTTTCGACATATAATCATTCCCCCCATGGAGAGCACGACAAAGAAAAGGGAGGGAGCTTTCTCCTCAGGGCCAATAAAGAGATATACAGGGTAGGGGTGATCGGTTCCCGGGCGGTTCGCGGTTCCTAAGGGAACCGGGACCGGACCAGACCTAATTGGGCGGTCCGGTCCGGTTCTTGCTGGGTCCGGTCCGGTTCCCGGGTGGGTAATTATCAATTACCATGGACCATCCTAATTTTTTTAATTTGGAAGTGCTGACCTAGGCACGAGGTTCGGACTCCCTAGTCTCGCAAGGGAAAAGGCCCACTTGCGGAGGCCGAGACTCAAACTCCTTGGCCCAAGCAAACCCAACTGGACCAGAACTTGGCGTGGGCTGAGCGAAGACGCTAGAGGCCCAAGAACGGACGTCCAGGGCCCCGCGGCGTTCTGACTCGACCGAGGCAAAGATTCTGCCTCAAGGCTCCTGCAGCCCCTTGCTCGGTGAACGACTGGTGGCCGAAGTCGGGATGGACAAGCGTGAGTCCCTGACAGGCCCGTGCTCCATCGCGACTCCTCAATCCACGCCGGAGACGTTCACGGCGACCCAAAGAAAGACACTCCATCAAACCACACACGATCTCGTTTGGGCATTTCAACAAACGATCAGTGTGCAAAGGAATAAAAAGCTGGTTTTGGGGCAAAACGAGGCTAAATAGCTATGCGGGAGGCACAATGAGCAAGCAGAGAGAAGACACGACACTCTACAAACAAAATGAGAGCTCGAAGCTCACTCAAACGACGGCCAGCCAAAATCGGTCCGTGGGACCCAAAAAAATCGAGCAAAATGATAGTGGTCAAGGAGCAGTGTTTCCCTCTTCGATTCAGGGGGTCGGCAACTGTCGAACGCGCTCAAGAAGCTTGAGCCAAGTCTCTGTTTGCCCACATGACACATCGTCATCGAGGTCCTCCGGACAAGGCAGGAACAAACTTGAGTACGGGCTTCCCAAGAACGAAAAGGACCAGGCAAGTCGGGACCAGGAACGAGACGCCGTAGACGATGGTCGCGGACGAGTGAGTCTTCAAGAATCACAATGAACGAACCCTTTATTCCCTTCTTCATCCTCTCCTTATTCGGTTTTTTTCAGGGTGCCCCCCTTTTACCAACCCCTTCTGCTTCTTGTTATTGTCCTTTTCTTTTTCTCTTGCCCCTTCCTTATGAAAATGCTAAGACGGAGCATTTGTTGATATTAGAAGTCTTCACTAATGTCTCCAGTGCACTTCCACGCCTTTAAACAAGACTTTTTATGTCAATTGTAAGAACTCTTCAAAGCCTTAAAAAAAAAGTCAAGGAAATTCATTTTCGCTTTACAAGAAATTAGTTCGCTCCTAAATTTTATTGAGATGGTTACTTGCAAGTGGCACTGATATTGGGAGAGAACTTGACGAATCGAAAGCTGTTAAGTTCAACTTTTGGATGAGAAATGACGCACAAAAAGAAAAGATAACTATAAAAGATAGTTTTTTTTCCCATACCTCTTTCAAAGCGATAATGAGCTTTATCAAGGAACTATAAAAAGAAAATGACACCCAACTACCGTTGTTAAACCGATCTAAAATTTGTTTGATTCTTAGGAAATAATACTCTACGCTTTAGCACGAAAACTTAAATATTGATCCTTGAATCCTGAAGTTCAGGACCACTTTAACATATTTTTTTAAAAAAATTGCAATCCTTAATTAATTTTATTTCTTTTTCTTTTTTGACCTTTCTTTTTTCTTTCCTTTTTCCTTCCCTTTTTTCCTTTCTTTCTCGGTCGGTGGCCACCGATGGAACTAGCCACAAGCTAGTAACAAGCTCACTAGCCTTGGACGAGGCTAATCAACGAGTTCATAGGGGGGAAAATAAAATAAAAATTAGAATTTGTTGTCTTAGATATATTCATGAGTTTGAAACCATTTTCCATTTAGATTCCAGCCACTAGAAAACATTTTCAATCACATATCACCAATCAAAAGAAAGCTAATCATTTTATAGAAAAATGATTTTCTAAAAGGCATTTTTCTATCATGAAGTTTTTCCCTAGACAAATGTACCCTTAGTTTATTTATTCATTAGCTACTTCATTCGAGAATTTATTGCACAACTAAAGAGATCTCTAAATTACTACATTACTTGTTGGTGTTAAATATTCACCTCCACTACCACTTATTATCTAAAACTAATCCATTTAACATGTGTAAATCTCACGTACAATTTACCGAACATGGTCCAATTCCAAATCCATAGCATCAACTCCCTCCATTTATACTTCATAAAGAACGATAAAGATCTACTGATGCCAGTGACCTCTTGAGGGCATCACTGCATAAAAGGGTATATACTTCGTTTCACATTTTATTACAATAGAAGCAACTCCGCCCATATAATCGATACTCCCAAAAGCAATCTACTGTTTTATTCAGATATCAAATCATTCCATTTTATCAGTCATTCATTATAACTTGTGATTTAGTTTGAATTAGTCTACTGATCGACGAGTATATATATAGGCGAGACGCACAACAATCAATTCCTGGTATCATCAACTGTTATCTCATTGATATAGCGCAAGCATACTTGATTTGTGGTCGTGAAGAGGGACGTGCGAGTCATGTCTCTTCACATTTCTGGTAATATGCTTTTCTCAGGGTTTATATCAATTTTCCCCTAGCTAGGCTCAGCATATTGATCGGGATTGGCTTTGTTGGAAATTAGTGGGACATTTTAATAATATAAAATAATTATTTTCCTAGGTGGAAGGAGAGTTTTAAGAAATTAGCGCATATAATCCGGATCCCCCGCCATAAAGGGTGAGATTTTTTGCAGTCTGAGAGCCTAGCACTTTTTCATAGGTCTACCTATCACATATATAAAGTTCTAATTTGCAATATGCAATTTTGACCTAAAAACAGTAGAGACAAGTAGGTTGATTCAGGTTTCTCTAATTTTACATGGACCCTCCACCGGAAAATACCGATACGGTCATTAGCCATGGAAAAATTTTCACGTAAACGTGCCTTACCAACGTACACCATTGACCTCGTCAGCTATTACATACAATATTCCAATGGTGATTGGAGGGAAACTAAGCAGATGGAAAATTTGAAGCAATGGTGCCCCTTTGAAGGATTTTATGGATCAAACATCATTTATGTACATGTTTTCAAGCAACATCAGTGTGCCATTTTCATTGTATTAATCCTAATAATATGGATATATTCTTTCTCTTCTTCTCCTCCTTTTGAAGAGTCGAGTCCCATTTCATTGGGCAAGTGAAAATACCGACTAATTTCCTCCGAGACTATTTGGTATAGTCAAGTTCATACTAAGATTGCGTTTAAATTCTTCATTGGCTTGCGCTAAAGTTCGCTTTCTTTCTTACTTTCCATCTCGTTGGCGCGACCCTTGTCAAGTCTTGTTGACCCCAAGTCGTCGTCGTCTACTCAGAACGCAAAATTCAAGGAACTAGAAGTGCTCTTGCCAATCTCTTTCGGAACTCAAGAAATTGCCCAGGCTAGTGTGTGGGGATATTAATTTGGAGGGGAGGGAAGGAGGAAAGTTCCGAAGGGAACGCAGGTTCCGGGAAAATGCGCACAATCAATTTCGAATAGTGGCTCTAATATTTCTTCCGCGGTTTACAAGCAAAGAAGACGAAAGTCAAAAAGAAACTCTTGACAAATGTTTTCTCTCTACGCATGCACAGTCTCTAATTTACCTGTGAGTGATAGTGCCTGTGCCTGTGTGTGTGATGGTGGAGGGATGGAGGAAAGTTCCGAAAGGAACGCAGGAGAAAGGAACGCAGGTTCCGTGAAAATGCGCACAATCAATCTCGAATACTGGCTTTGGTATTACTTCCGCGGTTTACGCGCAAAGAAGACGAGAGTCAAAACGAAACTCCGACAAATAGATGTGGACGCAGGCACATTCTCTACTTTACCCGTTTGTGATAGTGCCCGTGCGTGTGGGTCTCCCTTCTGATTTAAGTCTTACTTTCTTTGGCCTTCTTTCCATTGCGAGTCGTCCTCCACGAACAAACTGATATATAGAGGTGACCTAGCGCTTGGAAATTCCATCGGATAGTAAACATTTTTTAAGCACATCATCCACCAGCTCTTTTAATGGCTACTTCTTCGAATCTGAACAGGAATTATCATGTGTTCCTCAGTTTCAGAGGCACGGACGTTCGTGATAACTTCCTCAGTCATCTCTATGCAGCTCTGAACGAGAAAGGAATACACACTTTTGTGGATCTCGAGGAGCTCAGAATAGGAGAGCAAATATCGGCGGGGCTCTTGAGGGCCATCGAGGAATCACACGTCGCGATCATCATTTTCTCCGAGGACTACGCTTCCTCACCGTGGTGTTTGGAAGAGGTTGTGAAAATCATGGAGTGCCATGAGCAAAAGGGCCTAATTGTGTTCCCAGTGTTTTATAAAGTGGAACCCCGAGAAGTGAGAAGGGGCAAAGAGAGTTATGGGAGAGCTATGGCTAATCATGAGTCCAAGTTTGGGAAGGATTCGGAAAAAGTGAGGAGATGGAATAAGGCTCTCTTTGACGCCGGTAGCTTGTCCGGTTGGAACTCAAATGACAGGTATGCCCAAATGTGACGCAGTGCTTGGCCTCAGTTAGCTTGTGGTTGTTTTTTAAATATCAAATTGTTTTTTAAATTTCAAATCTTATGTTCT
The DNA here is from genome assembly GCA_019926035.1 of Melaleuca alternifolia. Classification (NCBI taxonomy): domain Eukaryota; kingdom Viridiplantae; phylum Streptophyta; class Magnoliopsida; order Myrtales; family Myrtaceae; genus Melaleuca; species Melaleuca alternifolia. The sequence goes on from JAGKPW010000330.1 coordinate 176,135, forward strand.
TTTTTGGATGTTTGGATTGAAGATACAAAGTGGAGATATCCTAGATAATGGACACAATAGTCAAATAACCAAAAGCTCAAGCTAGCAGATTCTTTGAATTCGATTCTTGCTGGATAGATAGTGAGAAATTCATCTCATAATCAAGGTAGTTCATGGCATCCGAGTCATTGTTGTCTTCATATTCCGGTTCTCCGCAATTTTCCTTGCGCAGATGTCGGCGCAAGTTCACCCAAATTTGTTATTTCTTTTCGTCTTATTATTTGCTAATCTTCTTATGAACTTTTCCTTGTTACGTTAGTGCTACGATTTCTGCATTGGCTTTAAAATGCTCAAACATGTTTTTTTTCCTTTTGAGTGCTTATCAGTGATGAAGCGGAGCTCATCCAGCGCATTGTAAAGGAACTATCAATTCATCTCGACCGAACACCCTTAGATGTCGCTAAGTATCCAGTCGGAATAGAATCTCGAGTTCAAGAACTTATATCTTTGTTAGAGAAAGAGTCATGTGATGATGATGTACTCATGATAGGTCTATGGGGACCTGGAGGCATAGGCAAAACATCGAATGCTAAAGCTTTATATAATGCCATTGAGAGACAATTTCAGGGTTCCAGTTTTTTGGCGCGAGTTAGAGAAACTTCGAACCAAAGCAATGGTATAGTTGCTTTGCAAGAACAGCTTTTATCGCAGGTCCTATTTCATAAAACTATATCGGTCTACAATGTCAGCGGAGGAATTAGTTTGATACGGGAAAGATTACATAGGAAGAAGGTTCTCCTGGTTCTTGATGATGTTGATCATATGGATCAATTGAATGCATTGGCTGGAAAAAGGGATTGGTTTGGTAAAGGAAGCAGAATCATTGTCACTTCGAGAGATAAACATTTGCTAACTTCTCATGGCATAAATTGTGTGTATGAAGTTCAAAGTTTACTATACAAAGAAGCACTGGAGCTTTTTGGTTGGCATGCTTTTCCAAATGGCAAGAGAGATGAAATAAATAGGGAGCTCATAAATAGAGCACTGCATTATGCTAACGGCCTTCCATTAGCCCTTGAAGTGTTGGGCTCATTTTTATGTGGAAGGAATGAATCTGCATGGGGAAGTGCGTTGGATAATCTCTCCAAAAGTCCCGACCAGACTATTAATCGAGTTCTCAAGACAAGCTTCGATGGATTGAGGAACAATGAGATGGAGATTTTTCTCGATATTGCTTGTTTCTTTAAGGGGAATAGTATGGAGTACATCAAGAAAGTTCTTGACGGCTGTGGTTTCGACACAACCATAGGGGTAGAAATTCTCATAGAGAGGTCCTTGATAAAAATTGAGAATGGGACCCTGCAAATGCATGATTTGGTTCAATTGATGGGTATAGACATTGTTGATCAGCAATGCTGCGATGATTTTGAAAAACGCAGTAGAATATGGCTTTTTGAAGATTTTATGGACGTTTTATACGAAAATACGGTAAAAGTTATTTATTCAATTTTACTATGTCTCTATTTTTAAGTAACTATGATTTGAAGGCAAATTTCAATGAAAATTTTGTGTGACAACTAAATTTGTTGTATTATGGTATAGGAGTATAATGCAGTAAAGGCCATAGTATTGAACCAGCGTGCACCCGAAAAGATAATTATTAGTCCCGATGCTTTCGCAAACATGAAAAAGTTGAGAATTCTCATTTTGCTTGAAGCACATATCTCCTCACCTAGTCCTATACGTCTTCCTAATGAGCTAAGATGGCTTGAATGGCCCAATGCCCCGGATCTAGAATTCAGCTCTGGTCCAAAGAAACTCGTGAGTCTCGATGTCCATAACAGTCCTACCAAACAACTTGGAGGCGAATTTCAAGTAAGCCCTTGTGATGATTAGCTTTCCCTTTTTATATCTACAAAAATATTTCCATGTCTTAATGACTGCACTAGCATGTTTTTGCAGAATCTTAGAAAGCTGCAGTCTATCGATTTCCATGGTTGCGAATTATTGGGTAGTATTCCAGACCTTTCATCGGTTCCAAATCTCGAGATCTTGAATCTCAGCGAGTGCGAAAGCTTAGTGGAGGTTCACCAATCGGTCGGATACCTTGAAAAGCTAAAAAGAATTTCGCTGCGTTTCTGCTCTAATCTTAGTGAATTTCCTAATATGCTCAAGGCAAAACCTCTTGAATACCTCAATCTCTTCGGTTGTACTAAACTTGAAAAGTTCCCTGATATTTCAGTAAAGATGGAACATCTAGAATCTCTTCATCTAGGAGGCTCAGCCATTAAAGAACTCCCTGCATCAATTGAAAATCTAGTTTCCGTGAAGGATATACACTTAGGACATTGCAAAAATCTCGCGACGCTTCCATCAAGCATTTATAAGTTGAAATATGTCAAGTCTTTGAAGCTCTATTGTTGCTCCAATTTTGTCACGTTTCCAAAGAACTCGAAGGATTCAATTGACCCTGATGGTGATCTAGGATTTCAAAATCTGGAAGAGCTATGGCTTGGTGGTTGCAATCTATCAGACGTGGAGTTCCTCGAGAGTTCTTCTAGTTTTCCCAAATTGAAGCACCTATGTCTTTCAGGTAACAAGTTTAATCATCTGCCGACATGGATCGGCAATTATGATTATTGGAAAGGCTTGTTTGCTCTTGAACGCAAGCAATTACAAGAGATTCCTCGGCTTCCATCAAATATGGGCATCACAGAAGCGAATAGTTGTAATTTTCTGCATAAACTCCCAGATTCGTTGATTCTGCCCTCCGACTGCCTTGAAGTTGACTCGTCGTCATGGCGCAATGTGGCCGATGTGTCACCACTCGAGGTCAGACTCTCTCTCTCTCTCTCTCTCTCTCTCTCTAACTTTGAATGCTTCATGTGCGTACTGACTGTATGACAGATAGTCCCAAAGACGAAGAGATTTAAAATTTGCCTAAGTGGAAGAGAGATGCCAGAATGGATTCTCCACTGTAATGAGGGATTCATATCTTTCATGGTTCCCCAGGACTTGTATGACAAGTTCCTAGGACTAGCACTCTGTGCTGTTCTTTGCCCGGAGGAAGGAAGAGAGTCCATAGGCGGATGCGGGCTCGAACTATCTGTGAATGGTGGACGGGTGTTGCATGATATGATGGGCTCCCACCGGTTGGAATCAGATCGTGTGTGGCTATATTACCTCTCACGCAGTAGTCTGGATGGAGTAGAGGAGCTTATGCGAAACGATTGGAGCCATTTCCAAGTTCGCTTCATAGAATGGGACTCAATCTTAAAGAAGTGTGGATTCCGTCTAATATGTGAGATACGGGAGGATGATCTGAGGGTCTGTACTCCAACACCATCAGCAGATGCAAACGAAATTGGAAATCTCAAAGAAAGAGACTCAGGTAAAAGACAATTTTCAGTAGACTCGGAGGAAGAAGATAGTCCGGTGAAACGGGACTCTACAAAGAAGATGAGATGGTCTTAACAGGGCAAGTCTATGGGGTTCAGCTCGCACCAACCATGATAACGGATGTTGGTTCGCAAAACATGCTTGTCGAGTTGGTCCTACTTGTTGAGGAAGTGACTATATGATTTTGATTCCAGTGTCTCTTGCTTTTCGCAGAAATGCTTTTCCCGTTTTGCGTCTCTACTAGAAATTTGAACATGTCTGCTCCTTCGATCAGAACTCAAAATCACTATGAAGTAGTGGTTTCAGCATCATGCTACCGTCATGATCGAGAAACTTTTTACTCTTTTTCCTTTCTTTCCTTATGATTTGTGATGCGGACTACCATTAATCGAAAATTAAGTGGATGCTTGTAATTTATCACATTGTCCTTTGTATCACATTGTCCTTTGTCGCCTCTCTTAATCCAATTAATGATGTCAATACTTCATACTTTAAATTATGAGATAGTGAGTTTTGCTTGATCTTACATAAATGTATATCTTTAGGAAAGATAAACTATTGTATCCAAGATCAAAGGGTCAATACGGGGAAGATTAGTTGATTTCTCTGTTGTTAATGAGCAGATTACATTGGATAGGTACAAAGGGAGAGCTTTAGCTTTAAAACTTTGCATTAAAGTTTTTAAGTACGACGACTTAAAAGGATTTTCATGAAAAGCAACTCGTAAAACATTCATTGCGAAGTGCCGACATCACACAACCCCAGGTGGGCAGCCGTGGTCGAGCATACCTAGGCGACGCAACCCCCTGTATCCCAAAAGTGCTAAAGCATAAAAGCTGGAGCTTACCTCGAATTTTGAGTATTTTTAAAGCAAAATTTTACATCCAAGTCTTCGAAATTGCAGTACTGAACATAAAAATTTTGCTCAAGAGCCTTTAGATGCCCTAAACAGCTTAATTCAAGATGATTGAATCCTTGAATTTTCAGCAGACAAATTGGACGGGATTGATACCGATAATAAATTTGGAACATCGGTACAACTTTGAAGGGGTTTTTATCAAAGTCAAATGATAACTTGGAGTGAAAATGTTCAAAAGGTATCAGTTCAAGATCTTCTATTGTCTTGACTCTAATAATATAAGTGTAGTTTTTTTTGGGTGCTTTCTCTCCTTTTGAAGAGTTGAGTCCCATGTCATTTCAAGCAGCATTTCTAGAATTTCTCCGAGAATGTCGGTAAGTCAAGTTCATACTAGGATTGCTCTTATACTCTTCTTCTGCTTACGCTAAAACTCATTCTCTTTCTTCTTCCCTCGCCCTTCGTTTAAGTCCTGGACGGCCCAAAGTCGTCTGTTTCAAAGCGCCAAATTCAATAAAGAAGAAGTGATGTCGCCAATCACCTTTCTGAATCCTACAAGCCCTTAGGCTAAACATTAGGAATAATGTAGTTTCCCCACATGTGATCTCCTCACATTACAAGGACATGTGAGATGTCAAATGTTCCTTACTAAACTGTTTAAGGGTTCAGAATCATATAAGCCAACAACCAGCAATATTTTTCGACATTTGGTTTATTGTTCATATTCACATGAGTCCATCTCAAATTAAATTCGCTAGACACGACCAAATTCTAATACAGAGCATCACCCCCTTCTCCTCCTCCTCTTTTTCTCCCTAGATAAATGATAGGGAAGAGCTACCGACACCGGCGGACCTTTTTGTTCCCTGTAAATTCATGCTCCATTCGTTTCTCGGAAAGTAATTTCTAAGAAAATATTTTCCGAATTTTCCAGCTTTCGTTTCACAGAAAATTAAATAGTTAAGAAAAATATTTTCCACCAATGAGAAAAAAAACACTTACAAAAGTGGGGAAAAAGTTTTTCATTTTTTTAAAAGGGGAAAACGTTTTCCTTATTCTTCATTTATGTTTAAATATCGCGGCCTCTAAAAACGTGCCTCGATCTCACTTGAGGCCGGTGAGTCAGCGACCTATGACAAACAAACACTAGAAAATATTATTATTTTTCAGAAAAACAATTTCCTAGAAAATATTTTCCAGAAATACTATATTTTCCATGAAACGAATTGGAGCCTCAATTTTATCGTCCTTTTTGTTTTTGTAGGATTTCTAACTTCTAAAGAGGCCAATGAAATTAATCATGTATGATTGTAGTGGACCATGCATTGGTTCGGATGACTGCACCCTAAGCAAACTGTCTCTAGATGATGAATAATTGGCGACATGTTATGGCTGACGTCACATAAGATCTCCTTTCACCATCTTCTGCGATGAAGTGCATGAGCATACCCTGAAAAGCATGCAAAGCGATCACTAGTCCTTTGTTTGCTTCCGCCTACGAAGAAGAGACTCAAGCGCCTTACTTTTGTCCGAGAGCATTCGCATGCAATCATCGATATGCACACTGTGCATGATTCACATGTTTCCGCTGTCTAAAATGTCAACACATCTTTTGTGAAATTTCTTGAATAAAGTTTTGGGAATACGATGTCGGTTCCAATTCATCTCAAAATCGGACAACAAATCAAGCAGATTTAGTAAATCAAGATAAATAATAATATACTCCGCAAGGATAGATGCTTTAGGATTGAACAGAGTCGGATAACCTAAAGAATTGAACCAAGTGAATCACAAGTTTCAAGTCATTAGAACGGCTTTTGTGTCTTTCTTAAAGTTTTTAGCATGTAATTAAGTTTCGGGAATCCGATATCGATTATGTATACTCTTAAGAGTAATATAATTATTTAAGTTGATTTAGTATATTAAGTGAAAAAATGATACATTTAGTGACCAAAGATGCTTTAGGACAAACAAAGTTGGATAACCCAAAGGATTGCTTGATAGCTGTTATTTTCTTCGCTAAAAGGTATTAATTCAAATGGTATTATTTTTGCATTGGGGAACCAGCACAGCTTTAAGAAATTATCCGTAGAAATTCTGAACTGAGCAATCGCGTAATAAGAAGTAAACTAATTAAATAGAGACATTTCTTTAGATTCACGAGGGGGCATGAATGTCTCATATATACTAGTCACTCTGGAAAGCTTGAAGAGAGAAGATATGTAGGTATGTCTGGATCCTTAATCACTTTAGAGATAATTGCTCAAAATCTCTTCAATTTTGACATCATCACTTATCAACAGCCTTCAAATAAAAAAGAATTACACATGACCCCTTGTACAGTGTGATATATTTACACATATTCATGAAATTGTACATATGTGACACATACATACCCCAAACTTCCTCTATTGATACAAAAAAAAACCCCAAACACATCTTGCTTTTGTATCGCATATGTATAAGTTTAGGGTAAATCTATCAAATGGGTATAAGTTTTGATTTTTTTTGTCATAAAAATGTGTTCAGATAAATGTGTCATGATGGATAAAGTTGAAAATTTTTGTAACTTTTTCCCCGGTCCACATACACTCAACTTGAGTTTGCGGACAGAGACATGAGAAATGTCTCTTCACATTTTGGGTGACATGCTTTTCTCACTATTGATGTCAATTGTCCCTATGCTGTGCTCATCCTAGCGATTGCAATCGGCTTATTAATGATGGTTAGTAGGAAACTTTAATCATACTGAAAGATCAATTTCCAAAAGATTCTCCACAGATTGAGAGCCTAGCAAGTTTCCGTAGGTCTAATAATGACTTATATGAATTTCCAATTCGCGCATATGCAATTTTGATTTCACAGCGGTGGAAACAAGGCAGATTCGGGTTTTCCCCATTTTACATGGGCCTCAATTACCAAATGGCAATATGGTCATCATGCACACACAAAAACGCCACATAAGCGTGGCCCGCTAATACCATTAGCCTTGTCCACTATACGGCATTTGAACAACGAAATTGGACAGGATTGCAACAAAGGGTAAAATCGGGAGAACAGTACTCCTTTAGGGGTTTTTCTTAATCAAAAAATAATTCGGGATAAATATGCTCGAAATAGCATCGGCTTAAGACTTCTTCCGATATCAACCCTGATGACATAGATATACTCTTCACATTCCCTTTTTCTCCTTTTGAAGGGTTGAGTCCCATCTAAATGGGCGAGCGAAAAGCCAATTAGCATTTTGATAATCGCCTGAGAAAAGCGATAAGTCCAAGTTCATACCAGTATGGCCTTTGTATCCTTCACGGCTCACGCCAAAGATCTATTTCCCTTTCCCACTTTCCATCCCATTGGCCACCCTTCGTTCGAGTCTTGCCGGCCCCAAGCCGTCGATTTCAAAATGCAAAGTTCAATAAAGTAGAAAATTATATTGCGAATGCAAGTCACTTTCTGAACTCCGAAGGCTCGTTACTATATTGTCGGTTCCAAATTTTTTAAGGGTTCGGGATCATGCTCAATTGCTCATTGGTGGTGTCTTTTTCTTTTATATGTATGGCTTTATCGGATCATAACACGTGTTCATCACGCATTCAATTTACTGGACACGACGATAATCATAGCACCATTCTCTTCTCTCCTTCCCGACCATCAATTCCATTATTAAGGGTTCAGGATCATATTCACCGGTAGTGTCTTTTTCAAACATGTGATTAATAATATCGCAACACGTGTTCGTTCCTGCTTTATCAATGATGGGAAAGAGCTAGCAACGTCAGTCACCCACTTCTTCTGAGCGTCGCAAATATTAGAATATTATCATATCGAGAGCAACACCGCCCACAGGAAATCAACTCGAAACTATATGTTGATTCTATATGAACATCAAATAATCTCGGTCCATCTTGTTATGATGTATCGGTACAAGAAGATTCATGGATCATATTATATCTCGGTCCATCTTGTTATGATGTATCGGTACAAGAAGATTCATGGATCATATTATATCAAGGCACAAAGTTAGAAAAAGGTGCAGAAAGGTACCCCTTAGCGTCATCAGTAATTCTAACATACAACATCAAAATAAGTATGAATTTCAGACATAAATACAAAAGGTATTAAAAACAATTTTGAACGAATTTTCAGTAGGTATAAGAAAATAACTCTGTAGTAGTCATCAATAAAAGTAACAGAGTATCTAATACTCAAATCAGGCATCCGCCTTCCCTAATACTTTTGATTTGTTCTGAACTAAGCAAAATCGGAAGTACGACTCAACCTTTGCAGAAATGCTACGCAAAATCCCAAAAGCGCGAAGCAGTGCTCGGTCACTTCTCAAGCAGAAGCTCGGCCCAACCCCAATTGAAACGATACCCAGTTAATTCAAACTAAATGGGCCTGTTCTCTTGCCAATCCTCTCCCTTAATCCCAACGTTATTGAAAACATGAAGTTTAATTTATCGGATCCCAAAGTTTATTATTGTCTTTAAATTATCAAATTGCTTTCATCATGCCTTTACTACCTTTTTAGTAGTCTTAACTGATGCCGCTAGGCTACTCCGATCCTTATGTTGTTCGCAATAAAACATTTTAAAAACTTGTAAAAGGAATTCACTTTTGCTCTATAAGAAATCAGTTCGCTCACAAATCATATGAAAATCTCCATTTCGTTGGTCACTACAAAACATGGAAATCGGATAATTTCTCATAAATTCAATCCCCAACTTGTCTCTTAACAAATAATAATGCCATAGTCACTTACAAGGGGAATTGACGTTTGGAGATCACTTCACGAGTCAAGAGCCGTTGAATTCAATATTTTGATCAAAAAAGGAAGATTGATGAATAAAAAAATAAGGTACTAAACTTTACCTGATGGATCGTATGAGAAAATGACACCCATCTATTGCTGAGAAACACATATCTAAAATTAATTGTTAGGAGATAAGGCCACAAAGCAAAGTTGTGTGGATCTCGAATCTCACATTGGTGACTTCAAGCATCCTCAGGATGGGCCAGGCCTTTGTTCTAGGAAACCAGTTCTTGCAACGTTTGTCATCTCATAAATATCATCAATGGGTCAAAAAAAATCAAGGGAAATGTGGAAAATTTGAAGAAGGAAAACAGAACCGGGTATGTTTTCATTTGGGCTACATTTCATTTTTTAGTAAATAATCCTATTAATTTGTAATTTCTGCTGATAATAATCTGCTTAATTTGTAGCATATAGGATGAAGCCATCAATATGCAAAGTTTTCGTAAGTTATTTTCATGATCTAAGTTACGAGCGCATGGAGCAAGATCAAGCAGGATCCAATTATTCTAACGTTATTAGTTCATGTATTACCTAAAACTTGTGAGAACATGAGTTTGTACGCTTATTCTGTGCTAAAGATATCCATTTTTTCCTTAAAAAGTATCTTTACCAATTTTAAGTAAGTTCTCATTTTGTGTTACTTGTGAAATTTGAATTTATAGGCTTAGGAGTCAACATAAAATGTGTTTCCAAAATTAATTAGGTATTACTACTTAGAGCCAAAACTCTAAGTTTAACCACAAGCACTTAAAATATTGGTTCTCGGATCCTGAGATTCATGATTGCTTTAAAAGTATATTTATAAAACTCGAAAAAATTCAATTATGTTCATTTTTTTTCTTGTTTCCTTTTTTTTCTTTCTTTTTTCTTTTTCTTTCACTTTTTTCTATCCTTCTTTTCCGTTCTTTCTCAACCAATGGCAGTGACATCACTAGCCAGTAGCCACAAGCTAGGGACAAGCTTGCCAGCCTTGAGTGATGCTGGTCGGTGAGCTTGTCCCTCACTTGTGGCTGGCCATCGGTTAAGGAAGAAGGAAAAAAATTTAAAACTTTAAAAATTAGAATTTTTTTGTTTGAGATATAGCACATCATATATTTAGTCATGAAGTCCACATTCAAATTAACTTTAAGGGATTACGTCCACCAACGGCCTATTGATGGAGTCTTAATCCACGTGGATGAGACGACGTTGGTTGCATCCGTAGGGTTTAATGAAACTTTGAATCCGTTTATTAAAAAAAACATATGCAAAAAAGAAAATTCTATTTATTGTTAAAAAATCCGCTATAAATATCCAAATCATTTTCTTAAAAAATGATTATTTTCGATCACCTATCACCAAATAAAAGGAAATTATATGAAGTGTTCCCCGAAACAAATGTACTCTAAGTTTATTTATTCATTAGCTATTTCATTCAAAAATTTGATTTACAGCTAAAGAGATCTCTAAATTAGTACAGTTTTTCGCGATAAAATATCCACCACCGCCACCATTTATTATCTAGGATTAATCCATTTAACATGTGTTCATCTCACGTGTAATTTACCGCACAGAGTCCAATTCCAAATCATAGCATCACCTCCCTACCTTTATACTTGATAAAGAATGGTAACGATTAACAAATGCTAGCAACCTCTTGAGGGCATCACCCCATAAGGGGTGTATACTTGTTTCACCCGACTTACGGTAGAAGCAACTCTGCCCACAGGAAAATAATTGATACTCCCAAAAGCAATATACCAATTTTATTTATATACGAGTAAGATGCACAACAGTTGATTCCTTATATCATCAATTTTCATGTCATTGATATAGTGCAAGCATACTCGATTTGAGGTCATGATGATAGGCATGCGAGTCATGTCTCTTCACATTTTTGGTAATATGCTTTTCTCAGGGTTGATATAAATTTCTCCTAGCTGGGCTCAGCATATTGATTAGGATTGGCTTTGCTGGAAATTAGTGGGACACTTTAATAGTATCATAATATGAAATCATTATTTTACTACGTGGAAGAAGAGTATTAGATAATTAGTGCATAATTACAACAGGGCAAGATTTTTTTTAGATCGAGAGCCTATCACGTTTTCATAGGTCTACCTATCATTTATATAAAGTTTTAATTTGCAATATGCAATTTTGACTTAACAACAGTGGAGACAAGTAGGGTTTATTTAACTTTCTTCAATTTTACATGGATCTCCATCGAAAAATAGCAATATAGTCATCATGCATCAAATTTTTCCACATAAACGCACCTCGCAAACATCATTAGGCTTGTCAAATGTCACATTTGATATTCTAAAAGTGAAACTGGACAGAATCGAAAAATATGGTACGTTTGAAGCAATGGTGCCACTTTGAGGAATTTTATGGATTGAAACATCATTGAAGTACATGTGTTCAAGCAGTATCAGTTTGGATTTTCATTTTACTAACCTTAATAATGTAGACATATTCTCTCTCTTCTTCTCATCCTTTTCAAGAGTCGAGTCCCATTTGATTGGGCAAGTGAAAATACCAAGTGATTTCTGCCGAGACCATTTGGTAAAGTAAAGTTCATTCTATGATTGCGTTTACATTCTTCACGGGGTTGCGCTAAAGTTCGCTTTCTTTCTCACTTTCCATCCCATCAGAGCGACCCTTCTTTTAAGTCTTGTCGGCCCCAAGTCGTCGCCTGCTCAGAACGTAAAACTCAAGGAAGCAGAAGTGACATTGCCAATCACTTTCTGAACTCAGGAAATTTCGCAGAACTGGTGTGTGTGGATATTTTTTGGAGGGGAGGGAAGGAGGAAAGTTCTGATAGGATCACGGGAAAGAAACCTAGGTTCCGTGAAAATGCACACGATCAATTTCGAATAGTGGCTCTAGTATTAGCTTACGCGGTTTACGCGCAAATAAGACTAAAGTAAAAAAATAAACTCCGACGAATAGATGTGGACGCCGGCACAGTTTTCCCTGTTTGGATGGCGCCTGTGCGTGTAGGGCTCCTTCTGATCTACGTCTGACTTTCTTTGGCCTTCTTTCCATTGCGTAAGCCGTACTCCACGAACATATTGATATATAGATGAGAGCTAGAGCTTGGAAGCCCGATCGGACAGTAAAATATATGGAAGCACATCATCCATCAGCTCTTTCAATGGCTGCTTCTTCAAATCTGAATAGGAATTACCATGTGTTCCTTTTCACCGCCACTGCCATAAATATTCACCAAGTGATTTCCGCCGAGACATTTAGTACAGGATTTTTTTTTGTGATAAATATTCACCGCAGCCACCATTTATCATCCATAATTAATCCATTTAATATGTGTTCATCCCACGTATAATTTACCGCACAAGGTCCAATTTCAAAATCATAGCATCAACTCCCTCCCTTTATACTTCATAAAGAATGATAAAGAGCTACTAATGCTAGAGACCTCCTGAGGGCATCACCCCATAAAAGGCATACACTTCGTTTCACATCTTATTACAATAGAAGCAACTCTGCCCACAGGAGAATGATTGATACTCCTTAAAAATTATATACTGATTCTATTAAGACATGGAACCATTCCATTTTATCAGCCTCTGATTATTTTCGTAATTTAGTTTGAATTAATCTACGGATTGATTAATAGATATACATATATATATGTATATGAGCGATATGCACAATAGTCGATTTCGTGTATCGCCAATTCTTATATCAAGCACAAGCATACTCAATTTGAGGTCATGGAGAGAGACGTGCGAGTCAAGATTCTTCAAATTTTTTTAGATCAATTTTCCCCTGGCTGAGCTCAGCACATTGATTGGGATTGGCTTTATTGGAAATTAGCAGGACACTTTAATAATATGAAATAAAATTTTTCCTACGTGGAAGGAGAGTATTAGGCAATTAGTGCATAGTTAGATCAGGGCAAGATTTTTTCTAGACTGAGAGCCTAGAACATTTTTATAGGCCTACCGATCAGTTTATAAAAGTTCTAATTTGCAATATGCAATTTTGACTTAACAACAGTAGAGACAAGTAGGGTTAATTCAGATTTCTCTAATTTTTAATGGATCTCCATTGGAAAATAGCCATATGGTCATCATGCATACAATTTTTCCCTATAAACGTATCTCAAACACCATTAGTCTCGTCAACTATTACATATGATATTTTAATGTCGAAATTGGAGCAAATCGAAATAGATGGAAATTTTGAAGCAACAGTGCCACTTTGAGGAATTTTATGGATCAAAACATCATTCAGGTACACGTGTTCAAGCAGTATTAGTTTGCGATATTCATTATAATGATCCTTATAGTGTAGATATATTCTCTCTCTTCTTCTCATCCCTTTCGAGAGTCAGTCCCATTTCATTGGGCAAGTGAAAATACCACATGATGTCCTTTGAGACTATTTAGTAAAGTTAAGTTAATGGTAGAAGCCTTGTCGGCCTCAAGTCGTCGTCTACTCAGAACGCAAAATTCAAGAAGTTAGAAGTAACATTGCCAATCACTTTTAGAATTCAAGAAATTGCCCAGAATTGGTGTGTGGGGATATTTATTTGGAGGATCCGGATCGCTTGATTGCGCATTAGGGCGGTCAGACGATCCCTATTCGTTGGAAGGGAGAGGAGTAAAGTTCCGAAAGGAACACTGGGAGAAAGGAACTCAGGTTGCGTGAAAAAACGCACAATCATTTTCGAGCAATGGCTCTATTACTACCTTCCGCGGTTTATGATAAGGATGCGTGCACGGTCTCCACACTTTCCCTGTTTGTGATGGTGCCTTTGCGTGTGGGGCTCCTTCTGATCCATGTCTAAGATCTCTAATCTTGCATCGATTACTTCAAGCGTCCTCAGGATGGGCCTGGCCTTTGCTCTAGACGACTACTTCTTGACAACGCTTGTCATTCCATAATTATCGTCAAGGGGTCAAAAAAAAAAAAACACAAGGGAAATGTGGAAAATTTGAAGAAGGAAAATTGGGATTGGGTATGTTTTCACTTGTGCTGCTTTTTGGTTTTTTTCAGTAAATAATCCTCTTAATTTTGTTATTTCTGTAGATAATCTACTCAATTTGTAGCATATAGAATGGAGCCATCGATATGCAAAGTTTTCTTAAGTTCTTCTCATGATCTAAGTTATGAGCGCAAAGAGCAAAATCAATTAGTGATCCAATTATCCTAACGTTATTAGTTTATGTATCACTTGAAAGTTGTCCGAACATGAGTTTGTATGCTTATTTTGTGCTAAAGAAATCCAATTCTTTTCCTTGTTATTATTTTTGTGCTCCTTGTGAAATTTGAATTCAACAACTTAGGAGTCAACAGAAAATTTCTTTGCAAAATATAGTTAGGTATTAATATTTGGAGCCTAAGCACTATGCTTGAGCTTAACACTTATACATTGGTTCTCGAGTCTCATTGGTAAGGACTACTTTAAAAATTTGAAAAATTTTCTTTTTTTGATCTTTTTCCTTTCTTTTTTTCCCTTTTCCCCCTTCTTTCTCATTCCATGGCCAATGACGGCACTAGCCACAAGCTAGGGACGAGCTCGTCAGCCTTGGGCAAGGTTGGTTGACAAGCTCATCCCTCATCATGTCTGGCCATCGATTGAGGAAGAAGGGTAAAAAAGAAAAAAAAGAAATAGAAAACAATAATTATTTAAAAATAAGAATTTCTTTTATTTGAGATTTAGTCATGAGATTGAAATCATTAAAAATGATTTCTCATAAGGCATCCCCAAACAAACGTGCCCTCAATTTCCTTATTCATTAGCTATTTCATTTAAGAATTTGATGTACAACTAAAGAGATCTCTGAATTAGTACTGTATTTTTTGTGATAAATATTCACTGCCACCACCATTTATTATCTAGGATTAATCCATTTAACATATGTCCATGTCACGTATAATTTACCGCACATGGTCCCATTCCAAAATCATAGCATAACGCCCTCCATTTGTACTTCATAAAAAATGGTAAAGATTTACTAATGCTAGCAATTTCTTGATGGCATCACCCCATAATGGGTGTATACTTCGTTTCACATCTTGTAGCAACTCTGCGCACAGGAAAATAATTGATACTCCCAAAGCAATATATTGATTTTATATATATACATGGGAGATGCACAACAGTCGATTCCTTGTATCATCAATTCTTATCTCATTGATATAGTGCAAGCATACTCAATTTGAGGTTGGGGAGAAAGAAATGTCTCTTCACATTTTGGTAATTTGTTTTTCTTAGGGTTGATATCAATTTTCCCCTGGCTGGGTTCAGCATATTGATTGAGATTAGCTTTGCTGGAAATTAGCGG
This sequence comes from Melaleuca alternifolia, assembly GCA_019926035.1. Classification (NCBI taxonomy): domain Eukaryota; kingdom Viridiplantae; phylum Streptophyta; class Magnoliopsida; order Myrtales; family Myrtaceae; genus Melaleuca; species Melaleuca alternifolia. The sequence goes on from JAGKPW010000330.1 coordinate 191,484, forward strand.
GACACTTTAATAATATGAAACAAATATTTTCCAACGTGGAAGAGAGTGTTAGGCAATTAGTGCATAATTACAATAGGGAAAGATTTTCTTTAGACTGAGAGCCAAGCATCTTTTCATAGGTCTAGCGATCACTTATATAAAATTTTAATTTGCAATATGCAATTTTGACTTAACAACAGTAGAGACAAGTAGGGTGGATTCAATTTTCTCTAATTTTACATGGATCTTCATCGAAAAATAGCAAGAAGGTCATCATGCATAGAAAAATTTTCCACATAAACGTGACTTGCAAACATCAGTAGCCTTTGAAGCAATGGTGCCCCTCTAATATCATATGTGTCAGCTGTCACATATGATATTTTAATAGTAAAATTGGATAGAATAAAAGAATATGATAAATTTGAAGCAATGGTGTCCCTTTAAAGGATTTTATGGATCAAAACATCATTTCGTTGCATGTGTTCAAGCAATATCAGTTTGCGATTTTCATTATACTAATCCTAATGATGTAGATGTATTTTCTCTCTTCTCCTTCTTATGAAGAGTCAAGTCCCATTTTATTGGGCAAATGAAAATACCATGTGGTTTCCTCCGAGACTATTTGGTAAAATCAAGTTCATGCTGGGATTGCGTTTAGATTCTTCATTGCCCTGCGCTAAAGTTCGATTTCTTTCTCACTTTTCATCCCATCCGCGCGACCGTTCTTTTAAGTCTTGTCAGCCCCAAGTTGTCGTCTCCTCAGAACGCAATATTCAGGAAGTAAAAGTGACATTGCCACTCACTTTCTGAACTCGGAAATTGCCCAGAACTGGTGTGTGGGGACATTCATTTGGAGGGGAGGGAAGGAGGAAAGTTTCGAAAGGGACGCAGGTTCCGGGAAAATGGGCATAATCAATTTCGAATAGTGGCTCTAATACTACTTCCGCGGTTTATGCGCAAAGAAGACGAAAGTCAAAAAGAAACTCTGACAAATAGATGTGGACGCAGGCACAGTCTCCACTTTACCTGTGAGTGATAGTGCCTATGCCAGTATGTGTGACAGGGGACGGAAGGAGGAAAGTTCCGAAAGGAACGCAGGAGGAAGGAACGCAGGTTCCGGGAAAATGCGCACAATCAAATCTCGAATAGTGGTTTCCGCGTTTTAAGCGCAAAGAAGACGAAAGTCAAAAAGAAACTCTGACAAATAGATGTGGACACAGGCACAGTCTCTTCTTTGCCTGTTTGTGATAGTGCCTGTGCTCCCTTCTGATTTAAGTCAAATTTTCTTTGACCTTCTTTCCATTGCGAGCCGTCCTCCATGAACAAACTGATATATAGAGGAGACCTAGCGCTTGGAACCCCATCGGATAGTAAACATTCTTGAAGCACATCATTCACTAGCTCTTTCAATGGCTGCTTCTTCGAATCTGAACAGGAATTACCATGTCTTCCTTAGTTTCAGAGGCACGGACGTTCGCAAGAACTTTCTCAGTCATCTCTACGCAGCTCTGGACAAGAAAGGAATACACACTTTCGTGGATAGCGAGGAGCTCAGGATAGGAGAGCAAATATCGGCGGCGCTCATGAAGGCGATCGAGGAATCACGCGTTGCGATCATCATTTTCTCCGAGGACTATACTTCCTTACCGTGGTGTTTGGAAGAGGTCATGAAAATCATGGAGTGCCATGAGCAAAAGGGCCTGATCGTGTTCCCAGTGTTTTACAAAGTGGAACCGAGGGAAGTGAGAGGAGGCAGAGAGAGTTATGGGAGAGCTATGGCTAAGCATGAGTCCTAGTTCAGGGAGAATTCGGAAAAAATGAGGAGATGGAAGAAGGCTCTCTTTGACGCTGGTAGCTTGTCCGGGTGGTACTTGAATGACAGGTACGCCCAAATGTGACGCAGTGCTTGACCATTGTTAGCTCGTGGTTGTTTTTTAGATATCAAATCTTATGTTATTGTTTGGATCTTTGGATTGGAGATACCATGTGGAGATATATTAGACAGTAGACAGAACAGTCAAATAACCAAAAACTCAAATTGAATTTGATTCTTGCTGGGTAAATAGTGAGAAATTTATCACATAATCAGTGTAGTTCATGATACCCAAGTCATAGTTGTCTTCAGATGCGGGATCTCTGCAATTTTCCTTGCGCGGATGTTCACTTAAATCTGTTATTTCTTTTCGTTTTATTATTTGCTTATCTTCTTATCAGATTTCCCTTGTTACGCGAGAGCTACAATTTCTGTCATGGCATTAAAATGCTCAAACAAGTTTTTCTTCCCTTTGAGTGCTTATCAGTGACGAAGCGAAGCTGATCCGATGCATCGTAAAGGAACTATCTAAACGTCTCGACCGAGCACCCTTACATGTCGCTAAGTATTCAGTCATAATAGATTATCGAGTTCAAGAACTTATATCTTTGTCAGAGAAAGAGTCAGGTGATGATGATGATGTTCTCATGATAGGTATATGTGGACCTGGTGGCATAGGCAAGACAACGATTGCTAAAGCTTTATATAATGCTATTGAGAGACAATTTCCGGGTTCTAGTTTTTTTGCGCGAGTTGGAGAAACTTCAACGCAAAGCAATGGTCTAGTCGCTTTGCAAAAAAAGCTTCTAAAGCAGATGGCAGGAATGGGGTGTTGATCGAACTTGGATGACTGGACATATTCCTTAACCTAGGGGGAGTATGTCAGATGAGCTGTTTAATGAAGCGAATTGGAGAAAAGGATGATGATGGTTTTGCAAACGTAGAGTATGGATTCATGAGGGGTAACTGGGTTTATGAGATTCTAGTGTCTTCTGTCTGAGTGAATTCATACAGGAAGTCAATCTTTGAAGCATTAAAGATTCGGAACTCAGAGAAGGATGAAGATGAAGGTGAATGAGTAAGGGAAACGGGTGTATTGAGAACTGTTGGAGAATGACTCATACTGTGGATCATCTTCTTCGTTGTACTGGATAGTTCCAACTAGGAACACCTACTAGGCGCATGAATCAACTGCATTCTAACATGAGGTAAGGCTTTGATACCAACTAAGGATAAGACCTGTTCTTCCCAGGTATGCTACCTTCCTCGCTTAAGCCTCAAGGGTCTGTCTTTTAGGGAACGGAACAGGATCTTAGCCGACAGAAACCAAGAACTTTAGCCCCACGTTAGAACCAGATGAAGCTGCATCTCCTAGAGGCTTTTACCAGGCTAGGAAGAAGAAAGGGAAGTGTTTGGGGAAACAATGTTTCAGAGAGAATTCTCACAAACTCGAATCTCCTGATCTTATTCTTCACGCAACACACTTCGTCTTATATAGACGATTACAGGTCATTGTTGCTACAGTGCTACGGTGTTTTCTACACTACTTTTACTGTTTGCACAGTACTAAACAGTATTACACTCCGTGATTACTACAGTGATTGTTATAGTGATTGCTACAATGCAATCCCGTGACTGCATAGTAAACACGCACACTTAATTCAAACGGTTGACCATTATGTCCGATACATCAAACACACTAGATACATCAATAGACTAGTCTCGATACTCATGGTGGATAGGTTCTTTAGTGTTATCATTGGAACCAGAGCCATTTGAGTTTTCAGGTTCTTCTTGTCTTATTTGATGAGTGGGGGTATTGGTGCTTAGGATCTATTCCCGGTAGAAAAGATGTGCTGGGGAGTCCAATTGTGGGGTCTCTTCACGCGGCATTGTTGGCTGAGGCCAATTTTGCATATCAAGATATGATTGCAAATTTGTGTTGATCTGTGAGAGAGAGAGATCAGCTTCTTCCACTTGTGTGGAGGAGGTTTCACCGAGATAGAAGGCTAGGCCGTCTTTTTGTCTCTTGAAATCTCTTATCAGGGCTTCGATTTCTTCTTCCACTAAGTGAAGTGGTCTTGTGGAACTTGCATGGAATGGGTCAGAAAATGGACCATAAGCAGCCCATGAGTCTTGGGAATCTTGGAAAATGCTGGAAGCATATCGATCTGACTGAGTATTGGATGATGATGAAATATCTTCATGATGCTCCAATCAGTAGATTTCCAAGGCTTCTCGGACTGATTCCTTGGGATTATTGGAATCCCATGAAACATTATCTGAGTGTAATGACTAGGCTTCGGGGGGAATTACATGATTTTCTTGACAAAGAATTCTTTGGAGTTCTCTATAAGCCTATGGGTTGAATGAGATGCATATTGGAAAAGTTTTATACACATAATGTTTTTGTAAATGATACTGCGGTCTATACAAACTTGTTCCTACAGATGATGGTCTTTTCCCATGATCTCATGTTGGATGAATGAATGTCCATGGTCGATGAAAAAGGATTATGGTGTTTCTTTCAGGTTCAGGTCGATCACGTTGGTTTTTTGTGCCGAATGTTTGGCGCCAAGCGTTGAGAGGTATAAACCAATTTAATAATGAAAAGAGATGTTTTAACCTGTGACGTTGATGGTCTTGTGTTCTGAGTGTTTCTATTAGAGCTCGCCAGATTTGCTCAGTAGGAAACTGGATAGCTACAGTGTACAGGTTAAACAAGTACCAAAACATCCATTTTAATTCTTCAGGGAAATCCTGATTTGGATCCCAAGTGAGCAGATGGATGAATGGATAGTCCGGATGGAGTCCGTCAGGTTTCAAAAGTAGACCTCCATAGTTTGCAAATATGCTATATTCGCTAGACTGGAGAAAGTCGGGAAGTCGCTAGAATAACATATTCTCCTCAATAGCAGCTCGAATCTTAGGAAGATATTCGATTCTGGGTCTGTCATGCATGTTTTGAACCCTATATGTTTCACCATGATGGTGTTTCTTAACATACATATTAATTTCGAAAAGGGCCTTGGGTCGTGAAAGAAAATCAGCAAGGACATTTTTCTTTCCTGCAATTTGTTTGGTTTCAAAGGAATATTTTGAAAATCATTATGCCCACCTTAGAAGCCGTGGATGAGGGATTTGCTTCTGTTTAAATTTTACCATTTGGGAAAATGAAGCCATATCCATTTCCACTAGGAAGTGATGGCCAATAAGATGGAACTCAAACTTTTTAATTCATGTTTCATGGTAGATTCCCAAAGAAAAGTTAGCCAAGCTTTTACCTGAAACTTGGATAACAAATTATGAACAGCTCCACCAAAGCAATAAGCCTGTTCATTCTGTTGATTCCGTATTTATTCGGAAAAAAGATGGCATGGTCCAAGTCAAGTTCAACAAAGGAAAAGAAGAAGCACCGCTAATCTTCCCAACACTCTTCCTGATTGAACCATGTGTTCCAGATCCAGTACCTGAAGACGATGACCCGAAAAAGCTCGTTGAGTTCTTCAAATCATAAGGACATCCTGCCAACCACTACAAAGATCCCTATGGCCACTGCTTTTGGGATCCATGGTGTCAATGTTCCTACTGCATCGACTCACCTGATGAGATCGATCCGACGGTAAAACGAAAGAAGAACAACAAGAGGAATGACCCACTCTACCAAAGGTATTTTGAAAAAGATCCCTTGGTAGGTCCTCTCGGTGATGAAAAGGAATACTAGTATGTGGTATCTTACTCTCATTCTACTCCTCTTTCTTTCAATACATAGCAGTCAACCACATCACCTCAAACACCACCGTCTTCGACATCTCCTACTTCACCACCGTCCAAAAAATCAGCCAGACATGTTGTTTCACCTTTTTACAAGCCAATCCAAAAATGGGTAAAGAACCATTCTTCCCACTTAAACTCCTAACTCCTTTCGATGAGATCAAGAAGGACTGCCAATCTTCATCTTCATCACCTGCTCTTCCAGAAATATGCATGTTCAATGAAAGAGATTTCCCTCTTCTACCAAAAGGGAATATCCGTCTAAATTTCCCTAAAACTCAGGAATTCATAGACACAAATCGAATGCATCACCATCTGCGTAAGATAAACATGCTTAAAGAAGTGGATGAACAAGGAAGACCCAGGAAAACCAGCCCCGCTGAAGCAGTCTTAATTTGGCAATCTGAAACCCTTTTGGAGCAAAACGAAGCACTCAAAACCATTAACACAAAGGTTGATGGTGTCCATCATAGTCTCAAACATCATCATGATGTTACCTAGAGGATGCTTCAAGATTTTCGAAAAAGACTGTCCGATTTAGAAGAACGAAGAATCTATTCTTCCTACCAGGAAGATTTAAGACTAGAAATGGAAAAGCTCAAGAGACAAATTGCTTTCTTACAGGATGGACGCACACCTTCAAAGCCAAAACCGGAGTTTCCATTCATTCTTGAAACACCAAAGGTATCTCGAAATATACCTTCTGATTCATTTCTTGTGACATCTAAACCCGATCGTTCTGATCCCACAAGACTCAGAAATATCATTCGAGATATAGAAAAAAGAAAAACCATCAAAACGGGGAAAAGAAAAATGGAAGACTCTTCTTCCAATCCAGACCAGTCCAAACAGTTAATGGTGTCAAATCCCTTAGAAACATATCTAAAGCACTTGACCTTTCAGCCCTCAGCCATACAATCTTTCCCCACCATAGCAACCATTGATCCTCCAAAAGAATTTGCTTCTGAGGAAGACATCCTAGAAGAATTCTCTTCTAGTGATTCTAAAGTAGATTCTATCTACATGGTTGATCCCCCGACAGAACCAATGCATGAGGATACCACAGAACCTGAAGTTGTGCACCCAAGAGACCTAGCCCAACCAACTTCATCCCACTCAAATTCAGGGTTCTTTACCCTTGATGATATTCCTTATTCCAAATGGCCAGACCAACTCCAAAAATTCCATACATGGCTCATCACCCAAAAATTGACCCGGGATAGCAATTATGACATCTTTATGGAGTTTGTCTCCAAATTCACCGGTACCCTGAAAAGCTGGTGGCAATGTGTTTCCGAAACATACCAAGTCCAATTCCTAGTATCCACAAATTTCAAAGAAAACATTGCTACTATCCACGCTCACTTTTTTGGAGAAATGGCCGATGTCTCAGAAATCCAGAAGCGAGAATTTTTTGAAAGAAAATGCTGTTCTCTTTGGCGGAAGGATTTGGACCGCCACTTTCAAGAAATAATCAAGCTCTTCTATGCCTTGGGAGCAGATTCGAATCTGAAGCAAGTCTTCATAAACTCCATCCCAAAAGAAATCTCGCATGTAATCGAAAAATCCCTTCTCGCAAAGGGTTTGAAAGTTGAAGATGTTCCCTTTGGTCATTTCCATCAGGAAATCCATAAGGGACTTGAAGAATTGTGTTCCAGGAAAAATGCTTTCCAACAATTTCTCAAAGAGAGCAATCAGTTGAACATGAATTGCTCAAAAGACTACTTGAAGATCAAATGCCCTGGAGAAAAATGTTGTGTTTGCGACCGTTGCAGACACATAAAGAAGAAGAAGCACTTTGATAAGTATCATCTTCATGATGATAGTTTCCAGCATAAACGTTTCAGAAAAAGAAGATTCCTCCGAAAGAAAAGAAAATCCTTCAATCCCTCTAGAAAAAGAAGATCCTCTAAGTCCAACCGTTGCTTCATTTGCAACAAAAAGGGGCACTTTGCCAAAAATTGTCCACAGGCAAAGCGGAACAACATCAACATCATCATGCAAGTAGAACAACAAACTGGCATATCCCTTGCCGATGATGATCTGGAATCAATCTTCTCCGTTGATGAGGAACCTTCAGATGAGACACTATGTCCCATCCCGTATATTCCAGACGAAGAAGAATATGAAGAGAAAGATATCTTTCATTTTACCCCACAAATTCTTTCTCAAGATGCACATTATCTTCCACCATATTTTCTTGTAAAATCTTCCTCTCAAAATACTCTAAACCCATTACTGTCATAGCCATGATTGACACTGGGGCACATGTCTCTTTGTTTGACCCAAAAATCCTCCCATATGAATATTGGACACCTTATGTTCGATATTTCACTTCAGTATCTGGAGACACTTTTTCAGCCAGTGTCAGATCAAAACCCATCACCATCTAATTCTTCCCTCAGTGTTCTATCACTACAAAAGTCATTGGTTGCCCCTTGCCAAACAAGGATTTTATCATCGGTTGGGATATTTTATCTCAACTACCTAAGCTCAAAATTATCAGTGGAAAAGGCCTCAAATTTAATGGTATTTTCCAAGAATTCACCAGTATTTAGAGATTCTTTTCCATTGATATAAATATCCTTAATCCCATCATGCAAAGTCTTTTAGACTCTTGTGCGGATAACTACTCAAAATTCTTGCAAAAATGCCAACATCCATTATGGCAAAACTCTCAGTTTTTCATTCGCCTTTCATTCAAACAGAATGAGGATATCAACCTAACAAAAGCCAGTCATACTGGTATGAATCCTGAACATCTTGCTCTTGCTAAAAAAGAATGTTCTGAACTCTTACAACAATGACTCATTGAGCCCTCTAATTCTCAATGGGCTTGTGAAGCCTTTTATGTTAACAAAAGAGTAGAGCAGAGTAGAGGAAAACTTCGTTTGGTCATCAATTACCAACCCCTTAATATCTTTCTCAGAGATGACAAATTTAATCTACCTTCCAGAAAATCCCTTTTTGCTAGCCTGTCCAAAGCTAAGATCTACTCCAAGTTTGATCTTAAAGAAGGATTTTGGCAACTTGGAATCCATCCTGATGACAGATCCAAGACTGGATTCTACATCCTGAACTAGCACTACCAGTGGAAAGTATTGCCATTCGAGCTTAAAACGGCCCGGTCCCTTTTTCAAAAGGCCATGTGCCAAATCTTTGGTCCAATATTAGACAAAGCTACCATCTACATAGATGATATTTTGCTCTACAGCCCTGATGAGCAATCCCATGCTGAACTCCTTCAGAAATTCATCCAGATTGTTCAAAAGCATGGCATCATGCTATCTCAGAAAAAGATGATTATTGCGCAGCAAAGGATTGAGTTTCTTGGAATGAACCTTGACCAAGGAACATACCAGCCAAGTCCACATATTACAAAGGAATTACTCAAATTCCCAGAAAAGGAACTTACGGTTAACAGGTTCAAACATTTCTTGGTATAGTCAATCATATTTGAGATTTTGTTTCTCAACTGTCTAAGCTCCTCATACATCTTAAAAAAATGCTGAAAAAAGAGGCCCCTCCTTGGGGAAAGGACCAGACTGAAGCACTTGTCAAACTTAAGGAGATCATGCAAGACCTTCCTCCTCTTCAGATTCCTTCAACATGGAAAACAATTCTCCAAACAGATGCCAGTGACGAATACTCGGCAGCTGTATTATACGAAGAAGTTGATGGCAAGCGATACATCTATGGATACAAAAGTGGTAAGTTCTCTCCAGCCGAAACTCATTACCACTCCACTTTCAAGGAAATATTGGTAGTTAAGAATAGGTCAAAGGGCTTCTCACAAAGCAATGTGGGACTTCCTTCCGCAGAAGCTTAACATACACCCGGATCCACCTTAACCTGGCTTTGATACCATTCAGGGTCTCAGCCTCAAAACTGCAATGGTCTACAATGTTGACAGAGGAATTAATTTGATTCGGGAAAAATTACGTTGCAAGAAGGTTCTCCTTGTTCTGGATGATGTTGATCAGATGGATCAACTAAATGCATTAGCTGGAGAAAGGGGATTGGTTTGGTAAAGGAAGCAGAATCGTTGTCACGTCAAGAGATAAACATTTGCTAACTTCTCATGGTATAAATCGTGTGTATGAAGTTCAAAATTTTGGATGCCATGAAGCACTAGACCTTTTTGGTCGGCATGCTTTCCCAAATGGCAAGAGAGCTAAAATAAGAAGGGATCTCATAAATAGAGCACTGCATTATGCTGACGGCCTTCCATTAGCCCTCGAAGTATTAGGCTCGTTCTTATGTGGAAGGAATGAATCTGCATGGGAAATTGCGTTGAATAAACTCTCCAAAAGTCCTGACCAAACTGTTAATCGAGTTCTCGAGACAAGCTTCAATGGATTGGAGGATAACGAGAGGGAAATTTTCCTGGATATTGCTTGTTTCTTTAAGGGCAAAAGTATATGATACATTAAGGAAGTTCTTGATGGCTATGATTTCGACACAACCATAGGGGTAGAAATTCTCATAGAGAGGTCCTTGATAAAAAATGAGAATGAGACCCTGCAAATGCATGATCTGGTTCAATTGATGGGTAAAGACATTGTTGATCGGCAATGTAGCGATGATCCTGGAAAATGCAGTAGAATATGGCTTTTTGAAGATTTTATGGACATTCTATACGAAAATACGGTAAAAGTTATTTATTCAATTTTACTATGTCTTTGTTTTTAAGTAACTTTGATTTGGACAACACAAGGCAAATTTCAATGAAAATTTTGTGTGACGACTAAACTTGCTCTATTATGGAATAGGAGAAGAATGCAGTAAAGGCCATAGTATTGAACCGGCGTGCACTTGAAAAGATAATTATTAGTCCTGATGCTTTCGCAAGCATGAAAAAGTTGAAAATTCTCATTTTGCTTGAAGTACATATCTCATCACTAGGTCCTATACGTCTTCCTAACAAGATAAGATGGCTCAAATGGCCCAATGCCCCGAATCTAGAATTCAGCTCTGGTCCAAAGAAACTTGTGAGTTTCGATGTCCATAACAGTCCTGCCAAACAATTTGGAGGCGAGTTTCAAGTAAGCCCTTGTGATGATTAGCTTTCCCTTTTTATGGCTACAAAACTATTTGCATGCCTTAATGACTGCACTAGCGTGTTTTTGCAGAATTTTAGAAAGTTGAAGTCCATCAATTTCAGTGGATGCAAGTTCTTGGCTAGTGTTTCAGACCTTTCATTGGCTCCAAATCTCAAGCTCTTGGATCTCAATAACTGCAAAAGCTTAGTGGAGGTTCACCAATCGGTCGGATACCTTGAAAAGCTAAAAGAATTGTCGTTGTATAGGTGCTCTAAACTTGAAAAGTTCCCTGATATTTCAGTAAAGATGGAACATCTAGAATCTTTTCATCTACAAGGCTCAGCCATTAAAGAACTCCCTGCATCAATTGAAAATCTCGTTTCCCTGAAAACGATATATTTAGGACTTTGCAAAAATTTCACGACGCTTCCATCAAGCATTTATAAGTTGAGAAATCTGAAGTCTTTGACTCTCTGGCGTTGCTCCAATTTTGTTATGTTTCCAAAGAACTCGAAGGATTCAATTGACGCTGATGGCGATCTGGGATTTCAAAATCTGAAAGTGCTACTACTTGATGGCTGCAATCTATCAGACGTGGAGTTCCTTGAGAGTCCTTCTAGTTTTCCCAAATTGAAGCGCCTATGTCTTTCAGGTAACAAGTTTAATCAATTGCCGACATGGATGGGCAATTATGATTCTTGGAAAGGCTTGTTTGCTCTTGAACGCAAGCAATTACAAGAGATTCCTCGGCTTCCATCAAATATGGGCATCACTGAAGCGAATAGTTGTAATTTTCTGCATAAACTCCCAGATTCATCGAGTCTGCCCTCCGACTGCCTTGAAGTTGACTCGTCGTCATGGCGCAATGCGGCCGATGTGTCACCACTCAAGGTCTGACTCTCTCTCTCTCTCTCTCTCTCTCTCTCTCTAACTTTGAATGCTTCATGTGCATACTGACTGTATGACAGAAAGTCCCACAGATGAAGATATTTAAAATTTGCCTAAGTGGAAGAGAGATGCTAGAATGGATTCTCCACTGTAATGAGGGATTCATATCTTTCATGGTTCCCCGGGACTTGTATGACAAGTTCCTAGGACCTGCACTCTGTGCTGTTCTTTGCCCGGAGGAGGAAGTAGAAGAGTCCAACCGCATATGTGAGTTCAAACTATCTGTGAATGGTATATGGGTGGTGGCCTATGGGGACTGCTATGATCGATTGGAATCCGATGAGGTTTGGCTATTTTACCTCTCACGCAATAGTCTGGGAAAAGTAGAGCCGTTTATGCAAGACGATTGGAGCCATTTCAAAGTTTACTTCGAACCAGGGGCCTCGATCTTAAAGAAGTGTGGATTCTATCTAATATGCGAGAAACAGGAGGATGAGCTAAGGGTCTGTATTACAACACCATCAGCAGATGCAAACGAAACTGGAAATCTCAAAGAAAGAGAATCAGGAAAAAGACAATTTTCAGTAGACTCGGAGGAAGAAGATAGTCTAGTGAAACGGGACTCGATAAAGAAGATGAGATGGTCCGAACAGGGGAAGACTATGGGTTCACAAAACATGCCGGTCTTATTGGACTTATTCAGGTAGTGATTCTACGTGATTTTGATTCCAACGCCTCTTGGCTTTTTCCCTTTCTTCGTCTCTACTAGAAATTTGTAAATGTTTGCTCTTTCGATCAGAATTCAAAATTACTATGAAGTAGTGGTTTTTCATCATGCTACCGTCATGATTGAGAAACTTCTAATACTTTTTCCTCTGTTTCCTTATGATTTGTGATGCGGACTACCATTAGTCGAAAATTAAGTGGATGCTTGTTGAATGGCCATGGTCTGCTAAGTTGCTCCGTGTAATTTATCACGTGGTCTTTTGTCACCTCTCTTAATCCAATAAATTATGCCAATACTTCATACTAAAATTCTGAGATAGTGAGTTTTGCTTCATCTTACGTTAATCTATATCTTCAGGAAAAATAAATTATCGTATCCAAGATCAAAGGGTCAATACGGGGAAGATTAGTTGATTCCTCTGTTGTTAATGAACAGATTACATTGGATAGGTACAAAGGGAGAGCTTTAGCTTTAAAACTTTGCATTTAACCCCGCTATTTCTCTCTAGCCAAGGTTGACGGGTAACACTAATGCACTTGTGATGGCAATATTGGAAGATAACAACTTTATCAACCCCTTGTATACCAAAAGTGCTAAAGCGTAAAAGCTGGAGCTTACCTCAAATTTTGAGTATTTTTAAAGCAAAACTTTACATCCAAGTCTTTGAAATTGCAGTACCAAACATAAAAAATTTTGCTCAAGAGCCTTTGGATGCCCGAAGTAGCTTAATTCAAGATGATTGAATCCTCGAATTTTTAACAGAAAAATTGGACGAGATTGAAACCTACAATAAATTTGGAACAATGGAACAACTGTGAAGGGGTTTTTATCAAGTCAAATGATAGCTTGGAATGAATATGTTCAAAGGGTATCGGTTCAACATCTTTTATTGTCTCAATCCTAATAATATAAGTGTAGTTTTTTTTGTTCTTTTTTGGTGCTTTCTCTCCTTTTGAAGAGTTGAGTCCCATGTCATTCCACGCAGCATTTCTAGAATTTCTCTGAGAATGTCGGTAAGTCAAGTTCATACTAGGATTGCTCTTATACTCTTCATCAGCTTACGCTAAAGATCATTTTCTTTCTTCGTCCCTCGCCCTTCGTCTAAGTCCTGGCCAGCTTGAAGTCATCTGTTTTAAAGTGCCAAATTCAATAAAGAAGTGATGTCGTCAGTCACCTTTATGAACCTCACAAGCCTTTAGGAAAAACATTAGGATTAGCATAGTTTCCATAGATGTGATCGCCTCACATTACAAGGAGATATGAGATGTCAGATGCTCCTTGCTAAACTGTCACTTGCAACCGTTAAGGGTTTAGAATCATATAAGCCAACAACTAGCAATGTCTTTTCCATATCTAGTTGATCGGATCATAACACGAGTTCATCTCAAATTAAATTCACCAAATACGACAAAATTTTGATACAAATTATCGCCCCCTTCTCCTCCTCCTCTTTTTCTCCCTAGACAAAAGATAGGGAAGAGCTACCGATACTGGCGGACCTTTTTTAAAATGCCAACTTGCTGAGGACATACACTCCATTTCACATTTTATTGCAAGGGGATGAACCCCAACTATAGGAAAAAGATTAGTTTTCTCGAAAGCGACGTGGCGATTCTATTTGGACATCAATTTATCCCTCACTATCAGCCTTTCCTAATTCTTGGGATACATTTTGTATTGAGAACATTCAAGAACAAAATCAAAAGGATGACTCAATCTTTGCCCCAAATATATATATCAAAAAGCGCATAGCGAGGTCGGGCGACTTCTCCAGCAAAATCCTGGGCCGACCCGAATCGAAACAATCTCGGGTCAAAATTGGGCCTCTACGACCAGAACGATGGGTCAATATTTCATGAACTTTTTCTTTGCTGCCTTTTGAAGATTTTGTTCCCCGCAAATTCAGATTTTTTTTCTTCGTTTTTGTTGTTGTAGTTTTTCTAACTTCTAAAGAGGCCAAAGAAATTAATCATGTATGATTGTAGTGGACCGTGCATTGGTTCGGATGATTGCACCCTAAGCAAACTGTCTCTAGATGACGAATTACTGTGCAACATATTATGGATGACGTCACATAAGATCTCCTTTCACCATTTTCTGCGATGAAGTGCGTGAGTATTCCCTGAAAAGCATGCAAAGTGATTACTAGTCTTCTGTTTGCTTCCGCCTACGAAGAAGAGACTCAAACGCCTTATTTTTTTTCAAGAGCATTCACGGCTCACGCCAAAGATCTTTCTTCCCTTTCCAACTTTCCACCCCATCGGCCACCCTTCGTTCGAGTCTTGCCGGCCCCAAGCCGTCGATTTCAAAATGCAAAGTTCAATAAAGTAGAAAATGATATTGCGAATGCATGTCACTTTCTGAACTCGAGACTTGAAGGCTTGTTACTATATTGTCGGTTCCAAATTTTTTAAGGTTCCAAATAATGCTCACCGGTGAAGTCTTTATCAGATCGGAACACGTGTTCATCACGTGTTCAATTTGCCGGACACGACCAAAATCATAGCACCATCCTCTTCTCTCCTTCCTAACCATCAATTCCATTATTAAGGGTTCTGGATCATATTCACCGAAAGTGTCTTTTTCAAAGATATGATTATTAATCATATCGCAACGCGTGTTCGTTTCTACCTTATCAATGATGGGAAAGAGTTAGCAGCAGATCAACCACCCTCTTCGTCCGGGCGTGGCAAATATTAGAATGTTATCATGACAAGAGCAACACCGCCCACGAGAAATAATTTTTGTGCTCCTCGAAATGATATGTTGATTCTACAGAAACATCGAATCATCTCGGCCCATCTTATTATGGTGTATCAGAACAATAAGATTCACAGATCATATCATGTCAAGTTATAAAGCTAGAAAAATGTGCACAAAATGCCCCTTAGCGTTATCGGAAATGCTAACATGCAACATCAAGTTAAGTATGAATTTCATATAAATGCATATAGAAAACAATTTTTAACGAGTTTTCAGTAGGTATACGAAAGCCAAATTCAGTTTGTTCAATGATACTGCCTTACACACCTCACTGACTAACCCAGTAGGTGGTATTCCAGTGAGTAACTGTAGGATGAGCAGCCCAAAAGAGTAAACGTCGGATTTGGGTGTCAAGTTTCCATCTCTGTAAAACTTTGGATCTGTATAAAGAAAAGCACGCTTTGGCTCTGTGATTCGGCGAAAACTCGGACAGCGAAGAGTGTCCTCCACTAGAAGCCTAAAAATCCTGAAATCACATATCTTGCAGCTAAGATCAAAATCAAGGACATTTTCAGGTTTCAGATTACCATGAACAATCCTTTCAGGTTTAGAAGAGCGCAAGAAGCAAAGAGCACTTGAGATCTGAGCAATGATTTGAACTCGAGCATCCCATATTAAGGGAGAACTGTTACCCTTCTGGAAAAGGCAATCTTGGAGGCTTCCTATGGAAGTCCTCATATACGAGAGACCAGGCTTCTCGGCATGCACCAAGCAAGGTAATGAGACGTGGATGCTGCAGTTTACTAAGAACTTGAACCTGCACCATCCAAACAAAACTTGAGTAAATTGGTACATGACACAAGGCTGTAATAAATCTAGAAAAGAAAATGGAAGCATGTACTATGTCAGTATAGCTATGGATAAGGCAGACGAGATAAATAAATGTGATAGGCACTCCAAGAATGCACACAGCTTTAGAAGTGAAATTAGCCTTTTAAAGAGCATTGAAAAAAATTATAGGACAGAGTGCATAAGATACCCCTAAAGGCTTAGTATAACAGCCAAATCTAATCTCATAAACCCCACGCCCACCCAAACCCCATGCCTCCTCTCCCAAAATAGAAGAACATAAAGAATTCATTAGACAAAGACATGCTTGAAGTGTTGCAATGTTTCATCATGTACAAAAACCTCTAATTACAGATCCAGGCATAATGTTTTATCATGAACGCCACCAAGGGATTAAGATTTTATTAACTTAAAGGGAGTGGACACTTTTGAGGTTCAATGAGTAGAGTTATCAAGACAACATGATCAGAGATACAGTTGAAATTTGGACTAGCTAGTAAAATCTCCTGTATAAACACAAACTATTAAGCACTTCAAAGGAAACAATTGCTAGTATTACAGATAATCTGAATGCATAAAGTGAACAGGAAACTTAAAAAGAAAAGGCTGCAGAATTAAAGCATGAGAATATCTCAATACTATAGATATTGGAACAGCAGAGTGCTTGTGTGAGTGCACATGCAGAAGAACATGCGTGCGTGCGCGTGAGAGAGAGAGAGAGAGAGAGAGAGAGAGAGAGATGCCTTCCTCTCGTTGCCCTTGCATGTTATGAGGATGCAACTTTTTTATCGCAACAGTTCTACCCAGCATTTCCCCTTGTATACACAACCATATCCACTCTGCCCAATTTTGAAACTTTCAGAGAAATCACATGTTGCGGGTCGGACTTCTGATAATGAATATTCAGCAAAACTACGCTTATCTTCATCAAGACCACCAACAAACCCAATACATCTTGCAGCTCCAGTTTTCCCCTGCCCTTTCCACCATTCAAGCCAACTAACAGCTTACGCTTGGTGTCTCTGAATCGGCTGCTTTTCCTGCCTAAGGGTAGCAGTAGATGCTTCAATGACATGTAACTCTCCAGCCGCTTCATCATGCCTATGGCTAGAGCACGACTGTCTAGAAGAGCAACATTTCTAGTGGTCTTCTGCAGCTTTTTAACTATCTCTTCTCTCTCTTTCAAGAGCTTCTGTTGCTTCTGCATCACAGTTCTTATTGCATCCTCAGCTTCATTTCTAAGTTTAGCCTCGTGTGCATATGCAGACTCTATTACTTTCACCTAAATAAAACAGGCAGAATTTTTTATCACCATCTCTTCACGTGATCAATCAGTAACAGCATACAATAAGTAGAGTGAGTTGGACTTCTTATGCTAATACGACCAAACAAATGAATACCAAAATTATTGGCCATGCGTTTGCAAAAACATTCATAGAATGATAGAACAAAATTGTCTGAGGAAAAACCAATGACCAATATCTTTAAAGACCACAAGTTTATCTGCACAAAAGACATCTACAAATTTATATCAGAAATTACTCCATTTTCCTTTCACTGCTTTCCAATTCAGACAATGGATGATTTTTTTGCTTGAATCAAGCCAAATAATCCTAAAATCTTAAATGATAATCAAAGCAGAGAAAATGAACACCGACAGCTAAGCAGGGAGCAAAAAACAAAAGAAAAAAGATAGGTTGACGGGAAGGTTTTAAGCACCTTGCTGATCACTTCGATAGCTTCTGCTTCCAACTTTTTGTGCTTCATTAACTCCTGAAGTGCTTCATTCTTCATTGCCTCAACTTGCATCCATGATTCTTGAAACTGATTATGCAAAATCTCTTCGTTGGCTTTCATGTCAGAATCTAAAAAAACCCTTCTTCCAGAATAGGTATATCCAGAGCAACTGCTAGTACTTGTAGGACTAAACAAACTGCCTGTACTTTTAGGATTAAACAAACTGCCAGAATGTAGGAAACAATATCTGCTGGGAGAACCAGTCAAAGCCAATTGTGGAGAAACTGATTCATCTTGAAGCCAGTCTGTAACTTTGCTGCAACTACTGCTCGAACAAGATGTGCACCGAGGACTTTCTGGGATTGCCAATACCGACGGTCTTATACTTTCTTGCGATGGTTCACAACTTATTACTCCTGCAGATGTTTGTGGTTGACTCGAAGAGTCCAAGGGAATGAGGCCTTCAAAGGCATCTCTAGTCCATATGCACTTACATTAGTTGACAAATAATATCTCACAGAAAGCATACGCATTCTTTGCAGCATAATTTGCTTTGTGGGAGCTCTTTTTTACCTTCATACAACTGCATCAAAACCATGTAGGAGGTACAATATTAGGATAAACAATATGCATGCTATTTCCTATCAAGATAAGGACACATTAAGTAGCCAAGTTCTTGACTCACAACAGAAAGCACATCATATAATGCATGTCAATTAGGGTCATCACCATCATTTGGGAGTTAACCAGGAAAATATGGCTCTAAAAACATGCATCCAAGCCATGTTTCTCATTATCGATGATCCTTGTCTACAGGAATAATCAACCAATCCAAGCAATAATGTGCACAGCATGCTATGCATCACTCTTCTGAAAGACTTTGCATCGCTTGGTTCATATGGAAACTGAGCATGGTCCTCTCGCAAAAGATTTGAGTATGATACGACAGGAAAAACTCTATTTAACTCTTCATATGTATCACTTAAACAAGAAGTAACAGCTCAATTTGCTTTCATGGACAATAATAAGATTTAAGGGACCACTTACTTTTCTGGTACAGCCCCCATAACAAGCCTGCTAATGCCATAATTGACAACCATCTCAACAATGCCCTTTTAGACCTGCTCTGCTTCAGTACTCAGAACACTGGCTTTCACCTAGAAAGGACATGATAACTTACATTAGATTAGTAAAAGAAAATAGAAAACTCAAGAACGTCACGCCATTTATGTAGATAGTTAACACCTACTTCAACAATCACCCGAAACATATTGGAGGAAAGCATCATGAAAGATCGTCACATCACTTTAAAAAGATTTCCATCAACTCCAAGTATAGGTAGACCACAACCGTAGTTTAAATAACTCGATAATTTTTTAAGACAAGGAACAGAGGATTTATCTTTCATTTCTGCTTTTCAACCTTTTCAAGTGTGGAGCAGAGGGCCAGATATTCAAGTTGAAAACTCAACCTAACTCAATAGCTTGCGTTTTGATATTGCAATTAATCTTCTACTCATAAGAAAAAGAAAGATTAGCTAATTTGAATAATATAAATACAGGAACTATATTTCTTACTCAACAAGTTCAATTAGCTCACAAACAACAAATGATGAATAGCCAGCAAGCAGATTTTCTTTTTTCCTCCATTAAGGTGAAGGGGGCATCTACTGCACTAACATATAACCTAACCTTTGATAGCCTCTCCAAATCTGCAAGTCAACTACTCCAGGGCAACTGGCAATAAAGGAAATGTGCTCATATGCTGAAATCAGGCGATCCAGGCTAACCAGTCAAATAAAGAAATTCGAACTTTGATTTTGGCCAGAAAAGTCATTCGCTGTTGCCAGGATTTAGATTTTCAATGAGAATGATCTCCAAAAGAAAGCTTGCAACATGACAATTATAAATTTAACAATTCATAAGCCGTGGCAGCAAGAAACCATGAGTTCTGGAGTGTGTCGCTCTGGTCAGGAGCCATGCCTATGTAACGGCGTTCTGGTGAGAGACGGAAGGGCTCCTTGATCTGCCAGGGCGAGGCCGGCCGCCACGTGTCGCATATTGAGTGGGCTGACTCGCCGTTGACTCACCCATTGCCTAAGCCGTACTCCACGAACAAATTGATATATAGAGGAGAGCTAGAGCTTGGAGTCCTAATCGGATAGTAAACATTCTCGAAGCACTTAATTCACCAGCTCTTTTGATGGCCGCTTCTTCGAATCTGAACAGCAATTACCATGTGTTCCTCAGTTTCAGAGGCACGGACGTTCGCAAGAACTTCCTCAGTCATCTCTACGCAGCTCTGGACGAGAAAGGAATACACACCTTTGTGGATAGCGAGGAGCTCAGGATAGGAGAGCAAATATCGGCGGCGCTCGTGAAGGCGATCGAGGAATCACGTGTCGCGATCATCATTTTCTCCGAGGACTATGTTTCCTCACCGTGGTGTTTGGAAGAGGTCGTGAAAATCATGGAGTGCCGTGAGCAACAGGGCCTGATTGTGTTCCCACTGTTTTACAAAGTGGAACCGAGAGAAGTGAGAGGAGGCAGAGAGAGTTATGGGAGAGCTATGGCTAAGCATGAGTCCAAGTTCGGAAAGGATTCGGAAAAAGTGAGGAGATGGAAGAAGGCTCTCTTCGACGCCGGTAGCTTGTCTGGGTGGAACTCGAATGAAAGGTACGCACAAATGTGACGCAGTGCTTGGCCATTGTTAGCTCGCGGTTGTTTTTAAGATATCAAATCATATGTTCTTGTTTGGATCTTTGGATTGAAGATACAAAGAAGAGATATACCAGACAGTAGACCCTAAAGTCAAATGACCAAAAGTTCAAGCTACCGGATTCTTTGAAGATTCTTGCTGTGTAGATAGTGAGAAATTTATCTCAGAATCAGTGTTCTTGATACCCGAGTCATTGTTGTCTTCAGATGCAGGTTCTCTACAATTTTCCTTGTGCAGATGTTGGCGCAGGTCCACCCAAATCTGTTATTTCTTTTCGTCTTATTATTTGCTAATATTCTCATGAAATTTTCCTTGTTACGTTAGAGCGATAATTTCTGCCATGGCTTTAAAATGCTCGAACATTTCTTTTTCCTTTGAATGTTTATCAGTGATGAAGCGAAGCTCATCCGATGCATTGTAGAAGAGCTATCTAAGCATCTCGACCAAACACCCTTACACGTCGCCGAGTATCCGGTTGGAATAGACTCCCGAGTTCAAGAACTTATATCTTTGTCAAAGAAAGAGTCAGGTGCCGATGATGTTCTCATGATAGGTCTATGGGGACCTGGAGGCATAGGCAAAACAACGACTGCTAAAGCTTTATATAATACTATTCAGAGACAATTTGAGGGTTCCAGTTTTTTGGCGCGAGTTAGGGAAACTTCAAACCGAAGCAACGGTCCAGTCACTTTGCAAGAACAACTTCTATCAGAGATCCTTAAACCTATATCAGTCTATAGTGTCAATGGAGGAATTAGTTTGATACATGAAAGATTACGTTGCAAGAAAGTTCTCCTGATTGTTGATGATGTTGATAAGAAGAATCAACTGAATGCATTGGTTGGAAAAAGGAATTGTTTTGGTAAAGGAAGCAGAATCATTGTCACTTCGAGAGATAAACATTTGCTAACTTCTAATGGCATAAATTGTGTGTATGAAGTTCAAAGTTTACGATACAAAGAGGCACTAGACCTTTTTGGCCAGCATGCTTTTCCAAATGGCAGGAGAGTTCAAATAGGATGGGATCTCATAGATAGAGCACTGCATTATGCTTACGGCCTTTCGTTAGCCCTCGAAGTGTTGGGCTCATTTTTATGTGGAAGGAATGAATCCGCATGGGTAAGTGAGTTGGATAAACTCTCCAAAAGTCCCGACCAGACTATCAATCAAGTTTTGAAGACAAGCTTTGATGGATTGGCGGACAATGAGAGAGAGATTTTCCTCGATATCGCTTGTTTCTTCAAGGGGAAACGTATAGGATACATTAAAAAAGTTCTCGATAGTTGTGATTTTGACACAACCATAGGGTTAGAAATTCTCATAGAGAGGTCCTTGATAAAAAATGAGAATGAGACCCTACAATGCACGATCTTATTCAGATGATGGGTAAGCATATTGTTGAACAAGAGTGTCCCAAGAATCCTGGGAAACGCAGTAGAATATGGCTTTTCGAAGAAGTTGAGGACATTCTATGTGAAAATATGGTAAAATTTATTTATGTCGACTTTAACACATCTCATTTTTTACATTTCTTTGATTTGGACAATAGAATTCAAATTTCAATGAAATTTTTGTGCGAAGGCTGAATTTGCTCTATTATGGTGCAGGAGATGAATGCAGTACAGGCCATAGTATTGAACCGGCCCGCATCAGAAGAGATCACTATCACTAGTCCTGATGCTTTCGCAAACATGAAAATGTTGAGAATGCTCATCTTGCATGAGCATATCTCTTCAACATGTCCTGTACGTCTTCCTAATAGGCTAAAATGGCTTGAATGGTGCAATGCCCCAAATCTAGAATTTGGCTCTGGTCCAAAGAAACTTCTGAATCTCGATGTCCGTAACAGTCCTATCAAACAATTAGAAGGCGAATTTCAGGTAAGCCCTTGTGATAATTAGTTTTCCCTTTGTATAGCTACAAAGCTATTTGCATGCCTTAATGATTGCACTAGCGTGTTTTTGCAGAATTTTAGAAAGTTGAAGTCCATCAATTTTAGTGAATGCGAGTTCTTCACAGGAGTTCCAGACCTTTCATCAGCTCCAAATCTTGAGGTTTTAGATCTTGATTGTTGCAAAAACTTAGTGGAGGTTCACCAATCAGTCGGATGCCTTGAAAAGTTAAATTATTTGTCGCTATTTTCTTGCTTTAATCTTAGTAAATTTCCTAGTACACTCCAGTCAAAATCTCTTAAATGGCTTGATCTCTGTGGTTCTAAAATTGAGAAGTGCCCTGATATTTCAGTATTAGAAAATCTAGAAGATCTTAATCTAGCAAGTTCAGCCATTAAAGAACTTCCTGCATCAATTGGTAATCTCGTTTCTGTGAAGTCTATATGTTTAGAAGATTGCAAAAACCTCTCAACACTTCCATCGAGAATTTATAAGTTGAAAAATCTTGAGTATTTGGATCTCCAAAATTGCTCGAATTTTGTCATGTTTCCAAAGAACTTGAAGGATTCAATTGATTCTGATGGCGATCTGGGATTTCAAAATCTGGAAGAGCTACTGCTTGATGGCTGCAATCTATCAGACGTGGAGTTCCTGGAGTGTTCTTCTCGTTTTCCCAAATTGAAATGCCTATATCTTCCAAGTAACGAGTTTACTCATCCGATCAACAAGTATGATTCTTGGAAAGGCTTGTTTGTTCATGAATGCAAGCGATTACAAGATTCATCGAGTCTGCCCTCCGACTGCCTTGAAGTTGACTTGTCGTCATGCTGTAAATCCAAAGGGGGCAATGTGGCCGATGAGTCAATATTCGAGGTCGGACTCTCTCTCTCTCTCTCTCTCTCACTTTGAATGCTTGATATGCGTACTGACTGTATGACAGAAAGTCCCAAAGACGAGAATAGGCAAAGTTTTCCTGAGTGGAGGAGAGATGCCAGAATGGATTTTCCCCGGTTACGAGGGATTCATATCTTTCATGGCTCCCAGGGACTTGTATGACAAGTTTCTAGGACTAGCAATCTGTGTTGCTCCTGGTCTGGAGGGAGGACATATGTTCAACGGACAATTAAATTTTAAAATATCTGTGAATGGTGGAAGGTTGTTTGAGGGTTGTGTAGACCCCAGAGGATGGATATCCGAAGGTGTGTGGCTATATTATGTCCCACGCAGTAGTCTAAATGGAGTAGAGAAGCTTATGCTAAAAGAGTGGAGCCTTTTCCAATTTTGCTTCATAACATATGAGATAAGCGTAAAGAAGTGTGGATTCCGTCTAGTATGCGAGCAACAGGAGGATGATCTGAGGGTCTGTATTCCAACACCATCAGCAGATGCGAAACAAATTGGAAATTCAAAGAAAAGAGACCCAGGAGGAAGACAATTTTCAGTAGACTCGGAGGAAGAAGATAGTTCAGTGAAATGGGACTCGACGAAGAAGATGAGACAGTCTTAACAGGACAAGACTATGGAGTTCCACTGGCACCAGCCATGATAACGGGTGTTGGTTTCCAAAACACGCGTGTCGAATTGGTCCCGACTTGTTGAGGAAGTGATTCCAATGCATCTTGCTTTTCGTCTCTACTAGATTTAGTGGTTTCGCATCATGCTGCAGTCATGGGTGGAAAAACATTTTCTCTTTTTACTCTGTTACTTTTTGATGTTTGGTGTGGACCGCCATTAATACAAAATTAAGTGGATGCTTGTTGAATGGCCATGGTATTCCGAATTGGTCCATGTAATTTATCGCATGGACGTATGTCGCCTCTCTTAATCCAAGTAATCTCGCCGATATTATCATACTTTAAAATTCTGAGACAGCAAGTTTTGTCCGATAGATCGATATCTTCAGGAAAGATAAGTTATTGTCTCCAAGATCAAAGGGTGCATAAGGGGAAGATTAGTTGAAAAAAATAGAAAAAAGAAGAACAAGCAAACTTACAGTTGCATTATGAATGCACAGTCGAGCAAACCTAGGCAACACAACGCAGGTGTCCCATGACCCCAAGCAGCACAATGCTGAGGCTGCTGACTAGGCGATGCGACGATCGACCCTCAAACTCTCAGCAACCTAAATTTGTTATTGCGCGTCCCCGGGCGAAGCTAAGCTTTCGGGTGCTGTGCAACCCTCGGGGAAGCTTTGCTGGCATGATAACTCGGAGTGAATGATATCTTGGAGTGAAAATGTTTAAGTTGTATCAGTTCAAGATCTTCCATGGTAGCAATCCTCCTCTTGTGTTCTCTAGATAAATGATAGAGAAGAGCTACCGACACTTGCTACTCTGTTTTGGGTGTCAACCCATCGAGGGTATATATTTCATTTCACATCTTGTCGCAACTGGAGGAATACTGCCTATAGGAAAGAATTAATATTCCTGGACCGATTCTATTTAGACATCAAGTCATCCTGCGTTATCAACCTTTCCCAGTCTTTCGGATTTATATTGTATTGAGATCGTTCGGGAACAAAATCAAAAGGATGACTCAACCTTTACCAAATATATATATATATATATATATATATAACTAAAATTTCACGCGAAAACCAACAAGAGAAAAGCGATGTTGGGCGACTTTTCGAACAAAATCCTGGGCTGACCCGAATTGAAGCAATCTCGGATCAAAATTGGGCCTCTAAGTCCGGAATGATGGGCCAATATTTCGTGAACATCTTCTTTGCTATTTAAAATTATATTACCAAAAATCAAAAATTTTGCTCGGAAGCCTTTGAATGACCAAAACAGCTTAATTCAAGATGATTGAATCCTTGAATTTTCAACGGCCAAATTGGACAGAATTGAAGTGGATAATAAATTTGGAATAACAGTACCACTCTGAGGGGATTTTATCAAGTCAAATGATGATTTGGAGTAAATACGTTCAAGTGGTACCAATTCAAGATCTTCAGTGGTATCAATCCTCTCTCTCTCTCTAAATGATAGGGAAGAGCTACCAACACTTGCTACTCTTTTTTGCGTGTCAACTTATTAAGGGTATATACTTTATTTCACATCGTATCACAATAGGAGAGCACTGTCTATACGAAAAAGCTTAATATTCCCGAAAGCAATATGATGATTCAATTTAGACATCGAATCATCCTGCATTATCAGCCCTTCTCAATTATTGCGGTTATTTTGTATAGAGAACGTTCAGCAATGAGTCAAAAGGATGACTCAACCTTTGCCAAGACGCGCAAATCCATGTTGTGCAACATGCTTTTCTCACTATTGAATTCAATTGTCCCTATGTTGGGCTCATCATAGCGATTGGAATCAGCTTGTTGATGATTTGTAGGAAACTTTAATCAAACTAAAATATCGTTTTCCGAAAGATTCTCCACAGACTAAGAGCCTAGCAAGTATCCGTAGGTCAAATAATGACTTGTATGAATTTCCAATTCGCGAATATGCAATTTTGATTTCACAATGGCAGACACAAGCTGGGCCGATTCATGTTTTCCCCATTTTACATGGGCCTCCATTAAAAAATGGCAATATGGTCATCATGCACACACACAAAAATGCCACATAAGCGTGCACCACAAATACCATTAGCCTCGTCTACCGCCACATACGGCATTTTAACAACGAAATTGGACAAGATTGCATAGAGGGTAAAATTAGGAGGACAGTACTACTTTAGGGGCTCTTGTTAATTGAAGCATAATACGGGGTAGATATGCTCGAAATGGCATCGGCTCAAGACTTCTTGCGAAATCAACCCTAACAACATAGATATGCTTGAAATCACATTCCTTTTTTCTCCTTTTGAAGGGTTGAGTCCCATCCCATTGGGGAAGCGAAAAGCCAATTAGCATTTTGATAATCGCCCGAGAAAAGTGATAAGTCCTCCATACCAGCATTGCGTTATTATCCTTCACGGCTCACGCGGAAGATCTATTTCCCTTTCCCACTTTCCATCCCATTGGCCACCCTTAGTTCGAGTCTTGCCGGCCCCAAGCCGTCGGTTTCAGAATGCAAAGTTCAATAAAGTAGAAAATGATATTGCGAATGCAAGTCACTTTCTCCGACACTTAAAGGCTCGTTACTATGTTGGCGGTTCCAAATTTTTTAAGGGTTCGGTGTCGTGCTCAATTGCTATTTGATGGTGTCTTTTCCTTTCATATGTATGGCTTTATCAGATTGTAACACGTGTTCATCACGCATTTAATTTACCGGACACGACGAAAATCATAGCACCATTCTCTTCTCTCCTTCCCGACCATCAATTCCATTATTAAGAGTTCGGGATCATATTCACCGATAGTGTCTTTTTCAAACATGTGATTAATCATATCGCAACAAGTGTTCGTTCCTGCTTTATCAATGATGGGAAAGAGTTAGCAACGTCAGTCACCCACTACTTCTGAGCGTCGCAAATATTAGAATGTTATTATATCGAGAGCAACACCGCCCACAGGAAATCTACTCAAAACTATATGTTGATATCAAATCATCTCGACGCATCTTGTTATGATGTGTCGGAAACAACAAGATTCATGGATCATATTATATCAAGTCATAAAGTTAGAAAAGGATGCAAAAACATACCCCTTAGCGTTATCGGTAATTCTAACATACAACATCAAAATAAGTATGAATTTCAGACATAAATGCAAAAAGTATAAACATAATTTTGAATGAGTTTTCAGTAAGTATAATAAGAAAGTGACTCTGTAGTTGTCATCAATAAAAGTAACAGAGCATCTAAAACTCAAATGAGGCATCCGCCTTCCCTATTACTTTTGATTTCTTTTGAACTAAGCAAAATCGGAAGTACGACTCAACCTTCGCAGAAATGCCACGTAAAATCCCAAAAGCGCGAAGCAGTGTTGGGTGACTTCTCAAGCAAAACCTCGGCCCAACCCCAATTGAATACCCAGTTAATTCAAACTAAATGGGCCTATTCTCTTGCCGATCCTCTCCCTTAATTCCAACCTTATTGAAAGCATGAAGTTGGATTTATTGCATCCCAAAGTGTATTATTGTCTTTGAATTATCAAATTGCTTTCATCATGCTTTTATGACCTTTTTAGTAGTCTTAACTGATGTTGCTAGGGTACTCCTATCCTTATTTCATTCGCAATAAAACTTTTAAAAAACTTGTCAAAGGAATTCATTTTCGCTCTAAAAAAAATCAAATCGATATCTCAATTTTGTTGGTCACTACAAAACATGGAAATCGGATAATTTCCCATAGATTCAATCCCCAACTCCTCTCTTAAGAAATAATAATTATATAGTCACTTACAAGTGGAATTGACATTTGGAGGTCACTTGACGAGTTGAGAGCCTTTGATCAAAAAAGGAAGATTGATAAATAAAAAAATAAAAACTAAACTTTACCTAATGGATCATATAAGAAAATGACTCCCATTGTTGCTGAGAAAAACCTATCTGAAATTAATTTTTCGGAGATAAGGCCACAAAGCAGAGTTGTATGGATCTCGAATCTCAAGCATCCTCAGGATGGGCTAGGCCTTTGTTCTAGGTAACCAGTTCTTGACAACGTTTGTCATTCCATAGATATCATCAAGGGGTAAAAATAATCAAAGGGAATGTGGAAAATTTGAAGAAGGAAATTTGGAACTGGGTATGTTTGCACTTGTGCTACATTTCGTTTTTTAGTAAATAATCCTGTTAATTTGTAATTTCTGTTTATAATAATCTGCTCAATTTGTAGAGCGTATAGGATGAAGCCATCAATATGCAAAGTTTTCTTAACTTCTTTTCATGATCTAAGTTATGAGAATGGGGAGCAAGATCAAGCAGGATCCAATTATCCTAACGTCATCAGTTTATGTATTACCTAAAAGTTGCGAGAACATGAGTTTATACACTTTTTCTATGCTAAAGATATCCATTTCTTCCTTAAAAATATCTTTACCAATTTTATGTGAGTTCTTATTTTTGTGCTACTTGTGAAATTTGAATTCATAGGCTTGGGAGTCAACAGAAAATGTATTTCCGAAGTTAATGAGGTATTAATACAAAGAGCTGAAACTCTAAGTTTAACCACAAGAACTTAAAATATTGGTTCTCATGTCTCAATGTTCAGGATTGCTTTAAAAGTATATTTATAAAAATTCAAAATTTTTAATTATTTTAAAATTTCTTTTTTCCCCTTCTTTTTTTCCCTTTTTCTTTCTCCTTCACTTTATTTTCTATCCTTTTTTTACTTTTCTTTCTTAGCAGATGGCTAGTGACATCGCTAGCTGCAAGATAGGGCCAGGCTTGCCAGCTTTGAGGAGGATGGTCAGAAAGCTCATCCCTCACTTGTGGCTGGCTATCGTCGAGGAAGAAGAGAAAAAAGAAATGCAGAATATAAAATTATTATAAGAATTAGAATTTTTTTGTCTGAGATATAGTTAGGAATTTAAAATCATTATTCAATTAAATTCCTAATACTAGAGATTATGTTGCAAAAAAGATTATATTTGATAAAAGTGCAGCGGTCCTTTTCTAAGGGCCCGTTTGGTTCAGCTTTCGGAATGGGCATTTGGCCCCGAAAGCCCATTTAGCCAAAATAATACTGTTTGGTTTAGCATTTGGGTTGCATTTTGGAGATGCAATTGCATCTCCAATGTAGGCCGAAGGCCTTTGGGCCAAAGCAGCTCCCAAGGTGCATTTGCAATTAGCATTCTCAGGATACAACTTGCCCATTTAATGAAAATTACCACGGAGTTCCCATTTTACCCTCATACATTTTCAATATTCCTCTTTTGCCCTTAAGAAACCCTAAACCTGCAATTCTCTATTCCTCTATTCTCTTCTGCACTTTCGTCCGCCTTCTCCTCCTCTGCGCTCCTACTCCGCCTCCCTCTCCCTCTCTATGGGCTGCTCGGCCTCTTGCTTCGCCTCCCCTCGGTCGTCCGTCCCTCTTCCTCTTGGCTGGTCTGCCTCCTTCTCCCTTTCTCTCGGCTGCTCCACCTCCTGCTCTGCCTCCCTCGGTTGTCCCTCCCCTCGGTCGTCCCAACTCTTCCTCTTGGCTGCTCCGCCTCCCTCTCCCTCTCAGTTGCTCCGCCTCATGCTTCGCCTCCTCTCGGTCATCCCTCCCTCTCCCTCTCGGTCGTCCCCTGCACCGCTGAGTCTCAGTCGTCCGTCCCTATCCCTTTCGCCCATCCTTTGCTCCACCGAGTCTCGGTTGTCCCTCTCTGTCCCTCTCAGTCGTCCCCTGCTCCACCTCCTTCTCGCCTCCATCTCGCGTTGACTGGTGGGCGGCTAGGGTTTCTCGCGCGTACAGGAGGAAGGAGGAAGGAGGAAGAAGATGATGGAGGTGAGCTGGGCTGCTCACATGGCTGGAGGGAGATGGATCGAGCCAAGCCCATGCGCAAAGAAGAGGGAAAATGGAAAAAAAAAATGAAGGAAATTTTTAATACTTTCCTTTAATAAAAATTTTCCAAAAATATTAAAAAATAATCATATATAGAAGGTGACTGCATGGAAATAAAATTGAAGGACTCGTGTTTATTATAATGAAATGACTTTTTTCTTTAATTAAAAAGATATCAATTAATGTGAATTTTTTATTTATAAATTTGTTAGTATGCCTCTTTTACATTATTTAAAATGTGAAAATAATATTTTCTCTTCAATTCCAAACAAATTAAAATTTTAAAAAAATTAAAATTAGTTACAACAAAGCACTTTCTAAATATATGTTTACCAAACAGCATTTCCTCAAAGTTGCATCTCAAGGCAGTTTTTAATTATAATTTACCAAACAGTATTGCATTTCACCAAACCCCTTTAGGCCAAAGGCGTTTGCATTTTCCCAATGACTTTCCCCAAAAGTCGAACCAAACTCACCTTAAGTCTAAAAGTCCAAGTCTGGGTCGAGCTGTCAAAGTCTAAAAAGGTTCGTTCTTTTCTAATGTATAGTTATCGAGGTAATTTTTTATTAAATAGAAACAAAATCAAATTTTATTTTTCAACGAGTTGATTGAATAATTGAGCGCTTGATTCATACAGCACACCATCTATTTTGTCACGAAGTCTCCATTTAAATTAACTCTAAGGGATAACTTCCACCAACGGCCTATTGATAGAGTCTGAATCCACGTGGATGAGACAACTTTGGTTGCATTCGTAGGGTTTAATCAAGTGAAACTTTGAATGCGTTGATTAAAAAAACAAATAAAAATGTAAAAAGGAAAATACTATTTATTGGATAAAAAAATCCTCCATAAATATTCCAAATCATTTTCTTAAAAAATAATAATATTCAATCACCTATCACCAAATAAAAGGAAATCATGTGAAGTTTTCCCCTAAACAAATGTACTCTTAGTTTCTTTACTCATGAGCTATTTCATTTGAAAATTTGATGTACAACTAAAGAGATCTCTGAATTAGTATAGTATTCTTTTTGTGATAAATTTTTACGGCTGCCACAATTTATTAGCCAAGATTAATCCATTTAACATGTGTTCATCTCATGTATAATTTACCACACGGGGTCGAATTCCAAATTCATAGCATCACCTCTCTCCCTTTATACTTCACAAAGAATGACAAAGAGCTACTAATGCTAGCGACCTCTTGAGGGCATCACCCCATAAAAGGCATACACTTACCGATATGATCATCGTGCATCAAAATTTTCCACATAAGCGTACCTTGCAAACATCACTAGCCTCGTCAGCTGTCACATATAATATTCTAATAGTCAAATTGGAGAAAATCGAAAGATATGGTAAATTTGAAGCAACGGTGCCCCTTTAAAGGATTTTATGCATCGAAACATCATTTACTTACACCTACCCACACATGGTTGCGCTGGTGGAGACATTCATTTCCCACAATACATCGAGGTATTGACCCACGAATACGTAAATCCGAAGAACTAGGGAAAAGTGAAGATCATCAGTCATAAAAAAAAAATCATTTAGTTACATTTGTTCAAACAATATCAGTTTGCGGTTACCATTATATTAATCCGAATGATATAGATGTATTCTCTCTCTTCTTCTCCTTCTTATGAAAAGTCAGAAAACCAAATTCAAAGAGGTATAAGTGACATTGCCAATCACTTTCTAAACTCAGGAAATTGCGCAGAACTATTGTGTGTCGATATGCACTTGGAGGGAAGGGAAGAACTGATGGAAAGAGGGGATCATTGGTCATAAAAAAAATTATTTACTTACATGTATTCAAGCAATATCAGTATGCCATTTTGATTATACTAATCCTAATGATGTAGTTGTATTGTCTCGCTTCTTCTCTTTCTTATGAAATGTCAGAACACCAAATACAAGTAGGTAGAAGTGACATTGCAAATCACTTTTTGAACTCAAAAAATTGCCCACAACTGTTGTGTGTCGATATTCACTTGGAGGGTAGGGAAGGATTAGCGGAAAATGGAGATCATCGATTAAAACAAATCATTTACTTATTGTATTCAAGCAATATCAATTTGCCATTTTGATTATACTAATCCTAACAATGTAAATGTATTGTCTCGCTTCTTCTCCTTCTTATGAAAAGTCAGAACGCCAAATTCAAGGAAGTAGAAGTGACATTGCCAATCACTTTCTGAACTCAAAAAATTGCCCAGAACTGTTGTGTGTCGATATTCACTTGGAGGAGATGGAAGGATTAGAGGAAAGTCAGTATCCTCGGTTTGAAAAAAAAAACATCATTTACTTACATGTATTCAAGCAATATCAGTTTGCCATTTTGATTATATATATCCTAATGATTTAGATATATTCTCTCTCTCTTTGTCTCCTTCTTATGAAAAGCTAGAACACCAAATTCAAGGAGGTAAAAGTGACATTGCCAATCACTTTATGAACTCAGGAAATTGCCCATAACTGTCGTGTGTCGATATTCACTTGGAGGGGAGGAAAGGACTAACGGAAAGTAAGGATCCTCGGTCATTAAAAAAAACATCATTTACTGACATGTATTCAAGCAATATCAGTTTGCGATTTTGATTATACTAATCCTAACAATTTAGATATATTCTCTCTCTTTTTCTCCTTCTTATGAAAAGTCAGAATGCCAAATTCAAGGAGGTAAAAGTGACATTGCCAATCACTTTCTGAACTCAGGAAATTGCCCATAACTGTTGTGTGTCGATATTCACTTGGAGGGTAAGGAAGGATTAGCAGAAAATGGAGATAATCGTTAAAAAAATCAATTACTTCAATGTATTCAAGCAATATCAGTGTGCGATTTTGATTATACTAATCCTAATGATGTAGATGTATTCTCTCTCTTCTTCTCCTAATGAAAAGTCATAACTCCAAATTCAAGGAGGTAGAAGTGACATTGCCAAAATCGAAAAATATGGTAAACATGAAGCAATGTTGCTCCTTTAAGGGATTTTATGGATCGAAACATCATTTATTAGTTTCCTCCAAGGTATAAGGGCTTGGTCCTTTGGTGTTGTCCGGGCACGAGGGGTCTGTAGTGGGTCCTCGATCATAAAAAAACATCATTTACTTACATGTATTTAAGCAATATCAATTTGCAATTTTGATTATACTAATCGTAATCATATAGATGTATTCTCTCTCTTCTTTTCCTTCTTATAAAAAGTCGAGTCCCATTTCATTGGGCAAGTGAAAATACCATGGTATTTCCTCAAACACTATTTTGTAAAGTCAAGTTCATGTTAGGATTGCGTTCACATTCTTCGCTGGCTTGAGCTAGAGTTCGCTTTCTTTGTCATTTTCCATCCCATCGGGGCGACCCTTCTTTTAAGTCTTGTTGGCCCCATGTCGTCACCTACTCAGAACGCCAAATTCAAGGAGGTAGAAGTGACATTGCCAATCACTTTCTGAACTCAGGAAATTGCCCAGAACTGTAGTGTGTCGATATTCACTTGGAGTGGAGGAAAGGAGGAAAGTTTCGAAAGGAACACGGGTGAAAGGAACTTAGGTTCCGTGAATATGCGCACGATCATTTTCGAATAGTGGCTCTGGTATTAGCTTCCGCGGTTTACGCACAAAGAAGACTAAAGTCAGGAAACTCTGACAAATAGATGTGGACGCAGGCACAGTCTCTACTTTATCCGTTTGTGATGGTGCCTGTGCGTGCGTGTGGGGCTCCTTCTGATTCACGTCTTGATCTCGGATCTTGCATCGATGACTTCAAGCATCCTCAGGATGGGCCAGGCCTTTGCTTTGGACGACGACATCTTGGCAACGCTTGTCATTCCATAAAATGTCATCAAGGGGTCAAAAAAAGAAAACAAGGGAAATGTGGAAATTTTTGCAGAAGGAAGACTGGGATTGGGTATGTTTTCGCTTGTGCTACTCTTTGTTTTTTTAAGTAAATAATCCGCTTAATTTGTAATTCCTTTTGACAATAATCTGCTCAATTTGTAGCATATAGGATGGAGCCATCAATATGCAAAGTTTTCTTAAGTTCTTTTCATAATCTAAGTTATGAGAGCAGAGAGCAAGATCAAGCGTTGATCCAATTATCATAATGTTATTGGTTTATGTATCACCTGAAAGTTGTCCAAACATATTTTGTATGCTTATTTTGTGCTAAAGAAATCCAATTCTTTTCCTTTTTATTTTTATTTTTGTGCTACTTGTGAAATTTTAATTCAATGCCTTAGGAGTCAATAGAAAATATCTTTCCGAAATATAATTAGGTATTAATATTTGGTGCCAAAGCTCTACACTTTAGCACGAACACTTATACATTGGTTCTCAAACTTGATGTTCAGGACTACTTAAAAATGTTTTTTTAAATAGAAAATTTTAGTTTTTCTTCTTTTTCTTTCTTTTTCCTTTTTTCCCCCTTTTTCCCCTTATTTCTCACTCAATGGCCAATGACAGCACTAGCGACAAGCTAGGGACAAGCTCGTCAGCCTTGTGCGAAGTTGGTCGACAAGTTTGTCCCTCACCTATGGCTAGCCATCGGTTGAGGAAGAAGGGTGAAAAAGCAAAAGAAGGAAATAGAAAATGATAATTATTTAAAAATTACAATTTCTTTTGTCTAAGATATAGCCATGAGATTGAAATCATTTTCCAATTAAATTCCAAATACTAGAAAACATTTCAATCAAGTATCACCAAACAGAAGAAAGCTGATGATCATTTTATGGAGAAACTCAAAAGCCATTCTTCTTTCATGAAGTTTTCCCCCAAACAAACGTGCCCTTAGTTGCTTTATTCATTAGCTATTTAATTCAAGAATTTGATGTATAATTAGTGCAGTATTTTTTTGTGACAAATATTCACTGCCACCACCATTTGTTATCTAGGATTAATCCATTTAACATGTGTTCATCTCACATATAATTTACCGTATAGGGTCCAATGCCAAAGTCATAGCATCACCTCCCTCCCTTTATATTTGATAAAGAATGGTAAAGATTTACTAACGCTAGCAACCTCTCGAGGGCATCACCCCATAACGGGTGTATAATTCGTTTCACAATTATTATTACGATAGAAGCAACTCTGTCCACAGGAAAATAATTGATACTCCCAAAAGCAATATACTAATTTTATTTATATACAAGCGAGATGCAAAACAGTTGATTCCTTGTATCATCAATTCTTATTTCATTGATATAGTGCATACTCAATTTGAGGTCGTGGAGAGGGACATTTCTCTTCACATTTTTGGTAATATGCTTTTCTCATGGTTGATATCTATTTTCCCTCTGGCTGGGCTCAGGAAATTGACTGGGATTGGCTTTGCTGGAAATTAGCGGGACACTTTAATAATGTGAAATAATTATTTTCCTAAGTGGAAGGAGAGTATTAGACAATTATTACAACAGGCGAGATTTTCTTTAGACCTCGAGCCTAGCACGTTTTCATAGGTCTACCGATCAATCACATATATGAAGTTCTACTTCTCACTGTGCAATTTTGGATAAACAAGAGCAAGCAGGGTTCATTCAGGTTCAATTTTACATGGATCTCCACCGGAAAATAACGATACAATCATCATGCATAAAATTTTTCCCTATAAACGCGTGTCGCAAACCCCACTAGCCTCATCAACTGTCAATATGATATTCTAAGGGCGAAATTGGATGTAATCAAAACATATGGTAAATTAGAAACAATGGTGCCACTTTGAGGGATTTTATGGATCGGAAAATCATTTAGGTACATGCATGTGTTCAAGCAGCATCAGTTGGCGATTTCCATTATATTAATCTTTATATTGGATATATTCTCTCTTCATCTTCTCCTCCTCTTGAAGAGTCCAGTCTCATGTCATTGGGCAAGTGAAAATGCCTAGTGATTTCCTCCGAGACCATTTGGTAAAATCAAGATCATACTAGGATTGTGTTTCCATTCTTCATTGGCTTGCGCTAAAGTTCGCTTTCTTTCTCACTTTCCATCCATAGGCGCGACCCTTCTTTTAAGTCTTGGGGGCCCCAAGTCGCGCCTACTCAGAACGCAAAATTAGAGGAAGCAGAAGTGACATTGCCAATCACTTTCTGAACTCAGGAGATTGTGTGTGGATATTCATTTGGAGGGGAGGGAAGGAGGAAAGATTCGAAAGGAACACGGGAGAAAGAAGACGAAAGTCAGGAAGACGACAGTCAGAAAGACGAATACCTTAAAGTTTCCGCGGTTTACGTGCAAAGAAGACGAAAGTCGGAAGAAACTCTGACAAATAGATGCGGATACAGGCACAGTCTCTACTTTACCTGTTTATGATGGTGCCTGTGCGTGTGGGGCTCGTTCTGATCTACGTCTGACTTTCTTTGGCCTTATTTCCACTGCGTACGTCGTACTTCACGAACAAAATGATATATAGATGAGAGCTAGAGCTTGGAACCCCGATCGGATAGTAAACAATCTGGAAGCACATCATTCATCAGCTCTTTCAATGGCTGCTTCTTCGAATCTGAATAGGAATTACCATGTGTTCCTGAGTTTCAGAGGCATGGATGTTCGCAAGAACTTCCTTAGTCATCTTTACGCTGCTCTGGATGAGAAAGGAATAAACACTTTTGTGGAATGTGAGGAGCTCAGGAAAGGCGAGCAAATATCAACGGCGCTCAAGAGAGCAATCGAGGAATCCCGCATCGCAATCATCATTTTTTCTGAGGACTTTGCTTCCTCACCGTGGTGTTTGGAAGAGGTCGTGAAAATCATGGAGTGCCAGGAGCAAAAGGGCCTAATTGTGTTCCCGGTGTTCCACAAAGTGGAACCGAGAGAAGTGAGAAGAGGTAGAGAGAGTTATGGGAGAGCTATGGCTAAGCATGAGTCCAACTTCGGGAAGGATTCAGAAAAAGTGAGGAGATGGAAGAAGGCTCTCTTTGACGCCGGTAGCTTGTCCGGGTGGAACTCGAATGACAGGTACGCACAAATGTAATGCAGTGCTTGGCCATTGTTAGTTGGTGGTTGTTTTTTAGATATCAAATTATATGTTCTTTTTTGGATCTTTGGTTTGAAGATACAAAGTGGAAATAAAATAGATGGTAGATCCGAAAGTCAAATAACCAAACGTTCAAGCTAGTGGATTCTTTGAATTCGATTCTTGCTAGGTAGATAGTGAGAAAATCAGAGTAGTTTATGGTACCCGAGTCATTGTTGTCTTCAGATGCGGGTTCTCTGCAAAGTTTCCTTGTGCAGATGTTGGCGCAGGTTCACCCAAATCCGTTATTTCTTTTTGTCTTATTATTTGCTAATCTTCTTATGAAACTTTCCTTGTTGCGTTAGAGCTACAATTTCTGCCATGGCTTTAAAATGCTCAAACATGTTTTTCTTTCCTTTGAGTGCTTATCAGTGATGAAGCGGAGCTCATCCGACGCATTGTAACGGAAATATCAATTCATCTCAACCATAGCCCCTTAGATGTCGCTAAGTATCCAATTGGAATAGATTCTCGAGTTCAAGAACTTGTATCTTTGTCAGAGAAAGAGCTAGGTGATGATGATGATGTTCTAATGATAGGTCTATGGGGACCTGGAGGCATAGGCAAGACAACGATTGCTAAAGCTTTATATAATGCTATTGAGAGACAATTTCAGGGTTCTAGTTTTTTGGCACGAGTTAGAGAAACTTCGAACCAAAGTAATGGTCTGGTCGCTTTGCAAGAACAGCTTCTATCGCAAATTTTATTTCATAAAACTGTATCGGTTTATAGTGTCGACAGAGGAACTAATTTGATACGGGAAAGATTACGTTGCAAGAAGGTTCTCCTGATTCTTGATGACGTTGATCAGTTGGAACAACTAAATGCATTGGCTGGAAAAAGGGATTGGTTTGTTAAAGGAAGCATTATCATTGTCACTTCGAGAGATAAACATTTGCTAACTTCTTATGGCATAAATTGTGTGTATGAAGTTCAAAATTTAGGACGCGAAGAAGCACTGGAGCTTTTTGGTCGGCATGCTTTTCCAAATGGCAGGAGAGTAGAAATAAGACAAAATCTCATAAATAGAGCACTGCATTATGCTAATGGCCTTCCGTTAGCTCTCGAAGTGTTGGGCTCATTCTTATGTGGAAGGAATGAATCCGCATGGGAAAGTGCGTTGGAAAAACTCTCCAAAAGTCCCGATCAGACTATCAATCGAGTTCTCAAGACAAGTTTCGATGGATTGGAGGAGAATGAGAGGGAGATTTTCCTCGATATTGCTTGTTTCTTTAAGGGGGAACATATAGGATACATTAAGGAAGTTCTTGATCACTGTGATTTTGATACAACCATAGGGATAGAAATTCTCATAGAGAGGTCCTTGATAAAAAATGAGAACGGGTTCCTACATATGCATGATCTGGTTCAGTTGATGGGTAAGCATATTGTTAATCAGGAATGTCCCGGTGATCCAAGGGGACGCAGTAGAATATGGCTTTTCGAAGATGCTATGGAAATTCTATGTGAGACCGCGGTAAAATTTATTTATGTCCACTTCGCCACATCTCGATTTTAACATTTCTCTGATTTGGACAATACAATTCAAATTTCAATGGATAATTTTGTGTGAAGGCTAAATTTGCTCTACTATGGTGCAGGAGATGAATGCAGTAAAGGCCATAGTATTGAACTGGCCCACACCAGAAAAGATTACTATTAGTCCCAATGCTTTCGCAAAAATGAAAATGTTGAGAATGCTCATATTGGATGTGCATATCTCTTCACGAGGTCCTGTACGTCTTCCTAATGGGCTAATATGGCTTGAATGGCCCAATGCCCCGAATCTAGAATTTTGCTCCGGTCCAAAGAAACTCGTGAGTCTCAATGTCTGTAGCAGTCCTATCAAACAATTAGGAGGTGAATTTCAGGTAAGCCCTTGTGATGATTAGCTTTCCCTTTTTATAGCTACAAGATTATTTGCATGCCTTAATGACTGCACTAGCATGTTTTTGCAGAATTTTAGAAAGTTGAAGTCCATCAAATTGTCTGGATGCAAGTTCTTGGCTAGTGTTCCAGACCTTTCATCGGCTCCAAATCTTGAGGTGTTAAATCTTGCTAGGTGCACAAGCTTAGTGGAGGTTCACCCATCGGTTGGATACCTTGAAAAGTTAAATTATTTGTCGCTTTCTTTTTGCCTTAATCTTAGTGAATTTCCTACTAGGCTCCAAACAAAATCTCTTAAAATGCTTTTTTTCAATGGTTCTAAAATTGAGAAGTGCCCTGATTTTTCAGTATTAGAAAATCTAGAAATTCTTAATCTAGCTTGGTCAGCCATTAAAGAACTCCCTACATCAATTGGTAATCTTGTTTCCGTGAAGTATTTGTGTTTAGAAGGTTGCAAAAACCTCGTGACGATTCCATCGAGTATTTATAAGTTGAAAAATCTAAGGTGTTTGGATCTCAAGAATTGCTCGAATTTTGTCATGTTTCCAAAGAACTTGAAGGATTCAATTGATCATGTTGGCGATCTGGGATTTCAAAATCTAGAAGTGCTAATGCTTAGTGGTTGTAACCTCTCAGACGTGGAGTTCCTGGAGAGTTATTCCAGTTTTCCTGAATTAGGGTACCTACATCTTCCAAGTGACGAGTTTACTCATCCGATCAACGTGTATGATTTTTGGAAAGGCTTGTTTGTTCATGGACGCAAGCGATTACAAGATTCGTCAAGTCTGCCCTTCGACTACCTTGAAGTTGACTTGCCGTCATGCTGTAAATCCAAAGGGGGCAATGTGGCCGATGAGTCATCACTCGAGGTCAGACTCTCTCTCTCTCTCTCTCTCTCTCTCTAACTTTGAATGCTTGATATGCGTACTGACTATATGACAGAAAGTCCCAAAGACGACAATAGGCAGAGTTTTCTTAAGTGGAAGAGAGATGCCAGAATGGATTCTCCCCAGTAACGAGGGATTCATATCTTTCATGGTTCCCGAGGACTTGTATGACAATTTCCTAGGACTAGCAATCTATGTTGCTCCTGGTCCGGAGGGAGGAGATATGTCCAAATTCAATTTTGAAATATCTGTGAATGGTGGAAAGTTGTTTAAGGGTTGGCCAGACCGCTTTGGATGCAAACTGGATGGTGTGTGGCTATATTATGTCCCACGCTGTAGTCTAAATGGAGTGGAGAAGCTTATGCGAAACAAGTGGAGCCATTTCCAAGTTTGCTTCGTCCCATCTGAGGTAAGCGTTAAGTGTGGATTCCGTGTAGTATGCAAGCAACAGGAAGATGATCTGAGGGTCTGTACTCCAACACCATCAGCAGATGCAAAAGAAATTGGAAATCTCAAAGGAAGAGACTCAGGAAAAAGACAATTTTCAGTAGACACGGAGGAAGAAGATAGTCCAGTGAAACGGGACTCGACGAAGAAGATGAGACAGTCTTGACAGGGCAAGACTATGGGGTTCCGCTCGCACCAGCCATGATAACGGGTGTTGGTTTCCAAAACATGCGTGTCCAATTGGTCCCGACCTGTTGAGGAAGTGATTCTAGGTGATTTTGATTCCAATGCCTCTTGCTTTTCCATTTTTTATTTCTCTACTAGATTTAGTGATTTCGCATCATGCTGCCGTCATGGTTGGGAAAACTCACTTTTTGCTCTGTTGGTGTGGACGACCAATTAATCCGATATTAAGTGGATGCTTGTTGGATGGGCATGGTCTTCCAAGTTGCTCCATGTAATTTATTGCATGGACCTCTGTCACCTCTCTTAATCCAATTGATGTCACCAATAAATCATATTTTAAAATTCTGAGATAGCTAGTTTTGTCCAATTTAAAATCTATATCTTCAGGAAAGATAAGTTATTGTCTCCAAAATCAAAGGGTCCATACGGGAAGATTAGTTGATTCCTCTATCGCTGGGGAGATTGCTTTGAATAGGTACAAAGGGAGAGCTTTAGCTTTAAAAACTTTAAATTTAAGTTTAAGGACCACG
Source organism: Melaleuca alternifolia (assembly GCA_019926035.1). NCBI lineage: Eukaryota > Viridiplantae > Streptophyta > Magnoliopsida > Myrtales > Myrtaceae > Melaleuca > Melaleuca alternifolia. The sequence goes on from JAGKPW010000330.1 coordinate 231,945, forward strand.
ACTCAAAAGGATTTTCATGAAAAGCAACTAGTTAGACATTCGTTGCACAGCGACATGTAAAATAGGATGAGAAAAATAGAAAAAGGAGAACGAGGGAACTTGCAGTTGCATATGAAAGCACAGGTAGGCAGGACGACTGTAGGACCAGTGCCAACATCAGACGACCCCAGATGAAGCCCAGGTGTCCCATGACCCCAATGCGACAATCGACCCTCAAACTCTCGGCGAGCTAAATATGTTATTGAACGACCCTTGGTGAAGCTTCCCGGTGCTGTGCAACCCTCGATGAAGCTTTGACGGCATCCCCCAACCCTCGACAAAGTCGCGCCTGCCTCCCCCACCCTCCTCTGCAAAGCTTCATGGCCATAATCAACCACGGTTTTTCTCTCTCTATCGAAGGTTGAGGCGTAACACTAATACAGTTCTGATGACAATATTTAAAGAAAGCAACTTCATTAAACCCGTGTATTCCAAAAGTGCTAAAGCGCAAAAGTTGGGGCTTAGCTTGAATTTGAGCATTCTCAAAGTAAAATTTTGCACCTAAATCTTTTAAATTATATAACTAAACATGAAAACTTTTGCTCAAAAGCCTTTGAATGACCAAAACAGCTTAATTCAAGATGATTAAATCCTCAAATTTTCAACGACCAAATTGGACAGAATTGAAATGGATAATAAATTTGGAATAAAAGTCCACTACGAGGGGATTTTATTAAGTCAAATGATGACTCAGAGTGAATATGTTCGAGTAATACCAATTCAAGATCTTATGTGGTATCAATCCCCCCCCCCCTCTCTTTCTCTCTCTCTCTCTCTCTCCAAATGATAAGGAAGAGCTACCAACACTTGCTACTCTTTTTTGGGTTAAGGGTATATACTTCATTTCACATCTTATCACAATGGGAGGAACACTGCCTATACAAAAAAGATCAATATTCCCAAAAGTAATATGCCAATTAAATTTAGACATTGAATCATCCTACATTATCGGTCTTTCCCAATTCTTGGGATTTAGTTTGTATTGAGAACGTTTAGGAATGAAATCAAAAGGATGACTCAACCTTTTCCAAAAAACAAATATATGGGTAAAAAAAGCCACGCGAAAAGCAGCAAGCGCAAAGCCATGTCGTGCAACATGCTTTTCTCACTAGCGATGTCAATTGTCCCTATGCTGGGCTCATCACAGCGATTGGAATCGGCTTGTTGATGATTAGTAGGAAACTTTAATCATACTAAAAGATCAATTTCCAGAAGATTCTCCACAGATTGAGAGCCTAGCAAGTTTCCGTTGGCCTAATAATGACTTACATGAATTTCCAACTCGCGAATATCCAATTTTGATTTCACAGCGGTGGAAACAAGGCAGATTCGGGTTTTCCCCATTTTACATGGGCCTCAACTACCAAATGGCAATATGCCCTGCAAATATTTAACCTTGCCTAAAATTGGACGGGATTGCAACAGAGGGCAAAATCGGGAGAACGATACTACTTTAGGGGCTTTTGTTAATCAAAAAATAATGCGGGATAAATATGCTCGAAATAACATTGGCTTAAGACTTCTTGCGAATGACATATATATATACTCTTCATATTCCATTCTCATTTTGAAGGGTTGAGTCCCATCTTATTGGGGAAGCGCAAAGCCAAGTGGCATTCCGATAATCTCCTGAGAAAAGTGATAAGTCCAAGTTCGTACCAGCATTTGCCTTTGTATCCTTCACGGCTCACGCCAAAGATCTATTTCCCTTTCCCACTTTCCATCCCATTAGCCACCCTTCGTTCGAGTCTTGCCGGCCCCAAGCCGTCTATTTTAAAATGCAAAGTTCAATAAAATAGAAAACGATATTGCGAATGCAAGTCACTTTCTCCGAGACTTGAAGTCTTGTTACTATGTTGTCGGTTCCAAATTTTTTAAGGGTTCGGGATCATGCTCAATTGCTATTTGGTGGTGTCTTTTTTCTTTTAAATGTATAGCTTTATCCGATCATAACACATGTTCTGTGAAAGTACTTAAATATAAAAACACGTCTTCACCTAACGGCTTAAGCTTTTAGGATAGTTGGCAGTGGTCCTATAAAAATTTTACATGGTATCAAAGCAGGAGGTCATGAGTTCAAATCTTCTTAAGCCTCTATTCTATCTCCCCAAAAACATATTTTCATGCTTAGTACGCAAAAAGACCAAACTAAGTGTGAGGGGGAGTGTGAAAATACTTAAATATAAATCAATGCCTTCACCTAACGGCTTGAGCTTTTAGGGCAGTTGGCGGTGGTCTTACAAAAACTTCACATGGTATCGAAGTAGGAGGTCATGGGTTCAAATCTTGCCAAGCTCCTATTCTATCTCCCAAAAAAATATTTCCACGCTTAGTACTGGCAAAAAGACCAGACTAAGTGTGAGGGGGAATGTGAAAGTACTTAAATATAAAACCACGTCTTCACCTAACAACTTAAGTTTTTAGGATAGTTGGCAATGGTCCTACAAAAATTTCATATGTTCATCACGCATTCAAGTTACCGGACACGACGAAAATCATAGCACTAGTCTCTTCTCTCCTTCCCGACTATCAATTCCATTATATAGGGTTTAGGATCATATTCACCGGTGTTGTCTTTTTCAAACATATGATTAATCATATCGCAACACATGTTCGTTTCTGCTTTATCAATAATGGGAAAGAGCTAGCAACATCAGCCACCCACTTCTTCTGAGCGTCGCAAATATTAGAATATTATCATCTTGAGAGCAACACCGCCCATAGGAAATCAACTCGGAACTATATGTTGATTCTATATGAACATCAAATCATCTCGGCACATCTTGTTATGATGTGTCGGAAACAACAAGATTCACGGATAATATTATATCAAGTCATAAAGTTAGAAAAAGGTGCAAACACATACCCCTTAGCGTTATCGGTAATTCTAACATGCAACAACAAAATAAGTATGAATTTCAGACATAAATGCACAAAGTATATAAAACAATTTTGAACGAGTTTTCAGTAGGTATAAGAAAGTGACTCTGTAGTAGTCATCACTAAAAGTGACAGATTATCAAATCAGGCATCCGCCTTCCCCAATACTTTTGATTTGTTCTGAACTAAGCAAAATCGGAAGTGTGACTCAACCTTTGCAGAAATGCCATGCAAAATCCCAAAAGCGCGAAGCAGTGTTGGGTGACTTCTCAAGCAAAACCTCGGCCCAACCCCAATTGAATCAATACCCAGTTAATTCTAACTAAATGGGCCTGTTCTCTTGCCGATCCTCTCCCTTAATTCCAACGATATTGAAAACATGAAGTTGGATTTATCGCATCCCGAAGGTTATTATTGTCTTTAAATTACCAAATTGCTTTCATCATGCTTTCACTACCTTTTTAGTAGTCTTAACTGATGTCGCTAGGGTACTCCGATCCTTATGTCGTTTGCAATAAACTTTTAAAAAACTTTTTAAAGGAATTCATTTTTGCTATATAAGAAATCAGTTCGCTTGCAAAACATATGAAAATCTCCATTTTTTTTTTAACCGATGACTTCACCACGAGCCCCTCATGTCCGAATGGCACCGAAGGGCCAAGCCCTTATACTTCAGGGGAGACTAGCACATGACCGCAACATCACGGCTCCACTTAAGACGCTAGTAACTGTGATTTCAAACCCTTAACAGCTAAAATAATGTATAAACTCTTAACCAACATAGCTGCCCATTTTCACCATTTTGTTGGTCACTACAAAACATTTAAACAAGATAATTTCCCATAGATTCAATCCCCAACTCTTCTCTTAACAATTAATAATGGCATAGTCACTTACAAGTGGAATCGACATTTGCAAGTCACTTGACAAGTCCAGAGCTGTCGAATTCAATATTTTGATCAAAAAAGGAAATTGATAAATAAAAATATACTAAACTTTGCCTGATGGATCATATAAGAAAATGGCTCCTATCTATTGCTGAAAAACACCTATCTGAAATTAATTGTTAGGAGATAAGGCCACAAAGCAGAGTTGTCTGGATCTTGAATCTCGTATCCATGACCTCAAGTATCCTTAGGATGGGCCAGGCCTTTGTTCTAGGTAACCAGTTCTTGACAGCGTTTGTCATTTCATAAATATCATCAAGGGGTAAAAAAAATCGAGGGAAATGTGGAAAATTTGAAGAAGGAAAATTGGAACCGGGTATGTATTCACTTGTGCTACATTTCATTTTTTAGTAAATAATCTGTTGATAATAATCTGCTCAATCTGTAGTGTATAGGATGAAGCCATCGATATGCAAAGTTTTCGTAACTTCTTTTCATGATCTGAGTGCAGGGAACAAGATCAAGCAGGATCCGATTAGCCTAACGTTATTGGTTTATGTATTGCCTAAAAGTTGTGAGAACATGAGTTTGTACACTTATTATGTGCTAAAGATGTCCATTTTTTTCCTTAAAAAACATCTTTACCAGTTTTATGTAAGTTCTTATTTTTGTGCTAGTTCTGAAATTTGAATTCAGAGGCTTAGGAGTCAGTCAACAGAAAATGTCTGCCCGAAATTAATTAGGTATTCATGCATGAGCCGAAACTCTAAGTTTTACCACAAAATCTTAAAAAATTGATTCTCGGACCTCGACGTTCAGGATTGCTTTAAAATCATATTTATAAGAATTCAAAATTTTTAATTAGTCTTATATTATTTAATTTTTTCCTTTTTCTTTCACTTTTTTTGTATCCTTTTTCTATCCTTTCTTTCTCAAACGATGGCTATTGACATCACTAGCCACAAGCTAGGGACAAGCTTGCCAGCCTTGATGAGTGAGGCTGGTCAGCGAGCTCGTCTTTCACTTGTGACTGGCCATCGGTCAAGGAAGAAGAAATAAGGAAAAAATTAAATTAAAAATAATTTGAGAATATTTTTTTTTTGGTCTGAGATATAGTTGAGAGTTTGAAATCATTCTTCAATTAAACTCCAAATACTAGAGATTATGTTGCGAGAAAGATTAGATTTCATAAATGTGCAACAGTCCTTTTCTAAGTCTAAAAGTACAAGTCTGGGTTGAGCTGTGCAAAGGCTAACATGGTTCATTCTTTTCTAATGTATAGGTTTAAAGGTAATTAAGTTTTCCTTTAATAGAACTAGAAATAAAATTTTAATCTTCAACGAGTTGATTGAATAGTTCAACGCTCATACAGCAATCATATAGCTAGTCACGAAGTCCCCATTTAAATTAACTTTAAGGGATTACGTCCACCAACGGCCTATTCATGGAGTCTTAATCCACGTGGATGAGACGACTTTGGTTGCATTCATAGGGTTTAATCAAGTGAAACTTTGAATCCGTTGATAAAAAAAACAAAACAAATATATGTAAAAAAGAAAATCCTATTTATTGTTAAAAAATCTTTCCAAATCATTTTCTGAAAAAAAATGATCATTTTCAATCACATGTCACCAAACAAAAGGAAACTAAACATTTTCTGAAAAAATGATTTTCCGAAAAACATTTTTCTATCATGAAGTTTTTCCTCAAACAAACGTACACTTAGTTTCTTTATTCATTAGCTATTCGATGCGGAAATTTGATGTACAACTAAAGTGATCTCTGAATTAGTGCAGTATTTTTTTTTTGTAATAAATATTCACCGCCGCCACCATTTGTTATCCAGGATTAATCCATTTAACATGTGTTCATCTCACGCATAATTTACTGCACAGGGTCCAATTCCAAAATCAGAGCATCACCTCCCTCCCTTTGTACTTCATAAAGAATGATAAAGAGCTACTAATGCTAGCTACCTCTTGAGGGGGTCACCCCGTAAAAAAAGGCATACACTTCATTTCACATCTTATTACAATAGAAGTTATTCCGCCCACAGGAAAATTATTGATACTCCTTAAAAATGATATACTGATTTTATTTAGACATCGAATTATTCCATTTTATGAGGAGAAGAATCTGCATATGGCTGCTTATGACTGGAGATTATCTTTTCAGAATACAGAGGTAGTCTACTCTACTTTGTTTTATCAAGTGTTATCTCACTATTTCCATGGGATTTGGGAGTATTATCATTGTATCATCATCTCCTAGTCCTGTATTGCCTGGAAAAACAATCAACACGTGATATAATTTGCTCATCAGTCGTTGCTAGTGCACATAATGTTGTTACTTAACAGAGCATAAGAATTGGGACAGATCGATTGCATAAATAAAATCCTTCTCTTAAAATTTGACTGAAGCTGATTCAGCGAAGCAAGTCATTATCGTAAGAAAGTTATCAAACTGCTTTGGTTTGGTGCAGTATGATTGCTTATTAGATTTCTAAGCACTGAGTTTTTGTCTTACTTAGCAAAGTGTAGAACAAGAAGTTATTGAAGTTGGTCTGATTCAAAGATACATATCTGGATGTTCTGCAGATTAGAGATCGAGCTCTCAGCAGACTAAAGAGTACAATAGAGCTCATGTATCTGACCAACGGGTGCAAGAAAGTGGTGGTGGTTCCTCACTCAATGGGAGTCCTCTATTTCCTTCACTTTCTAAAATAAAATGGGTCGAAGTGCCTCGTCCTATGGGGGCAATGGCGGACCTGGTTGGTGTGCCAAGCATATTAAAGCAATTATGAATATCGGTCCCCCATTTCTCGGCGTTCCAAAGGCAGTTAGTAACTTACTTTCCTCCGAGGGCAAAGATGTTGCCATCATCAGGTTAGCTTTTACTTGCATCAAAGGACATTTGCTATAGAATATTGAATCTCACTAAGGTAGATACTGTACTTCATGCACTAGCTTCATATTATAAATTTCATCTTATATAAATTTATAAATGACTATGAACTAATTGGGATGGTTGCTAATAGTTGGAGAAAATCTAATGCGCATCAATTTGTGTTTGCCAGTTAATGATTGCTATGAAGTTGTTAATATGATTCTCGGGCTTTATTCATTTGCAGAGCAATGGATCCTGAGGTTCTGGATTCTGAAATTCTTGGGCTTCAGACTCTGGAACATGCTATGAGCATGGCCAGGACATGGGATTCAATCATCTCGTTAGTCCCTAAAGGAGGAGAGACCATTTGGAGCGACTTGGATTGGTCTCCGGAAGAAGGGCATGGTTGCAGTCTGGCCAAGAGAAGAACCCTACAATCCTCTGGAATGAACTCAAACCACGTCAATGGAAAGAGAGCTTTCAGCGTCATGAAGGACCCTGCAAAGTATGGAAGAATAATTTCTTTCGGCAAGGAGGCATCATATTTACCTTCTTTGGAGTTCCCGAGTGTTGATCTTAAGATACAACTGTTTTCCTTGATTTCAAGTCTCACGTGTTATAGATTTTCGGTTTCTTGATTTTCCAGCTTGGGGTCTCCATAGATCATGTTTTCTTATGTGTGCCATCTCAAAAAATGTTGTCGTAAGAAAGTTCCCAACTCTCCTAATCATTAGCTCAGAGAAACGTCGTTATATAGTGTACGTATGCCTCCTTGATTTGCAGGCTAAAATGTCCTCTAAAATTGATTTATCATTAGTTTTCCTTAATCCTAGTAGGGGCTGGTCTTGTATTGCCCCCAGTATTATGTACTGTGCATAGCTGATGTTCTTCCAACGATGCTACGCAGGCACTTTTACTTGGAAGCCCGTTGGCAACATCTAACTCAACGTGTCAAGAGGTGTGGACTGAGTATGATGAACTCAGCAGAGAAAGCATTCGAGATGTCGCAGACAATAAAGTGTATACTTCTCGAACTCTGCTCGACCTACTACGTTTTGTGGCCCCAAAGATGATGCAGCGTGCGGAGGCTTATTTCTCTCATATGATAGCCGATAATCTCAACGACCCCAAATATGAACACTACAAGTACTGGTCGAATCCGCTCCAAATGGAGTATGTATCGATAATTTGACATTCTATCATCTTGAGAGTTTCTCTTGCTTGAAGTGTAAAGTTTCTGATTTATTAAACATAATACTATTTCAGGTTGCCAGATGCTCCTGACATGGAAATATATTGCTTATACGGAGTCGGAATTCCCACCGAAAGATCATATGTCTGCAAGATGGCACCCAATGGCAAATGCAAGAGCATTCCCTTCCGAATAGACAGCACAGCTGAGGGATACGAGGACAGCTGCTTGAAAGGCGGAATCTACTTTGTGGATGGTGACGAGAGCGTACCCGTCCTTAGCTCTGGCTTCATGTGCGCCAGAGGGTGGAGAGGAAAAACGAGATTTAACCCCTCTGGAGCCACCATGTACGTGAGAGAATACCGGCACAGGCCACCGGTAAGCCTCCTTGAGGGCCGAGGTGCCGCAAGTGGGCCCATGTCGACATCATGGGCAATGTGGCCTTCATCGAGGACGTCCTGAGGATCGCCGCAAGGGCCACCGACGAGGAGATCGGCGGTAACGGGATCTATTCTGACATTATGAGGATCTTTGAAAGAATAAACATACGCCATGATCTATTCCGTCAAATGGATGGGTCGGATCGATTTTGATCGAATCAAATATGATCAAATATGGATCGGACCATATTTGACCCACATATACCCGATCCGACCCATATTTAAACTATTCATATATATGAATTATGTTGATAAATTTAAATCGAATTACAAAAAATAAAAAAATAGTAAATAATGCAAATAGTTTATCAATATGAAAATTACAGACACTCTTACAACTATGATACTACCAGCAATCGACAGCTAGAACCTCACTAGCGAAAGTCCTCCAAAGCAAGGAAGCTCACATTTTTCCCACCTTCGCTCCAACCCTTACTAAGCAGCACTAGTCACTCAATCACCATTAAATCGGGCACTGGATGAGGAGTAGAAATGTAATATCTCACTTTCTCTCCTCTCTCTTCTCTCTTTCCCCATGCGCCGACCCTCTCTGTCTCTCCTCCCCTCTCTTTCCTCTTTCTTCTTTCCTTCTCTCCCCCCTTCTTTGACTTTTCTCACCCTCTCTCTCTTCTTTGTTGACCTGGACCTCTCTCTCTCTCTCTCTCTCTCTCTCTCTCTCTCTCTCTTCTTCGTCTTCTTCCCAAGGCGTCGGCGGGCGTCGCTGTTTTTCTCCATGGTCGCAGCTTCCGCTTCTTTGTTCCGCCCCTGTTTCCGGTACCGAGCTCCGCCTCAACCTCAACCCCCCCGCCAGCTACAGCCTCGCCCAGCTGCCACGGCGCGCGACGTCACCTCGGACGTCGCCCCTATCCGCGGAGTCACGGTCCCGACTCGTCAGCTGCTCAGCTTGGTCTCGACTCGTCAGATGCGAGAGATGAGAGAGACGTGGGCACAAAACATTATTGTAAAAACGGGCTCATTTTTTTGGGCTTTAATCACTCAACTTTTAGTCTCTTGAAAATGGGTCACCAAAATGGGTTCACCCAGTGCATAGTTAGAACAGGGCAGATTTTTTGTAGACTGAGAGCCTGGAACATCTTCATAGGCCTACCGATCATTTATATAAAGTTCTAATTTGCAATATGCAATTTTGGTTTAGAGAAAAGTAGGGTTAGTTCAGATTTCTCTAATTTTTAATGGATCTCTGCTGGAAAATAGCGATATGGTCATCATGGATAAAATATTTCGCTATAAACGTATCTCGCAAACTCTATTAATCTTGTCAACTGTCACATATGATATTTTAATGACGAAATTGGAGGAAATCGAAATAAATGGAAAATTCGAAACGGTGCCAGTTTGAGGAATTTTATGGATCAAAACATCATTGAAGTACACATGTTTAAATAGTATTAGTTTGTGATATTCATTTTAATAATCCTAATAATTCTCTCTCTTCTTCTCATCCCTTTCAAGAGTCAGTCCCATTTCATTGGGCAAGCGAAAATAACAAGTTATTTTCTCGGAGACTATTTGGTAAAGTCAAGTTCATACAAGAATTGCGTTTACATTCTTCATTGGCTTGCGCTGAAGTTCGCTCTCTTTTTCACTTTCCATCCCAATCGCGCGACCCTCCTTTGAAGCCCTTGTCTGCCTCAAGTCGTCATCGTCTACTCAGAAGTCAGAACGAAAAATTCAAGGAGGTAGAAGTAACATTGCCAATCACTTTCAGAACTCAAGAAATTGCCCAGAACATGTGTGTGGGGATATTTATTTGGAAGGGAGGGGAGTAAAGTTCCGAATGGAATAGGTTCCGTGATAATACGCACAATCATTTTGGAGCAGTCGGTCTGGTACTACCTTCCGCGGTTTATGCACAGAGAAGACGAAAGTCAAAAAAGAAACTCTGACAAATAGATACGGAAGCGTGTACGGTCTCCACTTTACCTGTTTGGGATAGTGCCTTTGCGTGTGGGGCTCGTTCTGATCCACGTCTAAAATCTCGAATCTTGCATCGATGTTCACGCATCCTTAGGATGGACTAGGCCTTTGCTCTAGACGACGACTTCTTGACAACGCCTGTCATTCCATAAATATCATCAAAGGGTCAATAAATAAATAAAAAAACATAAAGAAAATGTGGAAAATTTAAGACGGAAAATTGGGATTGGGTATGTTTTCACTTACGCTACTTTTTGGTTTTTTTAGTAAATAATCCTCTCTCTTTTTTTCTGTTGATAGTAATATGCTCAATTTGTAGCATATAAGATGGAGCCATCATTATCCAAAATTTTCTTAAGTTCTTTTCATGATCTCATTTATGAGCGCAAAGAGCAACATCAAACGGTAATCCAATTATCTTAACGTTATTGATTGATCTATCACCTTAAAGTTGTTCGACTCTGAGGTTGTACACTTATTTTGTGCTAAAGAAAGCCAATTCTTTTCCTTGTTTTTATTATGTGATACTTGTGAAATTTGAATTCAACTATGGCTAGCCATTGATTGAGGAAGAAGAGTAAAAAAGAAAAAAAAAAGAAATAGAAAACATGAATTACTTAAAAATTAGAATTCCTTTTATTTGAGATGTAGTCATGAGATTGAAATCAACTCCCAATAAAAATTTCAAATACTATAAGACATATCGATAAAATATAATCAAACAAAAGAAAGCCAATCATTTTATGAAAAAATGATTTCTCAAAAGGCAATTTTTCTTCAATGAAGCCTTCCCCCAAACAAACACGCCTTTAGTTTCTTTATTCATTAGCTATTTCATTTGGGAATTTGATGTACAACTAAAGAGATCTCTGAATTAGTACAACTAATCCTAATGATGTAGATGTATTTTCTCTCTCTTCTCCTTCTTACAAAGAGTCGAGTCCCATTTTATTGGGCAAATGAAAATACCATGTGGTTTCCTCCGAGACTATTTGGTAAAATCAAGTTCATACTAGGATTGCGTTTAGATTCTTCATTGCCCTGCGCTCAAGTTCGCTTTCTTTCTCACTTTCCATACCATCGGTGGACCCTTCTTTTAAGTCTTGTTAGCCCCAAGTTGTCGTCTCCTCAAAACGCAAGATTCAAAAAGTAAATGTGACATTCCCACTCACTTTCTGAACTCAGGTGTAGGGACATTCATTTGGAGGGGAGGGAAGGAGGAAAGTTCCGAAAGAAACGCACGTTCCAAGAAAATGCGCACAATCAATTTCGAATAGTGGCTCTAATATTACTTCCGCGGTCTACGCGCAAAGAAGACGAAAGTTAAAAAGAAACTCTGACAAATAAATGTGGACGCAGGCAGAGCCTCTACTACTTTACCTGTGAGTGATAATGCCTGTGCCTGTGTGTGTGATAGGGGAGGGAAGGAGGAAAGTTCCAAAAGGAACGCAGGAGGAAGGAACGCAGGTTCCGGGAAAATGCGCACAATCAATCTCGAATAGTGGCACTGGTGGTACTTCCGCGGTTTAAGCGCAAAGAAGACGAAGGTAAAAAAAAAAAAAACACTGACAGATAGATGTGGACGCAGGCAGAGTCTCTACTTTACCCGTTTGTGATATTGCCTTTCTCGTGTGCGTGTGGGGCTCCCTTCTGATTTAAGTCTTAGTTTCTTTAGCCTTCTTTCCATTGCGAGTCGTCCTCCACGAACAAACTGATATATAGAGGAGACCTAGCGCTTGGAACCCCCGTCTGATAGTAGACATTCTTGAAGTAAATCATTTACCAGCTCTTTTGATGGCTGCTTCTTCGAATCTGAACAGGAATTACCATGTGTTCCTCAGTTTCAGAGGCACGGACGTTCGCAAGAACTTCCTCAGTCATCTCTACGCAGCTCTGGACGAGAAAGGAATACGCACTTTTGTGGATCGCGAGGAGCTCAGGATAGGACAGCAAATATCGGCGGCGCTCGTGAGGGCGATCGAGGAATCGCGCGTCGCGATCATCATTTTCTCCGAGGACTATGCTTCCTCACCGTGGTGTTTGGACGAGGTCGTGAAAATCATGGAGTGCCATGAGCAAAAGGGCCTGATTGTGTTCCCGGTGTTTTACAAAGTGGAACCGAGAGAAGTGAGAAAGGGCCGAGAGAGTTATAAGAAAGCTATGGCTAAGAATGAGTCCAAGTTCGGGAAAAGATCGGAGAAAGTGAGGAGATGGAAGAAGGCTCTCTTGGACGCCGGTAGCTTGTCCGGGTGCAACTCGAATGACAGGTACGCCCAAATGTGACGCAGTGCTTGGCCATTGTTAGCTTGTGCTTGTTTTTTAGATATCAAATCGTAAGTTCTTTTTTGGATCTTTGGATTGAAGGTACAAAGTTCAAGCTAGCGGATTATTTGAATTCAATTCTTGCTGGGTAGATTGTGAAAAATTTATTTGAGATAATCAGTGTAGTTCATGGTACCCGAGTCATTATTGTCTTCAAATGCAGGTTCTTTGCAATTTTCCTTGCGTGGATGTTGGCGCAGGTTCACCAAATCTGTTATCTCTATCCGTCTTATTATTTGCTAATCTTCTTATGAAATTTTCCTTGTTACGTTAGAGCTACAAATTCTGCCATGGCTTTAAAATGCTCAAACATTTTTTTCTTTCCTTTGAGTGCTGATCAGTGATGAAGCAGAGCTCATCCGACGCATTATGAAGGAACTATCAATTCATCTCAACGGAACACCCTTGGATGTCGCTAAGTATCCGGTCGGAATAGATTCCCGAGTTCAAGAACTTATATCTTTGTCAGAGAAAGAGTCAGGTGATGATGATGTACTCATGATAGGTCTCTGGGGACTTGGAGGCATAGGCAAAACAACGACTGCTAAAGCTTTATATAATGCTATTGAGAGACAATTTCAGGATTCTGTTTTTTTGGCACAAGTTAGAGAAACTTCGAACCAAAGCAATGGTCTAGTCACTTTGCAAGAACAGCTTTTATCGCAGATCCTATTTCATAAAACCATATCGGTCTACAATGTCGGCAGAGGAATTAGTTTGATACGGGAAAGATTACGTTGCAAGAAGGTTCTTCTGGTTCTTGATGATGTTGATCATATGGCTCAGCTGAATGCATTGGCTGGAAAAAGGGATTGGTTTGGTAAAGGAAGCAGAATCATTGTCACTTCGAGAGATAAACATTTGCTAACTTCTCATGGCATAAATTGTGTGTATGAAGTTCAAAGTTTAGGATACGAAGAAGCACTGGACCTTTTTGGTCGGCATGCTTTTCCAAATGGCAAGAGAGCTGAAATAAGAAGAGGTCTTATAAATAGAGCACTGCATTATGCTAACGGTCTTCCGTTAGCCCTCGAAGTGTTGGGCTCATTCTTGTATGTAAGAAATGAATCTGCATGGGAAAGTGCATTGAACAAACTCTCCAAAAGTCCCGACCAGACTATTAATGGAGTTCTCAAGATAAGCTTTGATGGATTAGGGGACAAGGAGAAGGAGATTTTTCTCGATATTGCTTGTTTCTTTAAGGGGAAACATATGAGATACATTAAGAAAGTTCTTGACAGCTGTGATTATGACACAAACATAGGGGTAGAAATTCTCATAGAGGTCCTTGATAAAAAAAGAAAACGAGACCCTGCAAATGCATGATCTGGTTCAGTTGATGGGTAAGGACATTGTCAATCAGGAATGTTGTGATAATTCTTGAAAACGTAGTAGAATATGGCTTTTGGAAGATTTTATGGACATTCTTTACCAAAATACGGTAAAAGTTATTTATTCAATTTTACTATGTCTCTGTTTATACGTGACTCTGATTTGAAGGCAAATTTCAATGAAAATTTTGTGTGATCACTTTATTATGGTATAGGAGAAGAATGCAGTAAAGGCCATAGTATTGAAACGGCCCACACCAGAAGGGATAACTATTAGTCTTGATGCTTTGGCAAACATGGAATTGTTGAGAATGCTCATCTTGGATATGCGTATCTCTTCACAAGGTCCTATACGTCTTCCTAATGGGCTAAGATGGCTTGAATGGCCCAATGCCCCGAATCTAGAATTTGGCTCAGGTTTAAAGAAACTCGTGTGTCTCGATGTCAGTTACAGTCCTATCAAACAATTAGGAGGTGAACTTCAGGTAAGTCCTTGTGATGATTAGCTTTCCCTTTTTATAGCTAAAAAACTATTTGTATGCCTTAATGACTGCACTAGCATGTTTTTGCAGAATTTTAGAAAGTTGAAGTCCATCAATTTTTGTGGATGCGAGTTCTTGGCTAGTGTTCCAGACCTTTCATCGGCTCCAAATCTCGAGATCTTGGATCTCCAGGAGTGCATAAGCTTAGCAGAGGTTCACCAATCAGTCGTATACCTTGAAAAGCTAAAAGAATTGTCACTGTCTAGCTGCTTTAATCTTAGTGAATTTCCTAGTACCCTCAAGGCAAAACCTCTTGAACACCTTCATCTTGATGATTGTACTAAACTTGAAAAGTTCCCTAATATTTCAGTAAAGATGGAACATCTAGAATCTCTTCATCTAGGAGGCTCAGCCATTAAAGAACTCCCTGCATCAATTGCAAATCTCGTTTCCATGAAGCATATATGTTTAGATCGTTGCAAAAATCTTGCAATGCTTCCATCAAGCATTTATAAGTTGAAAAATCTGGAGTTATTGAATCTCAGTTATAGCTCCAATTTTGTCACGTTTCCAAAGAACTCGAAGGATTCAATTGACCCTAATGGCGATCTGGGATTTCAAAATCTGAAAGTGCTATGGCTTGATGGCTGCAATCTATCAGACGAGGAGTTCCTCGAGAGTTGTTCTAGTTTCCCCAAATTGGCGAACCTCAATCTTTCAGGTAACAAGTTTAATCCTCTGTCGACATGGATTGGCAATTATGATTATTGGAAAGGCTTGTTTGCTCTTGAACGCAAGCAATTACAAGAGATTCCTCGGTTTCCATCAAATATGGGCATCATAGGAGCGAATAGTTGTAATTTTCTACATAAACTCCCAGATTCGTTGAGTCTACCCTCCGACTGCCTTGAAGTTGACTCGTCGTCATGGCGCAATGTGGCCGATGTGTCACCACTCGAGGTCAGACTTTCTCTCTCTCTCTCTCTCTCTCTCTCTCTCTCTAACTTTGAATGCTTGATGTGCGCACTGGCTATATGACAGAAAGTCCCAAAGACGAAGAGATTTCAAATTTGCCTAAGTGGAAGAGAGATGCCAGAATGGATTCTCCACTGTAAAGAGGGATTCGTATCTTTCATTGTTCCCCGAGACTTGTATGACAAGTTCCTAGGACTAGCACTCTGTGCTGTTATTTGCCCGAAGGAAGGAAGAGAGTCCATAGGCATATGTAGGTTCGAACTATCTGTTAATGGTAGAGGGTTGTTGTTCGATGTAGGAGGCTTCCGTCGATTGGAATCCGATCATGTGTGGCTATTTTACGTCTCACGCTGTAGTCTGCTTGGAGTAGAGAAGCTTATGCGAGACGATTGGAGCCATTTCGAAGTTCACTTCAAGGGATGGGACTCAATCTTAAAGAAGTGTGGATTCCGTCTAATATGCGAGAAATGGGAGGATGATCTGAGGGTCTGTATTCCAACACCGTCAGCAGATGCAAACGAAACTGGAAATCTCAAAGAAAAAAACTCAGGAAAAAGGCAATTTTCAATAGACGTGGAGGAAGAAGATAGTCCAGTGAAACGGGACTCGACAAAGAAGATGAGATGGTCCGAACAGGGGCAAGACTATGGGTTCACGAAACATGCCCGTCGAATTGGACTTATTCAGGGAGTGATTCTAGGTGATTTTGATTCCAACGCCTCTTGGCTTTTTCCCTTTCTTCGTCTCTACTAGCAATTTGTAAATGTCTGATCGAGTTCTTCGATCGGAATTCAAAATCACTATGAAGTAGTGGTTTAGCATCATGCCACCGTCATGATCGAGAAACTTCTTATTCTTTTTCCTCTGTTTGCTTATGATTTGTGATGCGGACTGCCATTAATCGAAAATTAAGTGGATGCTTGTTGAATGACCATGGTCTGCTAAGTTGCTCCGTATAACGTATCACATGGTCCTTTGTCGCCTCTCTTAATCCAATTAATGATGACAATACTTCATACTCTAAAATTATGAGATAGTGAGTTTTGCTTTATCTTACATAAATCTATATCTTCAGGAAAGATAAATTATTGTATCCAAGATCAAAGGGTCAATACAGGGAAGATTAGTTGATTCCTGTGTTGTTAATGAGCAGATTACATTGGATAGGTACAAAGGGAGAGCTTTAGCTTTAAAACTTTGCATTTAACCCCGGTCTCTCTCTCTAGCCAAGGTTGACGGGTAACACTAATGCACTTGTGATGGCAATGTTGGAAGAAAACAATATTATTAACCCCTTGTATACCAAAAGTGCTAAAGCGTAAAAGCTGGAGCTTACCCCGAGTTTTGAGTATTTTTAAAGCAAAACTTTACGTCCAAATCTTTGAAATTGCAGTATCAAACATAAAAAATTTTGCTCAAGAGCTTTTGGATGCCCAAAACAGCTTAATTAAAGATGATCAAATCCTCGAATTTTCAACAGAAAATTTGGACAGGATCGAAACGAACAATAAATTTGGAACAACGGTACAACTGTGAAGGGGTTTTCATCAAGTCAAATAATAACTTGGAATGAATTTGTTCAAAGGGGTATCAATTCATGATCTTCTATTGTCTCAATCCTAATAGCATAAGTGTTGGATTTTTAATTTTTTATTTACGGTGCTTTTAGTCCTTTTGAAGACTTGAGTTCCATGTCATTTCAAGCAGCATTTTGAGGATTTCTCCGAAACGTCGGTAAGTCAAGTTGATACCAGGATTGCTCTTATACTCTTCTTCTGCTTACGCTAAAATTCATTCTCTTTATTCTTCCCTCGCCCTTCATTTAAGTCCTGGACGCCCGAAGTTGTCTGTTTTAAAGCGCCAAATTCATCAAATAAGAAGTGATGTCGCCAGTCACCTTTCTGAATCCTACAGGCCCTTAGGCTAAACATTAGGAATAGTATGGTCTCCACATGTGTGATCTCCTCACATTACGAGGAGATGTGAGATGTCAAATGTTCCTTACTAAAACTGTTTAAGGGTTTAGATTCATATAAGCCAACAACCAGCAATGTTTTTCGATATCTGGTTTTTTGGATACTAACATGAGTTCATCTCAAATTAAATTCGCCAGACACGACCAAATTCTGATACAAAGCATCACCCCCTTCTCCTCCTCTTCTTTTTCTCCCTAGACAAATAATCGGTTGAGCTACTGACACTGGCAGACCTCTTTTGAAGTGCCAACTTGTTGAGGACATATACTTCATTTCGCATTTTATTGCAGTGGGAAGAACACCAACTATAGGAAAAAGATTGATATTCTCAAAAGCGACGTGGCGATTCTATTTGGACATCAAACCATCCCTCGCTATCAGCCTTTCCTAATTCTTGGGATACATTTTGTATTGAGAACATTCAAGAACAAAATCAATAGGATGACCCAACCTTTGCCCAAAAAAATATATAAATAAATAAAATACCACGCGAAAACCAGCAAGTGCAGAGCGATGTTGGGCGACTTCTTGAGCATAATCCTGGGCCAACCCGAATCGAAACAATCTCAAGTCAATAAATTGGGCAAAGGCAAGCAAGGTTGAGCTTGTTCTACTTTTGATAATGTAAGAAAATCAGTTGCTGTGGCTTCTACAGCATCTCTGATAGAATAAAAAAAAAGTAATAACAATTATGGCTTGTGAAAATCCATCAGCTTAGTGTCCTTGCTCGTCCGGAGATATATCTAACATCAATGAAGAATGCAATAGTTGAAGAATATCTATCGGATGTTCATTCTACAAGTTAATTCACGTGGGAAAAAAGGACGCTTCATTATCTAACGTATAGAGTGCATGGAACAATGAATTGCAACTTAAATTATATGCCTGCAAGGCAAAGACCCTTCAGGCTCCATACATACATCTGTATAATTACAGAAAACATACAAACGTAGGTAAAATTTAATCAAATCTCAAGGATTGCAGGGCCAGTTTTGAATTGCCAACTACAATGCGTGGTTGGGAGTAAGATGCAGATGACTAAGCTTCAAGTTGGTCATTGGCGAAGTATCATAGCCGCTCTCCAACCATTCATGCAAGGCTTCTCTTTCATAAGTGAAACCCTCCGGTGCAATCTGAGGGTCATGCATTATTTCCTGAAAGCAACCATTGAGCAGGTAACCCACAACATGACACTCAAAAGACATGCCAAGGATCATGATCAACTAGCACATCTCAAGCTCACACTTCAGTGGAGAACAACAAAAGCTCTGCTCAACCAAAATACATGCTAGTTTAATATCTCAATTTGAGATTCTCAAATGAAAACCATGCCATGAAAAATCAGGCTGAGGCAAATGGTGACACCGATACAAAGTTCAAGCCACTCAGTGTCTAGATAAGCTAAACTATGCCATTCCTGAAGCCCAAACAACATGGGTCCCCATAAATGGGAAACAAAATGCTGAGCATAGGTCCATGTTGAAACTAACCCAAATTTCCTAAACTAAAAACAATACAGAATATGAGAGAAGAGATGGTCCGCCAAGACGCCGACACAAACTCAGCAATTCAAAGAAAAGTATAACTCACCTGAAGGAAGGGGCACGAGAAAAATGAGGGCACGGGTCACTCTTCAGAGATATGCAGCTGCTCCAATTCCCTCACAAACGTAGGTGTTAATTTCGGCCTATTCCTATCATTAGAATCACAGCATTGAAGACCCAACTCCACCAATCGCTGTGCTACAAACGATGGCCATTGTCCAGCTGATTGATCCAAAACCAACTCTAGTTTGTTCAATGATACTACTTTACGCACCTCACTGACTAACCCAGTAGGCGGTATACCTGTGAGTATCTGTAGGATGAGCAGACCAAAAGAGTAATTGTTTGGATTTGGGCATCAAGTTTTCATCTCTGTAGAACTCTGGATCTATATAAGGAAAAGCACGCTTTGGCTGTGTGATTTGGCGGAAACTTGGGCAGTGAAGAGTGTCCTCCACTAGAAGCCCAAAAACCCGAAATCACATATCTTGCAGCTAAGATCAGAATCAAGGACATTTTCAGGTTTCAGATCACCATGAACAATCCTTTCAGGTTTAGAAGAGGGCAAGAAGCAAAGAGCACTCAAGATCTGAGCAATGATTCGAACTTGAGCATCCCATATTAAGGGAGAACTGTTGCCCTTCTGGAAAAGGCAACGTTGGAGGCATCCATTAGGGAGGTACTCATGTACGAGAGATCAGGCTTCTGGGCATGCACCAAGCAAGGTAATGAGTTGTGGATGCTGCAGTTTACTAAGAACTTGAACCTGCACCATCCAAACAAAACTTGAGTAAATAGGTACATGACACAAGGCTGTAATAAATCTAGTAAAGAAAATGGAAGCGTATACTATGTCAGTATAGCTATGGATAAGGTAGACGAGACAAATAAATGTGATAAGCACTCCAATAATGCACACAGCTTTAGAAGTGAAATTAGCCTTTTAAAGAGCATTACAAAAATTATAGGACAGAGTGCATAAGATGCCCCCAAAGGCTTAGTATAACAGCCAAATCTAATCACATAAACCCCACGTCCACCCAAACCAAATGCCCCCTCTCCTAAAATAAAAGAATATAAAGAATATATTAGACAAAGACATGCTTAAAGTGTTGCAATGTTTTATCATGTACAAAAACCTCTAATTACAGATCCAGGCATCATCATGAACGCCACCAAGGGATTAAGATTTTATTAATTTAAAGGGAGTGGACACTTTTAAGGTTCAATGAGTAGAGTTATCAAGACAACATGATCAGAGATACGGTTGAAATTTGGACTAGCTAGTAAAATTTCCCGTATAAACACAAACTATTAAGCACTTCAACGGAAACAACTGCTAGTATTACAGATAATCCGAATGCATAAACTGAACAGGAAACTTAAAAGGAAAAGGCTGCAGAATTAAAGCATGAGAATATCTCAATACTATAGATATTGGAACAGCAGAGTGCTTGTGTGCATGCACATGCACAAGAACATGCGCGTGCGTGCATGAGGATGCAGCTTTTTTATCGCAACAGTTCTACCCAGCATTTCCCCCTTGTATGCACAACCATATTGACTCTGCCCAATTTTGAAACTTTCAGAGAAATCACATGTGTGGATCAGACTCGTTATAATGAATATTCAACAAAACTAGGCACATCTTCATTAAGACCACCGACAAACCCAATACATCTTGCAGCTCCAGTTTTCCCCTGCCCTTTCCACCGTTCAAGCCAACTAACAGCTTCCACTTGGTGTCTCTGAATCTGCTGCTTTTCCTGCCTAAGTGTAGCAATAGATGCTTCAATGACATGTAACTCTCCAGCCGCTTCATCATGCCTATTGCTAGCTTCTTGAGCACCACTATCTAGAAGAGCAACATTTCTTTTGGTCTTCTGGAGCTTTTTAACTATCTCTTCTCTCTCTTTCAAGAGCTTCTGTTGCTTCTGCATCACAGTTCTTATTGCATCCTCAGCTTCATTTCTAAGTTTAGCCTCATGTGCATATGCAGACTCAATTACTTTCACCTAAATAAAACAGGCAGAATTTTTTCTCACCATCTCTTCACGTGATAAATCAGTAACAGCATACAATAAGTAGAGTGAGTCGCACTTCTTATGCTAATATGACCAAACAAATGAAGACCAAAATTATTGGCCATGCGCTTGTGAAAACATTCCTAGAATGATAGAACAAAACTGTCTGGGGAAAAACCAATAACCAATTTCTTTAAACACCACAAGGTTATCTGCACAAAGGACATCTGCAAATCTATACCAGAAATTGCTCCATTTTCCTTTCACTGCTTCCCAATTCAGACAATGGATGCTTTTTTTGCTTGAATCAAGCCAAATAATCCCAAAATCCTAAATGATAATTAAAGCAGAGAAAATGAACACTGACAGCTAACCAGGGGGCAAAAAACAAAAGAAAAAGGATAAGTTGACAGGAAGGTTATAAGCACCTTGCTGATCACTTCGATAGCTTCTGCTTGCAACTTTTTGTGCTTCATTAACTCCCCAAGTGCTTCCTTCTTCATTGCCTCAACTTGCATCCATGACTCTTGAAACTGATTATGCAAAATCTCTTCGTTGGCCTTCATGTCAGAATCTAAAGAAATCCTTCTTTCAGAATAGGTATATCCAGAGCAACTACTAGTTCTTGTAGGACTAAACAAACTGCCAGAATGTTGGGGAAGATATCTGCTGGGAGAACCAGTCAAAGCCACTTGTGGAGAAACTGATTCACCTTGACAGTCTGTAACTTTGCTGCAACTATTGCTCAAACTAGATGTGCAGCGAGGACTTTGTGGGATTGCCGATACCGACGGTCTTATACTTTCCTGCAATGGTTCACAACTTATTACTCCTGCAGATGTTTGTGGTAATGGGGCCTTCAGAGGCATCTCTAGTCCATATGCATTTACCCTAGTTGACAAATAATATCTCACAGAAAGCAGGTGCATTTTTTGCAGCATAATTCGCTTTGCTGGAGCTCATATTTACCTATATACAACTGCATCAAAACCATGTAGGAGGTACAATATTAGGATAAACAATTAGCATGCTATTTTCTATCAAGCTAAGGATACATTAAGTAGCCAAGTTCTTGACTCACAACAGAAAGCACATCATACAATGCATGTTAATTAGGACCATCACCGTCTTTTGAGAGTTGACAAGGAAAATATGGTTCCAAAAACATGCATCAGAGCCTTGTTTCTCATTATCGACGATCCTTGTGTACAGGAACAACCAACCAATCCAAGCAATAGCGTGCACAGCATGCTATGCATCACTCTTCTGAAAGACTTTGCGTTGCTTGGTTCATATGGAAACTGAGCATGGTCCTCTAGCAAAAGATTTGAGTATGATACGACAGGAAAAACTCTATTAACTCTTCAGATGTATCACTTAAACAAGAAGTAACAGTTCAATTTGCTTTCATGGACAATAATAAGATTTAAGGGACCACTTACTTCTCTGGTACAGCCCCCATAACAAGCCTCCTAATGCCATAATTGACAGCCATCTCAACAATGCCCTTTTGGACCTGCTCTGCTTCAGTGCTCAGAACACTGGCTTTCACCTAGAAAGGACATGATAACTTACAATAGATTAGTAAAAGAAAATAGAAAACTCAAGAACTTCATGCCATTTATGTAGATAGTTAACAGCTACTTAAACAATCGCCCAAAATATATAGGAGGAAAGCATCATGAAAGATTGTCACATCACTCTAAAAAGATTTCCATTAACTCCAAGTGTAGGTAGACCACAACCGTAATTTAAATAACTTGATAATATTTTAAGACGAGGAACAGAATATTTCTCTTTCATTTGTGCTTTTCTACCTTTCCAAATGTGGAGCAGAGGGCCAGATATTCAAGTTGAAAACTCTACCTAATTCAAGAACTCGGGTTTTGATATCGCAAATAATCTTCTACTCATTAGAAAAAAGAAAGATTGGCTAATTTGGATAGTCTAAATACAGGAACTATATTTCTTATACAACAAGTTCAATTAGCTCACAAACAACGAATGATGGATAGCCAGCAAGCAAATTGACTATTTTCCTCCAGTAAGGTGAAGGGGGCATCTACTGCACCTACATATAAACTAACCTTTGATAGCTTCTCCAAATCTGCAAGTCCAAAAAAAGTACTCCAGGGCAACCGGCAATAAAGGAAATACGCTCATATGCAGAAATCAGGCAATTCAGGACTTAGATTTATCAATGAGAATGAATCGAGAAGAAAGCTTGCAAGATGACAATTATAAATTTAACAATTTATAAGGCGTGGCAACAAGAAACCATGAGTTCTGGAGGGTCAGGAGGCGTGCCAATTTAACGGCGTTCTGGTGAGAGACGGAAGGGATCCTGATCTGACGGGGCTGGGCCGGCCGCCACGTGTCGCATATTGAGTGGAATGACTCGCCGTTGACTCACCCATTGCGTAAGCCGTACTCCACGATCAAATTGATGTATAGAGGAGAGCTAGAGCTTGGAGCTCTAATCGGATAGTAAATATTCTCGAACCACATCATTCACCAGCTCTTTTGATGGCTGCTTCTTCGAATCTGAACAGGAATTACCATGTGTTCCTCAGTTTCAGAGGCACGGACGTTCGCATGAACTTCCTCAGTCATCTCTACGCAGCTCTGGACGAGAAAGGAATACACACTTTTGTGGATCGCGAGGAGCTCAGGATAGGAGAGCAAATATCGGCGGCGCTCGTGAAGGCGATCGAGGAATCACGCGTTGCGATCATCATTTTCTCCGAGGACTATGCTACCTCGCCGTGGTGTTTGGAAGAGGTCGTGAAAATCATGGAGTGCCATGAGCAAAAGCGCCTGATTGTGTTCCCGGTGTTCTACAAAGTGGAACCGAGAGAAGTGAGAGGAGGCAGAAAGAGTTATGGGAGAGCTATGGCTAATCATGAGTCCAAGTTCGGGAAGGATTCGAAAAAAGTGAGGAGATGGAAGAAGGCTCTCTTTGACGCCGGTAATTTGTCCGGGTGGAACTCGAATGAAAGGTACGCACAAATGTGACGCAGTGCTGGGCCATTGTTAGCTCGTGGTTGTTTTTTAGATTTCAAATCTTATATTCTTGTTTGGATCTTTGGATTGAAGATACAAAGTGGAGATATACTAGATAGTGGACACAATAGTCAAATAACCAAAAGTTCAAGCTAGCGGATTATTTGAATTCGAATCTTGTTGGGTAGATAGTGAGAAATTTATTTGAGAAAATTAGTGTAGTTCATGGTACCCAACTCATTGTTGTCTTTAGATGCGGGTGCTCTGCAATTTTCCTTGCGCAGATGTTAGTGTAGGTTCACCCAAACCTATTATTTCTTTTCGTCTTATTATTCGCTAATCTTTCTTATGAAATTTTCCTCGTTATGTTAGAGCTACAATTCTTGCAATGGCTTTAAAATGCTCAGACATGTTTTTCTTTCCTTTTGAGTGCTTATCAATGATGAAGCGAAGCTCATCCGACGCATTGTAAAGGAACTATCAATTTATCTCGACCGGACACCCTTAGATGTCGCTAAGTATCTGGTCGGAATAGAATCCCGAGTTCAAGAACTTATATCTTTGTCAGAAAAAGAGCCAGGTGATGATGATGTACTCATGATAGGTCTATGGGGACTTGGAGGCATAGGCAAAACAACGACTGCTAAAGCTTTATATAATGCTATTGAGAGACAATTTCTGAGTTCCAGTTTTTTGGCACAAGTTAGAGAAACTTCGAACCAAAGCAACGGTCTAGTCGCTTTGCAAGAACAGCTTTTATCGCAGGTCATATTTCATAAAACTATATCGGTCTACAATGTCAGTGGAGGAATTAGTTTGATACGGGAAAGATTACGTAGCAAGAAGGTTCTCCTGGTTCTTGATGATGTTGATCATATGGATCAATTGAATGCATTGGCTGGAAAAAGGGATTGGTTTGGTAAAGGAAGCATAATTATTGTCACCTCGAGAGATAAACATTTGCTAACTTCTCATGGCATAAATTGTGTGTATGAAGTTCAAAGTTTAGGATACGAAGAAGCATTGGACCTTTTTGGTCGGCATGCTTTTCCAAATGGCAAGAGAGTTGAAGTAAGAAAGGATCTCATAAATAGAGCAATGCATTATGCTAACCGCCTTCCATTAGCCCTCGAAGTGTTGGGCTCATTCTTATGTGGAAGGAATGAATATGCATGGGAAAGTGCGTTGGATAAACTCTCCAAAAGTCCCGACCAGACTATCTATCGTGTTCTCAAGACAAGCTACGATGGATTGGAGGATAACGAGAAGGAGATTTTCCTCGATGTTGCTTGTTTCTTTAAGGGGAAATGTAAAGAAAACATTGCGAAAGTTCTTGACAGTTGTAATTTCAACACAACTATAGGGATAGAAATTCTCATGGAGAGATCCTTGATAAAAATTGAGAACAGGACCCTACAGATGCATGATCTAGTTCAGTTAATGGGTAAGCATATTGTTAATCAGGAATATCCCAATAATCCTGAAAAACGCAGTAGAATATGGCTTTTTGAAGATTTTATGGACATCCTATACGAAAATATGGTAAAAGTTATTTATTCAATTTTACTATGTCTTTGTTGTCAAGTAACTTTGATTTGGACAACATGAGGCAAATTTCAATGAAAAATTTGTGTGATGACTAAATTTGCTCTATTATGGTATAGGAGAAGAATGCAGTAAAGGCCATAGTATTGAACCGGCCCGCACCTGAAGAGATAATTATTAGTCTTGATGCTTTGGCAAACATGAAATTGTTGAGAATCCTCATATTGGATAGGCATATCTCTTCACAACGTCCTGTACTTCTTCCTAATGGGCTAAGATGGCTTGAATGGCCCAATGCTCGGGATCTAGAATTTGGCTCTGGTCCAAAGAAACTCGTGAGTCTCGATGTCAGTTACAGTCCTATCAAACAATTAGGAGGTGAACTTCAGGTAAGTCCTTGTGATGATTAGCTTTCCCTTTTTATAGCTACAAAACTATTTGTATGCCTTAAAGACTGCACTAGCATGTTTTTGCAGAATTTTAGAAAGTTGAAGTCCATCAATTTCCTTGGATGCAAGTTCTTGGCTAGTGTTCCAGACCTTTCATCGGCTCCAAATCTCGAGACATTGTGTCTCGAGCAGTGCAAAAGCTTAGTGGAGGTTCACCAATCAGTCGGATACCTTGAAAAGCTAAAAGAATTGTCCCTGCGTTGCTGCTCTAATCTTAGTGAATTTCCTAGTATACTCAAGGCAAAACCTCTTAAATGCCTTAATTTCTTTGGTTGTACTAAACTTGAAAAGTTCCCTGATATTTCAGTAAAGATGGAACATCTGGAAGCTCTTTGTCTAATGGACTCAGCCATTAAAGAACTCCCTGAATCAATTGAAAATCTCGTTTCTGTGAAGGATATAGAATCAGGATATTGCAAAAATCTTGCAACGCTTCCATCAAGCATTTATAAGTTGAAAAATCTGAATTCTTTGGATCTCAGTTATTGCTCCAATTTTGTCACGTTTCCAAAGAACTCGAAGGATTCAATCGGCCCCGATGGTGATCTGGGATTTCAAAATCTGGAAGTGCTATGGCTTGATGGCTGCAATCTATCAAACGTGGAGTTCCTCGAGAGTTCTTCTAGTTTTCCCAAATTGGAGAACCTCGGTCTTTCGGGTAACAAGGTTAATCCTCTGTCGACATGGATTGGTAATTATGATTATTGGAAAGGGTTGTTTGCTCTTGAACGCAAGCAATTACAAGAGATTCTTTGGCTTCCATCAAATATGGGCATCACAGAAGCAAATAGTTGTAATTTTCTGCATACACTCCCAGATTCGTCGAGTCTGCCCTCCGACTGCCTTGAAGTTGACTCAGCGTCATGGAGCCATTTGGACGATTTGTCACCACCAGAGGTCAGACTCTCTCTCTCTCTCTCTCTCTCTCTCTCTCTCTCTCTAACTTTGAGTGCTTGATGTGCGTACTGACTGTATGACAGAAAGTCCCAAAGACGAACAGATTCGTGGTTTGCCTAAGGGGAAGAGAGATGCCAGAATGGATTATCCACTGTAAAGAGGGATTCATATCTTTTATGGTTCCCCGGGATTTGTATGACAAGTTCCTAGGATTAGCACTCTGTGCTGTTCTTAGCCCGGTTAAAGGAAAAGAGTTCATAGGCGGATGGGAATTCGAACTATCTGTGAATGGTAGACGGGTGTTGAACGATAGTATAGGCTACTATCGGTTGAAATCCGATCATGTGTGGCTATTATACCTCTCACGCAGTAGTATGGATGGAGTAGAGGAGCTTATGCGAGACGATTGGAGCCATTTCGAAGTTCGCTTCAACGGATGGGACGCAATCATAAAGAAGTGTGGATTCCATCTAATATGCTAGAAACAGGAGGATGATCTGAGGGTCTGTATTCCAACACCATCATCAGATGCAAAAGAAACTGGAAATCTCAAAGAAAGAGACTCAGGAAAAAGACCAATTTTAGTAGACTCAGAGGAAGAAGATAGTCCAGTGAAACGAGACTCGACAAAGAAGATGAGATGGTCCGGACAGGGCAAGACTATGGGTTCGCAAAACATGCCGGTCTTATTGGACTTATTCAGGTAGTGATTTTAGGTGATTTTGATTCCAATGCCTCTTGGCTTTTTTTCCTTTCTTCGTCTCTACTAGAAATTTGTAAATGTCTGCTCCTTCGATCCGAATTCAAAATCACTATGAAGTAGTGATTTAGCACCATGCCACCGTCATGATTGAGAAACTTCTTATTCTTTTTCCTCTGTTTCCTTATGATTTGTGATGCGGACTGCCATTAAACAAAAATTAAGTGGATGCTTGTTGAATGGCCATGATCTGCTAAGTTGCTCCATGTAATTTATCACGTGGTCCTTTGTCGCCTCTCTTAATCCAATTAATGATGACAATACTTCATACTCTAAAATTTTGAGATAGTGAGTTTTGCTTGATCTTACATAAATTTATATCTTCAGGAAAGATAAATTATTGGATCCAAGATCAAAGGGTCAATACGGGGAAAATTAGTTGATTCCTCTGCTGTTAATGAGCAGATTACATTGGATAGGTACAAAGGGAGAGCTTTAGCTTTAAAACTTTGCATTTAAGTTTTTAAGTACAATGACATAAAAGGATTTTCATGAAAAGCAACTCATAAAATATTCATTGCGAAGTCACTTGTAAAATAATTAAAAGCGCAACTGTAGGAACGGTGCAGACATCACACAACCCCAGGTGAAGCTTTGCCGGCATCCCCTAACCGTTGTCAAAGTTGCGCCGGCATCCCTCAGCCTCCTTTACGAAGCTTCCTGGCCACGATCAACCAAGGTTTTTCTCTGTAGCCAAGGTTGACGGGTAACACTAATGCACTTGGGATGGCAATATTGGAAGATAACAACTTTATCAACCCCTTGTATACCGAAAGTGCTAAAGTGTAAAAGCTGGAGCTTACCCCGAATTTTGAGTATTTTTAAAGCAAAACTTTACATCTAAATCTTTGAAATTGCAGTAGCAAACATAACAATTTTTTGCTCAAGAGCCTTTGAATGCCCAAAACAGCTTAATTCAAGATGATTGAATCCTCGAATTTTCTTTCAACAGACAAATTGGACGGGAATGAAATAGACAATAAATCTGGAACAACGGTACAACTTTGAAGGGATTTTTATCAAGTCAAATGATAACTTGGAATGAAAATGTTCAAAGGGTATCGGTTCAAGATCTTCTATTGTCTAAATCCTAATAATATAAGTGTAGTTTTTTTTTTTGGGTGATTTCTCTCCTTTTGAAGAGTTGAGTCCCATGTCATTTCAAGCAGCATTTCTAGAATTTCTCCAAGAATGCCGGTAAGTCAAGTTCATGCTAGGATTGCTCTTATACTCTTCTTCTGCTTACGCTAAAATTCATTATCTTTCTTCTTCCCTCGCCCTTCGTTTAAGTCCTAGACGGCCCGAAGTCGGCCTGTTTTAAAGCGCCAATTCAATAAAGAAGAAGTGATGTTGCCAGTCACCCTGAATCCTACAAGCCCTTAGGCTAAACATTAGGAATAGTGTAGTTTCCACACGTGTGATCTCCTCACATTACAAGGAGACGTGAGATGTCGAGTGTTCGTTACTAAACTATTTAAGGGTTTAGAATCATATAAGCCAACAACCAGCAATGTTTTTCGACATCTGGTTTATTTTTCATAACATGAGTTCATCTCAAATTAAATTCGCCAGACACAACCAAATTTTGATACAGAGCATCACTCCCTTCTTCTCCTCGTTTTTTTCTCCCTAGATAAATGATAGGGAAGAGCTATAGACTCTGGCGGACCTTTTTTAAGGTGCCAACCAGTTGATGACATTTCGCAATTTATCGCAATCAAAAGAACACCAACTATAGGAAAAAGATCAATATCTCAAAAGCAATGTGGCAATTCTATTTGGATATCAAATTATCCCTGGCTATCAGCCTTTCCTAATTCTTGGGATACATTTTGTATTGAGAACGTTCAAGAACAAAATCAAAAGGATGACTCAACCTTTGCCCAAAAAAAAATTTAAGTAAATAAATACCATGCGAAAACCAACAAGCGCAGAGCCATGTTGGGCGACTTCTTGAGCATAATCCTGGGCCAACCCGAATTGAAACAACCTCAGGTCAAAAAATTGGGCAAAGCCAAGCAAGGTTGAGCTTGTTCAACTTTTGATGATGTAAAAAACACCAGTTGCTGTGGCTTCTACAGCATCTCCGATAAAAAATAATTATAATTATGGCTTGTGAAAATCCATCTGCTTAGTGTCCTTGTTCGTCAGGAGATATATGTATCTAACATCAACGAAGAATGCAATGGTTGATGAACATCTATCGGATGTTCATTCTACAAGTTAATTCACGTGGGAAAAAAGGACGCTTCATTATCTAATGTAGAGAGTGCATGGAACAGTGAATTGCAACTTAAACTATATGCCTGCAAGGCAAAGACCCATCCGCCTCCATACCTACATCTGTATAATTACAGAATACATTAAACGCAGGTAAAATTTAATCAAATCTCAAGGATTGCAGAGCCAGTCTTGAATTGCCGACCACATTGCGTGGTTGGGAGTAAGATGCAAATTACTAAGCTTCAAGTTGGTCATTGGCGAAGTATCGTGGCCGCTCTCCAACCATTCATGCAAAGCTTCTCTTTCATAAGTGAAACCATCCGCTGCAATCTGAGGGTCATGCATTATTTCCTGAAAGCAACCATTGAGCAGGTAAGCCACAACATGACACTCAAAAGACATGCCAAGGGTCATGATCAACTAGCACATCTCAAGCTCACACTTCAGTGGTAAACAACAAAAGCTCTGCTCAACCAAAATACATGCTAGGTTAATATCTCAATTTGAGATTCTCAAAAGAAAACCATGCCATGAAAAATCAGGCTGAGGCAAATGGGGACACCCATACAAAGTTCAAGCTGCTCAGTATCTAGATAAGCTCAACTATGCCATTGGAAACAAAATGCTGAGCATAGGTCCATGTTGAAACTAACCCAAATTTCCTAAGCTAAAAACAAGACAGAATCTTAAGAGAAGTGATGGTCCGCCAAGACGCTGACACAAACTCAGCAATTCACCGAAGAGTATAACTCACCTGAAGGATGGGGCATGAGAAAAATGAGGGCACTGGTCCCTCTTCAGAGATATGCAGCCGCTCCAATTCCCTCACAATCGTAGGTATTAATTTGGGCAGATTCCTATCATTAGAATCGCAGCATTGAAGACCCAAGTCCACTAATCGCTGTGCTACAAAAGATGGCCATTGTCCAGCTGATTGATCCAAAACCAACTCTAGTTTGTTCAATAATACTGCTTTACGCACCTCACTGACTAACCCAGTAGGTCGTATACCAGTGAGTAACTGTAGGATGAGCAGACCAAAAGAGTAAACATCGGATTTCGGCGTCAAGCTTCCATCTCTGTAGACTCTGGATCTGTATAAGGAAAAGCACGCTTTGGCTCTGTGATTCCGTGGAAACTTGGGCAGCAAAGAGTGTCCTCCACTAGAAGCCTACAAATCCCGAAATCACACATCTTGCAGCTACGATCAGAATCAAGGAAATTTTCAGGTTTCAGATCACCATGAACAATCCTTTCAGGTTTAGAAGAGTGCAAGAAGCAAATAGCACTCGAGATCCGAGCAATGATTCGAACTCGAGCATCCCATATTAAGGGAGAACTGTTGTTCTTCTGGAAAAGGCAATCTTAGAGGCTTCCATTAGGGAGGTACTCATGTACGAGAGACCAGGCTTCTGGGCATGCACCAAGCAAGGTAATAAGACGTGGATGCTGCAGTTTACTAAGAACTTGAACCTGCACCATCCAAACAAAACTTGAGTAAATTGGTACATGACACAAGGCTGTAATAAATCTAGTAAAGAAAATGGAAGCATATACTATGTCAGTATAGCTATGGATAAGGCAGACGAGAAAGATAAACGTGATAAGCACTCCAAGAATGCACACAGCTTTAGAAGTGAAATAAGCCTTTTAAAGAGCATTAAAAAAATTATAGGACATCAGAATGCATAAGATGCCCCTAAAGGCTTAGTATAACAGCCAAATCTAATCTCATAAAGCCCACGCCCACCCAAACCCCATGCCCCCTCTCCCAAAATAAAAGAATATAAAGAATTCATTAGACAAAGACATGCTTGAAGTGTTGAAATGTTTTATCATGTACAAAAACCTCTAATTACAAATCCAGGCATAATGTTTTATCATGAACACCACCAAGGAATCAGGATTTTATTAACTTAAAGGGAGTGGGCACTTTTGAGGTTCAATGAGTAGAGTTATCAAGACAACATGATCAGAGATACGGTTGAAATTTGGACTAGATAGTAAAATCTCCTGTATAAACACAAACTATTAAGCACTTCAAAGGAAACAACTGCTAGTACTACACATATCCGAATGCATAAACTGAACAGGAAACTTAAAAAGAAAAAGGCTGCAGAATGAAAGAATGAGAATATCTCAATGCTATAGATATTGGAAAAGCAGAGTGCTTGTGTGCGTGCACATGGACAAGAACATGCGTGCGCACGTGCGTGCGAGAGAGAGAGAGAGAGAGAGAGATGCCTACCTCTTCCCTTGCATGTTATGAGATGCAGCTTTTTATCGCAACAGTTCTACCCAGCATTTCCCCCTTGTATACACAACCATATCCACTCTGCCCAATTTTGAAACTTTCAGAGAAATCAGATGTTGCGGATGGGACTTCGGATAATGAATATTCAACAAAACTAGACATATCTTCATTAAGGCCACCAACAAACCCAATACGTCTTGCAGCTCCAGTTTTCCCCTGCCCTTTCGACCGTTCAAGCTAACTAACAGCTTCCGCTTGGTGTCTCTGAATCTGCTGCTTTTCCTGCCTAAGGTTAGCAATAGATGCTTCAATGACATGTAACTCTCCAGCCGCTTCATCATGCCTATGGCTGGCCTCTTGAGCACGACTGTCTGGATGAGCAACATTTCTTATGGTCTTCTGGTGCTTTTTAACTATCTCTTCTCTCTCTTTCAAGAGCTGCTGTTGCTTCTGCATCACAGTTCTTATTGATCCTCAGCTTCATTTCTAAGTTTAGCCTCATGTGCATATGCAGACTCAATTACTTTCACCTAAATAAAACATGCAGAATTTTTCTCACCATCTCTTCACATGATAAATCAGTAACAGCATACAATAAGTAGAGTGGGTTGGACTTCTTATGCTAATACGACCAAACAAATGAATACCAAAATTATTGGCCGTGCGTTTGTGAAAACATTCATAGAATGATAGAACATAACTGTCTGAGGAAAAACCAATAACCATTATCTTTAAACACCACAAAATTATCTGCACAAAAGACATCTACATATTTATATCAGAAATTACCCCATTTTCCTCTCACTGCTTCCCAATTCAGAAAATAAATGATTTTTTTGCTTGATATGCTAATACGACCAAACAAATGAATACCAAAATTATTGGCCATGCGTTTGTGATAACATTCATAGGATGATAGAACAAAACTGTCTGAGGAAAAACCAATAACCAATATCTTTAAACACCACAAGTTTATCTGCACAAAAGACATCTACAAATTTATATCAGAAATTACCCCATTTTCCTCTCACTGCTTCCCAATTCAGATAATAAATGATTTTTTTGCTTGAATCAAGCCAAATATTCCCAAAATCCTAAATGATAATCAAAGCGGAGAAAATGAACACTGACAGCTAACCAGGGGGCAAAAAACAAAAGAAAAAAGATAGGTTGACGGGAAGGTTATAAGCACCTTGCTGATCACTTCGATAACTTCTGTTTCCAACTTTTTGTGCTTCATTAACTCCCGAAGTGCTTCCTTCTTCATTGCCTCAACTTGCATCCATGATTTTTGAAACTCATTATGCAAAATCTCTTCATTGGCCTTCATGTCAGAATCTGAAGAAACCCTTCTTTCAGAATAGGAATATCCAGAGCAACTGCTAGTACTTGTAGGACTAAACAAACTGCCAGAATGTTGGGGAAGATATCTGCTGGGAGAACCAGTCAAAGCCACTTGTGGAGAAACTGATTCATCTAGAAGCCAGTCTGTAACTTTGCTGCAACTACCGCTCGAACTAGATGTGCAACGAGCACTTTCTGGGATTGCCGATACCAATGGTGTTATCCTTTCTTGCGATGGTTCACAACTTATTACTCCTGCAGATGTTTGTGGTTGACTTAAAGAGTCCAAGGGAATGGGGCCTTCAAAGGCATCTCTAGTCCATATGCATTTACCTTAGTTGACAAATAATATCTCACAGAAAGCAGGTGCATTTTTGCAGCATAATTTGCTTTTCTGGAGCTCTTATTGACCTTCATACAACTGCATCAAAACCATGTAGGAGGTACGACATTAGGATAAACAATTGGCATGCTGTCTTCTTTCAAGATAAGGACACATTAAGTAGCCAAGTTCTTGACTCACAACAGAAAGCACATCATATACTGCATGTCAATTAGGGTCATCACCATCTTTTGAGAGTTAACAAGGAATATATGGTTCTAAAAACATGCAAGCCATGTTTCTCATTATCGACGATCCTTGTCTACAGGAACAACCAACCAATCCAAGCAATAAAGTGCACAGCATGCTATGCATCACTCTTCTGAAAGAATTTGTGTCACTTGGTTCATATGGAAACTAAGCATGGTCGTCTAGCAAAAGATTTGAGTATGATACGACAGGAAAAACTCTATATATATCACTTAAACAAGAAGTAACAGCTCAATTTTCTTTCAGGGACAACAATAAGATTTAAGGGACCACTTACTTCTCTGGTACAGCCCCCATAACAAGCCTCCTAATGCCATAATTGACAGCCATCTCAACAATGCCCTTTTGGACCTGCTCTGCTTCAGTGCTCAGAACACTGGCTTTCACCTAGAAAGGACATGATAACTTACAATAGATTAGTAAAAGAAAATAGAAAACTCAAGAACTTCATGCCATTTATGTAGATAGTTAACAGCTACTTAAACAATCGCCCAAAATATGTAGGAGGAAAGCATCATGAAAGATTGTCACATCACTCTAAAAAGATTTCGATTAACTCCAAGTATAAGTAGACGACAACCGTAATCTAAATATAACTTGATAATATTTTAAGACGAGGAACAGAGGATTTCTCTTTCATTTGTGCTTTTCTACCTTTCCAAATGTGGAGCAGAGGGCCAGATATTCAAGTTGAAAACTCTACCTAATTCAAGAACTTGGGTTTTGATATCGCAAATAATCTTCTACTCATAAGAAAAAAGAAAGATTGGCTAATTCGGATAGTTTAAATACACAACAAGTTTCAATTAGCTCACAACCAACGAATGATGGATAGCCAGCAAGCAAATTGACTATTTTCCTCCAATAAGGTGAAGGGGGCATCTACTGCACCTACATATAAACTAACCTTTGATAGCTTCTCCAGATCTGCAAGTCCAAAAAACAGTACTCCAGGGCAACCGGCAATAAAGGAAATACGCTCATATGCCGAAATCAGGCAATCCAGGACTTAGATTTATCAATGAGAATGAATCGAAAAGAAAGCTTGCAAGATGACAATTATAAATTTAACAATTTATAAGGCGGGGCAACAAGAAACCATGAGTTCGGGTCAGGAGGCGTACCAATTTAACGGCGTTCTGGTGAGAGACGGAAGGGATCCTTGATCAGACAGGGCTGGGCCGGCCGCCACGTGTCACATATTGAGTGGACTGACTCGCCGTTGACTCACCCATTGCGTAAGCCGTACTCCACGAACAAATTGATACATAGAGGAGAGCTAGAGCTTGAAGCCCCAATCGGATAGTAAACATTGTCGAAGCACATCATTCACCAGCTCTTTTGATGGCTTCTTCTTCGAATCTGAACAGGAATTACCATGTGTTCCTCAGTTTCAGAGGCACGGACGTTCGCAAGACCATCCTCAGCCATCTCTACACAACTCTGGACGAGAAAGGAATACACACTTTTGTGGATCGCGAGGAGCTCAGGATAGGAGAGCAAATATCGGCGGCGCTCGTGAGGGCGATCGAGGAATCGCGCGTCGCAATCATCATTTTCTCCGAGGACTATGCTTCCTCACCGTGGTGTTTGGAAGAGGTCGTGAAAATCATGGAGTGCCGTGAGCAGATGGGCCTGATCGTGTTCCCGGTGTTCTACAAAGTGGAGAGCTATGGCTAAGCATGAGTCCAAGTTCGGGAACGATTCGGAGAAAGTGAGGAGATGGAAGAAGGCTCTCTTTGACGCCGGTAGCTTGTCCGGGTGGAGCTCGAATGACAGGTACGCCCAAATGTGACGCAGTGCTTGGCCTCTGTTAGCTTGTGGTTGTTTTTAAGCTATCAAATCGTATGTTCTGTTTTTGGATCTTTGGATTGAAGATACAAAGTGGAGATATGCTACCGGATTATTTGAATTCGAATCTTGCTGGGTAGATTGTGAGAAATTTATTTGAGATAATCAGTGTAGTTCATGGTACCCGAGTCATTGTTGTCTTCAGATGCGGGTTCTCTGCAATTTTCCTTGTGCAGATGTTGGCGCAAGTTCACCTAAATCTATTATTTCTTTTCGTCTTATTATTTGCTAATCTTCTTATGAAATTTTCCTCGTTACGTTGGAGCTACAATTTCTGCCATGGCTTTAAAATGCTAAAACATTTTTTCTTTCCTTTGAGTGCTTGTCAGTGATGAAGCGGAGCTCATTTGACGCATTTTAGAGGAACTATCAATTCATCTCGACCATACACGCTTAGACGTCGCTAAGTATCCAGTTGGAATAGATTCTCGAGTTCAAAAACTTGTATCTTTGTCAGAGAAAGAGTCAGTCGATAACGATGTTCTCATGATAGGCCTATGGGGACCTGGAGGTATAGGCAAGACAACGACTGCTAAAGCTTTATATAATGCTATTGAGAGACAATTTCAGGGTTTTAGTTATTTGGCGCGAGTTAGAGAAACTTCAAACCAAAGCAATGGTCTAGTCGCTTTGCAAGAACAGCTTTTATCGCAGGTCCTATTTCATAAAACTATATCGGTCTACAATGTCAGCGGAGGAATTATTTTGATACGGGAAAGATTACGCAGGAAGAAGGTTCTCCTGGTTCTTGATGATGTTGATCATATGGATCAATTGAATGCATTGGCTGGAAAAGAGGATTGGTTTGGCAAAGGAAGTAGAATCATTGTCAGTTCGAGAGATAAATAATTATTGAATTCTCATGGCATAAATTGTTTTTATGAAGTTCAAAGTTTAAAAACAAAGAAGCATGGGACCTTTTTCGCCAGCATGCTTTCCCAAATGGCAAGAGAGTTGAAATAAAAAGGGATCTCATAAATAGAGCACTGCAATATGCTG
Source organism: Melaleuca alternifolia (assembly GCA_019926035.1). Classification (NCBI taxonomy): domain Eukaryota; kingdom Viridiplantae; phylum Streptophyta; class Magnoliopsida; order Myrtales; family Myrtaceae; genus Melaleuca; species Melaleuca alternifolia. The sequence goes on from JAGKPW010000330.1 coordinate 268,778, forward strand.
ACGGCCTTCCTTTAGCCCTTGAAGTGTTAGGCTCATTCTTATGTGGAAGGGATGAATCTTTTTGGGAAAGTGCGTTAAATCAACTCTCCAAAAGTCCCTACCAGACTATTGATCGAGTTCTCAAGACAAGCTTTGATGGATTAGAAAACTATGCGAAGGAGATTTTTCTCGATATTGCTTGTTTCTTTAAGGGGAATAGTGTAGAGTACATCAAGATAGTTCTTGACGCTTGTGGTTTCTACACAACCATGGGGTTAGAAATTCTCATAGAGAGGTCCTTGATAAAAAATGAGCATGGGACCCTGCAAATGCATGACCTGTTTCAATCGATGGGTAAGGACATTGTTAATCGGGAATGTCCCGATGATCCTGGAAAACGTAGTAGAATATGGCTTTTCCCAGATTTTATGGACATTCTAAACGAAAATACGGTAAAAGTTATTTACTCAATTTTACTATGTCTCCATTTCTACGTGACTATGATTTAAAGGCAAATTTCAATGATTTGTGTGATGACTAAATTTGCTCTATTATGGTATAGGAGAAGAATACTGTAAAGGCCATAGTATTGAACCAGCATGCACCCAAAGAGATAATTATTAGTCTTGATGCTTTGGCAAACATGAAAAAGTTGATAATTCTCATTTTGCTTGAAGTACATATCTCCTCACCAGGTCCTATACGTCTTCCTAATGAGCTAAGATGGCTCGAATGGCCCAATGCCCCGTATTTGGAATTCAGCCTTGGTCCAAAGAAACTCGCGAGTCTCGATGTCCATAACAGTCCTGTCAAACAATTTGGAGGCGGGTTTCAAGTAAGCCCTTGTGATGATTAGCTTTCCCTTTTTATAGCTACAAAAATATTTTGCATGTCTTAATGACTGCAATAAGATGTTTTTGCAGAATTTTAGAGAGCTGCAATCCATCAATTTCGAGGGTTGCAAATTCTTGGCTAGTATTCCAGACCTTTCATAGGTTCCAAATCTCAAGAGATTGTATCTCAATGAGTGCAAAAGCTTAGTGGAGGTTCACCAATCGGTCGGGTACCTTGAAAAGTTAAATTATTTGTCGCTGATTGGGTGCTCTAATCTTAGTGAATTTCCTAGTACACTCAAGGCAAAACCTCTTAAAGTCCTTGATCTCTATGGTTGTACTAAACTTGAAAAGTTCCCTGATATTTCAGTAAAGATGGAACATCTAAAATCTCTTCCTCTAGGAGACTCAGGCATTAAAGAACTCCCTGCATCAATTGAAAATCTCGTTTCCGTGAAGTATATATATTTAGATTATTGCAAAAATCTTGCAACCCTTCCATCCAGCATTTATAAGTTGAAAAATTTGAAGTCTTTGGATCTCTAATATTGCTCCAATTTCATCACGTTTCCAAAGAACTCGAAGGATTCAATTGACCCTGATGGCGATCTGGGATTTCAAAATCTGGAAGTGCTATGGCTTAATGGCTGCAATCTATCAGACGTGGAGTTCCTCGAGAGTTCTTCTAGTTTTCCCAAATTGGCGGACCTAGGTCTTTCAAGTAACAAGTTTAATCATCTGCCGACATGGGTCGGCAATTATGATTATTGGAAAGGCTTGTTTGCTCTGGAACGCAAGCAATTACAAGAGATTCCTCTGCTTCCATCAAATATGGGCATCACAGAAGCGAATAGTTGTAATTTTCTGCATAAACTCCCAGATTCGTCGAGTCTACCCTCCGACTGCCTTGAAGATGACTCGTCGTCATGGCGCCATTTGGGCGATTTATTGTCACTCAAGGTCAGACTCTCTCTCTCTCTCTCTCTCTCTCTCTCTCTCTCTAACTAACTTTGAATGCTTGATGTGCGTTTTGACCGTATGACAGAAAGTCCCAAAGACGAAGAGATTTGTAGTTTGCCTACGTGGTAGAGAGATGCCAGAATGGATTGTCCACTGTAAAGAGGGATTCATATCTTTCATGGTTCCCCGGGACTTGCATGACAAGTTCCTAGGACTAGCACCCTGTGCTGTTCTTTGCCCGGAGAAAGGAAGAGAGTCCATGGGCGGATGGGGGCTCGAACTATATGTGGATGGTAGAGTGGTGTTGGACGATATGGCAGGCTACCGTCGATTGGAATCTGTTCATGTGTGGCTATATTATGTCTCACGCAGTAGTCTGGATGGAGTAGAGGAGGTTATGCGAAACGATTGGAGCCATTTCCAAGTTCGCTTCCTACCATGTGGCACAAGCTTTATGAAGTGTGGATTCCGTCTAATATGCGAGCAATGGGAGGATGATCTGAGGGTTTGTACTCCAACACCATGAGCAGATGCAATGGAAATTGGAAATCTCAAAGAAAGAGACTCAGCGAGCAATGGGAGGATGATTTGAGGGTCTGTACTCCAACACCATCAGCAGATGCAAACGAAACTGGAAATCTCAAAGAAAGAGAATCAGGAAAAAGACAATTTTCAGTAGACTCGGAGGAAGAAGATAGTCCAGTGAAACAGGACTCAACAAAGAAGATGAGGCGGTATTAACACGGCAAGAGTCATGGGGTTCCGCTCGCACCAATCATGAAGATAGTCCACCGTTGTGATTGAGAAACTTCTTATTCTTTTTCCTCTGTTTCCTTATGATATGTGATGCGGACTGCCATTAATCGAAAATTAAGTCGATGCTTGTTGAATAGCCACAGTCTGCTAAGTTGCTCTGTGTAATTCATCACGTGGTCCTTTGTCGCCTCTCTTAATCCAATTAATGATGCCCATACTTCATACTCTAAAATTCTGAGATAGTGAGTTTTGTTTGATCTTACATAAATATATATCTTCAGGAAAGATAGATTATTGTATCCAAGATGAAAGGGTCAATAAGGGGAAGATTAGTTGATTCCTCCGTTGTTAATGAGCAGATTACATTGAATAGGTATAAAGGAAGAGCTTTGCATTTAACCTCGGTTTGTCTCTCTAGCCAAGGTTGATGGGTAAAGCTAACGCACCTGTGATGGCAATATTGGAAGAAAACAACTTTATCAACCCCTTGTATTCCAAAAGTGCTAAAGCGTAAAAGCTGGAGCTTACCCCGAAATTTTGAGTATTTTTAAAGCAAAACTTTACATCCAAGTCTTTGAAATTGCAGTGCCAAACATAAAAAATCTTGTTCAAGAGCCTTTGGATGCCCAAAACAGGTTAATTCAAGATGATTGAATCTTCGAATTTTCAACAGAAAAATTGGACGGGGTTGAAATAGACAATAAATTTGAAAAAGCGGTACAACTTTGAAGAGGTTTTCATCAAGTCAAATGATAATTTGGAATGAATATGTTCAAGGGGTAATGATTCATGATCTTCTATTATCTCAATCCTAATAACATAAGTGTCAGATTTTTAATTTTTAATTTATTTATTTATGGTGCTTTTTCTCCTTTTGAAGAGTTGAGTCCCATGTCATTCCAAGCAGCATTTCTAAAATTTCTCCGAGAATGTCGGTAAGTCAAGTTCATACTAGGATTGCTCTTCTACTCTTCATCGGCATACGCTAAAGATCATTCTCTTTCTTTGTCCCTCGTCCTTTGTCTAAGTCCTGGCCGGCCTGAAGTCGTCTGTTTTAAAGTAGCGCCAAATTCAATAAAGTAGTACTTTTCTGAATCCCACAAGCCTTTAGGCCAAACATTAGGATTAGCATAGTTTCCACACATGTGATCTCCTCACATTATGAGGAGATATGAGATGTCAAATGTTCCTTGCTATACTGTCACTTGCAATCGTTAAGGGTTCAAAATCATATAAACGAACAATTGGCAATGTCTTTTCGATATCTAGTTTATCGAATCATTACGATTTCATCTCAAATTAAATTTGCCAGACACGACCAAATTTTGATACAGAGCATCACCCCCTTCTCCTCCTCCTCTCTTTTCCTCCCTAGACAAATGATAAGGAAGAGCTACCGATACTGGCAAACCTTTTTTGAAGTGCCAACTTGTTGAGGACATATACTTCATTCTGCAAATGGGAAGAACACCGGTTATAACCCAATAGTGGGTAGTTGTATTGGTTAATAGCATATCCCTTATCACCGAGGTTACGGGTTCGAAACCCGCAGTTGTTAGCGTCTTAAGTGGGGGGCTATGGTGTTGGGGTCCTATGCTAGTCTCTCTCGAGGTATAGGGGCTTGATCCTTTAGTGCCGTCCGGGCACGGGAGGTTCGTGGTGGAGTCATTGGTTATCAAAAAGAAAAAAAAAACACCGACCATAGGAAAAAGATTAATATTCTTGAAAGCGACGTGGCGATTGGACATCAAATTATCCCTCGCTATCAGCCTTTCCTAATTCTTGGGATACATTTTGTATTGAGAACGTTCAAGAACAAAATCAAAAGGATGACTCAACCTTTGTCCAAAAAACATATATAAATGAAAAAATGCGATGTGAAAACCAACAAGCGCAGAGCGATGTCAGGCGACTTCTCCAGCAAAATCTTGGGCCTACCCGAATCGAAACAATCTCGGGTCAAAATTGGGCTTGTAATACCAGAACGATGGGCCAATATTTCATGAACTCTTTCTTTGCTGCCTTTTGAAGTTTTTGTTCCCCGCAAATTCAGATTTTTTTCTTCCTTTTTGTTGTTGTAGTTTTTCTAACTTCTAAAGAGGCCAAAGAAATTAATCATGTATGATTGTAGTGGACCGTGCATTGGTTCGGATGATTGCACCCTAAGCAAACTGTCTCTAGATGACGAATTACTGTGCAACATATTATGGATGACGTCATATAAGATCTCCTTTCACCATTTTCTGCGATGAAGTGCGTGAGTATACTCTGAAAAGCATGCAAAGTGATCACTAGTCTTCTGTTTGCTTCCACCTACGAAGAAGAGACTCAAGCGCCTTACTTTTATCCAAGAGCATTAACGGCTCATGCCAAAGATCTTCTTTCCCTTTCTAACTTTCCACCCCATCGGCCACCCTTCAATGCTGAAGCCTTCAGGTTGCTCAACAAATATCTCCTCCTCGAGCTCTCCATTCAGAAAAGCAGACTTGACATCTAGTTGGAATATAGGCCAACATTTATCTGTTGCCACAGCTAGAAGCAGCCTGATTGTATCAAGCCTCGGAACAGGAGCAAATGTCTCTGAATAATCTACTCCCCATATTTGAGCATAGCCTTTCACAACTAATCTGGCTTTGTGTTTATTGATAGAATCATCAGGATTAAGTTTTGTTCTAAACACCCACTTAACCCCAATCACATTCTTATCATAAGGCCTATCAACAAGTTCCCATGTGTGGTTTTTCTGAATCATTGCAAGCTCCTCCTGCATTGCTATAATCCACTACTGATCCTCTTTAGCTTCAATATAATTAATCGGTTCAAGCACAACCACATTACTTCTTTCATAAATTTCAGCAAGTGACCTTGTGCCTTTTACTAGAAAATCATTTTTATTATCTTTCAGCCCATCAACAACTTCATCAACCTCTTGTTGCTTTTTTTAGATTGCTTTTGTACTGCAATCTTTCCTTCCATCCAATTCCACTCATCTTCCTCTAATAAAACAACATCTTTGTTCATAACAACCTTCCCTATAGGTTGAAAAATTCTATGAGCCTTCGAATGAAGGTTGTACCCAATGAAGATTCCAAGCTCAGCTTTTTGATCTAGCTTGTCCCTCTTGACATGAGGAACATGCGTATAACACAAACATCCAAAAACCTTTAAACTTTTCACAAAAGGTCTAACCTCATACCACACTTCAAAATGTGTTGACCTCTCTAAGGCTTTTGTGGGCAATCTGTTCAACAAGAACGTAGCAATACTTGCTGCCTCAGCCCAAAACTTCTTGGGTAAACTCTTCTCCTGCATCAAACATCTAGCCATCTCCATAATACTTTGGTGTTTCCTCTCACTAACCCCATTTTGTTGAGGAGAATATGGAGCAGTGAATTGTTGCATAATGCCAGCTTGCTCACAGATTGACTTAAACTTGTAAGCCATATACTCATAACCATTATCAGACCTAAGCATTTTAATTTTCTTCTCACTCTGATTTTCAACCAAAGCTTTAAATCTCATAAACATATCAGCAACTTCAGACTTGGCTTGCAGAAAATAAACCCAACTCATCCTAGACATATCATCTGTGAAAGTAATGAAGTACTCGCTACCATTGAGAGAAGATTCTGACATAGGTTCACATAAGTCTGTGTGAACTAATTGCAACTTCTCACATGCTCTCCAGCTTCCTCCTTTGAAAGGAAATCTAGCTTGCTTGCCAAGAAGACAAGTTCTGCATTGTGGAAATTCCTCCTCCAAACTTGGCAAGTCATTTGCCAAATTATTTCTTTGCATGAACAGCATATTCTTTCTGTGGACGTGCCCGAGCCTTTTATGTAATAGCTCAGCATTTTCTTCTTTACATTTTAAAGCCATTTGCTGCATCTCTTGTGGCTTGAACATAAAGCTCTTATCCTTCATTGGCACTCTAAGAACTTCCATGCAATCGGCATCATCAATAAGACATTTTTTTCCTTCAAACTTCACTCTATAGCCTTTCTCAACTAGTTGACCAACACTCAATAGGTTCTAGTCGATCTTTGGAACAAAAAGAACATCACCAATCAGCTTTAGTTCCTGATTTCCTTCAATAGCTAATGTACCTTTCCTTTGTACTTTGATAAATTGTCCATTGCCAATTCTAATCAATAGCTACTGTACCTTTCCTTTGTACTTCGATAAATTGTCCATTGCCAATTCTAACTTTGAACTTGACTGACTTGTCTAGACTCCTAAATAGCTTTAGATTGCCAGTCATATGATTTGTACAGCCACTATCCACCAGCCACGCATTATCCTCAAGAGAAAAGCCAGAACTTGAAGCCACAAATAAGTGTTCTTCCTCAATCTCATTCATTGCTATCTGTGCTTTCCTGTTTGCTGATGGTTGTTCTCTTTGCAAATAGCTTGCATGTGACCAAGCTTGTTGCATCTTCTATACTTAGCATCAGGCCTCCTCCAACATCTAAAGGACTGATGATTAGTTCCTCCATAGTGTAGACAAGGCTTCTTGTTTTTCTTCCATTTGCCCGATCCACTAGAACTTCCTTCTTTTACAGCATCCTTGAAGTCACCTGCACTTCCTTTGGACTGATTCCATTTCTTTCCTTTGCCTCCATCATTGTGCTTCACTTTAGCTTGCAAAGCACCCTCTACATTTACTTTTTTTCTCATCAATCTTCTTTGCTCCTGAGCCTGCAGAGAACTTAATAATTCTGCAAGCTTTATATCACCTAGATCTTTTGTATTTTCTAGAGAAGCTATGGTGGCTTCAAACTTCTCTGGAAGAGACACTAGGATCTTCTGAACCAGCCTTTCATCCTTCAAGTCAGTCCCTAATACTCTGATCTTCTCGGCTACATCAATCAGCCTATCAGAATATTCCTTCACTGACTCTGAATCCTTCATCTGTTATCTCTCAAATTCCCACAAGAGATTCAGCACCTTCATGTTTCTTATCTTCTCATCTCCTTCATATTCCTTCTTCAAAAAGTCTCATATAGCCTTTGCAGAATCACATCTCATGATCCTTGTGAAAATAGAAGGTGAAACAGCAGCATACAGGCAAGACTTTGCCTTGGCCTTCCTCGTAGTTCTCTCTTTATGGAGTTTAATTTGATTCAAGGTAGGATTGTTAGGAAGTGGAGTAACTTCATAATCATCCTCCACAGCCTCCCATAGATCATGACCCTCTAAAAATGCCGTCATCTTGACAGCCCAAGCCTGGTAATTTTCACCAGTAAAAATTGGAGCAGCCATAGAAGAGAAACTCAAACCTATTTCCATCCTTCACAAACTTCACTTACCTTCACTTCACAGTCCCTTAAGCTTTGATACCAATTGTTAAATCAATTCAAGCAATATAGGACTTATATATTCTGAGTCAGAACATTCTAAGACAGAGAAGCTATAGAGAGCGAATGAAGAAAACATCAACTTCATTCAACTAAAAACAATCTGTCATGTACAAGAGATTAAATAATATTGTGGAACTGCTTACAACATGTGCTAACTGCCTAAATCCACTTCCCTGAAATATAGCAACTAAGAAACTGATCATCTACACTTGCTATAAAATAGCTAAGACAATAACTGCCTAATACAACCTACGTGACTTAACATAAATAGAAGGACATCTTAACATAAACAACACAGAATATCCCAGTAGCACTAGCACTAAGACAACTCCAACAAAAGTTCAGTATAATAGAAAATGATATTGCGAATGCATATCACTTTCTGAACTGCAGACTTGAAGGCTCATTACTATATCGTCGGTTCCAAATTTTTTAAGGCTCCAAATCATGTTCACCGATGGTGTCTTAATTAGATTGGAACACGTGTTCATCACACTTTCAATTTAACGGACACGACCAAAATCATAGCACCATCCTCTTCTCTCCTTCCTGACCATCAATTCCATTATTAAGGGTTCTGCTGGATCATATTGACCGATGGTGTCTTTTTCAAAGATATGATTATTAATCATATTGCAACGCGTATTCGTTTCTACCTTATCAATGTTGGGAAAGAGTTAGCAGTATCAACCACCCTCTTCTTCTAAGCGTGACAAATATTAGAATGTTATCATGATGAGAGTAACACTGCCTACGAGAATTAAGTTATGCTCCTCAAAACGATATATTGATTCTACAGAAACATCGAATCATCTCGGCCCATCTTGTTATGTTGTATCGGAACAACAAGATTCACGAATCATATCATGTCAAGTCATAAAGTTAGAAAAATGTGCAGAAAAGTGCCCCTTAGCGTTATCAGAAATTCTAACATGCAACATCAAGCTAAGTATGAATTTCATCCATAAATGCATATAGAAAACAATTTTGAACGAGTTTTCAGTAGGTATACGAAAGTGACATTATAGTAGCCACCAATAAAAGTAACAAAATATCCAAAGCCCACATCGGACATTTGTCTTCCCTAATACTTCTGATTTGTCTTGAACTAACACCGTTCAAGAACAAAATCGGAAGTACGGCTCAACCTTTGCAGAAATGCCATGCAAAATCCCAAAAGCGCGAAGCACTGTTGGGTGACTTCTCGAGCAAACCCTATGGCCGGACCCAATTGAAACAATCCCCAGTTAATTCAAATTAAATGGGCCGATTCTCTTGCTGATCCTCTCCCTTAATTCGAACGTTACTTGAAGTTAGAATTATCGCATCCCAAAGTTTATTTTTTTTTTAAATTAACAAATTGCTTTTACTATCTTTTTTATAGTCTCAACTAATGTTGCAAGGGTACTTTGACGCTTATGTCGTTCGCGATAAAACTCCTAAAATTCTTGTCAAAGGAATTCATTTTTGCTCTATAAGAATTTAGTTTGCTTACAGATCATTTGAAAATATTCATTTTGTTCGTCACTACAAAACATGGAAATCGGATAATTTCCTGTAGATTCAATCCCTAATTCTTCTCTCGATAAACAAATGGGACTGCAATAAGGAGTCTAGACCACTTCTGGGTGGTGAGCGTGACTGTTTCAACAATGCTGTTGATACAGAGGGAGATCATCCTTTCAATCATGCTGAATATGAGTGCTCAGATTCCCTTGTTCCAGTGAGAAGCTGAATTGGGCTGAAAAAAGCTACCGATATCTCGACAAAATAGGTGTCTTAGTTCTATACCTGCGGTGTCACTAAATGAAGTGGGTAAAGGTCGTGCATTTCATGTCATCTGGAGTTTTTTGGCTCGATGCCACTGCTAGTGTGAGCTTGTTCTACTTTTTATAATAATAATAAGAAAACCAGTTGCTGTGGCTTCTATAGCATCTCTGATAAAAAAAATTATGGCTTGTGAAAATCCATCCGCTTAGTAAGTGTCCTTGCTCGTCAGGAGATTTATCTAATATCAATGAAGAATGCAATAGTTGATGAACATCTATCGGGTGTTCATCCTACAAGTTCATTCGCGTGGGAAAAAAGGACGCTTCATTACCTGACATAGAGAGTGCATGGGGCAATGAATTGCAACTTAAATTATATGCCTGCAAGGCAAAGACCCTTCAGGCTCCATACATACATCTGTATAATTATAGAATACATACAAACTTAAGTAAAATCTAATCTAATCTCAAGGATTGCAGAGCCAGTCTTGAATTGCCGACCACAGTGCGTGGGTGGGAGTAAGATGCAAATGACTAAGCTTCAAGTTGGTCATCGGCAAAGCATCGTGGCCGCTCTCCAACCATTCATGCAAAGCTTCTCTTTCATAAGTGAAACCATCCGCTGCAATCTGAGAGTCATGCATTATTTCCTGAAAGCAACCCTTGAGTAGGTAAGCCACAACATGAAACTCAAAAGACATGCCAAGGATCATGATCAACTAGCACATCTCAAGCTCACACTTCAGTGGAGAACAACAAAAGCTCTGTTCAACCAAAATACATGCTAGGTTAATATCTCAATTTGAGATTCTCAAACGAAAAGCACGCCATGAAAAATCAGGCTGAGGCAAATGGTGACACCGATACAAAGTTCAAGCCACTCAGTGTCTAGATAAGCTCAACTATGCCATTCCAGAAGCCCAAACAACAGGGGTCCCTAAAAATGGGAAACAAAATGCTGAGCATAGGTCCATGTTGAAACTAACCCAAATTTTGCTAAACTAAAAACAATACAGAATCTTAAGAGAAGAGATGGTCCGCCAAGACGCTGACACAAACTCAGCAATTCACTGAAGAGTATAACTCACCTGAAGGATAGGGCACGAGAAAAATGAGGGCACTTGTCCCTCTTCAGAGATATGCAGCTGCTCCAATTCCCTCACAAACGCAGGAGTTACTTTTGGGCCGATTCCTAGCATTGAAGACCCAAGTCCACTAATCGCTGAGCTACAAAAGATGGCCATTGTCCAGATGATTAATCCAAAACCAACTCCAATTTGTTCAATAATACTGCTTTACGCACCTCACTGACTAACGCAGTAGGTGGTATTCCAGTAACTGTAGGATGAGCAGACCAAAAGAGTAAATGTTGGATTTGGGCGTCAAGTTTCTATCTTTATAGTATTGGTGTGTGGTTCATACTCCCCTGCAATAGGAAAGTACGTGGGTCCTGCGTGAATAGCTATTGCTATTCACTAGTAGTTTGCGCTTAGGCTCATGAATAGCTACTGCCACATATATACTCTTTTTACATATTGCACAGAATATTGCTTATTGCGGAGAATATTGCTTCTTGCGCAAAAGATTGCTTCTTGCGCTGAGAGAAGAGTGTTTTGCTTCTTGCGCTGAAAGGAATGTTTTTGCTTCTTGCGCTGAGAATTCTAATGAGAGGGTGAGGTGCTGATATAGTGGAATCCTCTGCTGGATGTAGCCCTAGTTTAAGGGTGAACCAGGATAAAACCTCGTGTCTCAATTTTCTCTCCCTTTTACTCGTTTTACTTTACTGCGATTGTGCGACGATCCTAACATATGGTATTAGAGCCTAAGGTGTGAGGTTGGTTTTTCTTGTTCTGCTCTTGGTTTAGAGAGATTTGAAAAAAAAATCAAATCTTTGGAAGATGTCGGCTGGTTAATCGAGAATTGAAGTGGAGAAGTTTGGAGGAAAGGGTTTTGAGTTATGGAAACTGAAGATGGAGGCTTTGCTCGTGGACAGAGATCTGTGGTACATGATTGAGGAAGATAAACCTGAGGCGATTACCAAGGAGAAGGCGAAGGAAGAAGATATTGTGTCTGCATCAAATCAATTGAAGGCATGGATTAGCAGTGATCGGAAGGCACGAAGCCTGATCTGGCTATGTCTCGCTGATAATGTCTTAGTAAACGTGACCTCTGAAAAGACGGCAAAAGATCTCTGGACTAAGCTGGGAACTCTCTATCAAAGCAAATCGCTGGTGAACAGATTATTTCTACGAAGGCGACTTTACAATCTCCGGATGAGTGAAGGTGATTCCTTTTCTGCACACTTAAATGAATTCAACACAATATGTGGGCAGCTTACATATATTGATGTTAATCTAGATGAGGAAGATAAAGCATGTACTTTGTTGTGTTCACTGCCGAATTCATGGGAACATATAATTGTTTCGATTGGCACTGGTGTTAGTGCGCTGTCTTTTGAAAACGTTGTATTTGCTTTATTGTCTGAGGAGATGAGGAGAGCAGGTTTTGATAATACAACGAATGAGGCTCTCTTCATAAGAGGAAGAAATAGTGAAAAATCCAAATTTGGTGGTAGAAGTAAATTCAGAGGAAGATCTAAAAGCCGAGATCGATATGAAATTAAGTGTTGGAAGTGCAAAAAGGCTGGACACTTGAAGAAGGATTGCAGAAGTAAGAGTGTGGGTCCAGAGAAGCGAGATGAGGCGCCATCTTCTAGTATAAAAAAGGATGATGACAGTAGTGCAGGTGATATGTATCTCATTTGTAACTCATCTCATGTTGACTGCAATGCATGGATAATTGATATCGGAGCATCTTTCCACATGACACCTCATCGAGATTGGTTCTGCTGTTATGAGCCATATCAAGGAGAAGTACGGTTGGGAGATGATACGACGCTTGATATTGTTGGTCGCGGAAAAGTGAAGTTGAAGATGAAAGATGGGACAATCAAGAATCTTCCAGATGTGATGCATATTCCTGGTCTTACCAGGAATCTTATTTCTGTCGGAACTATGGCAGATGCTGGCATTACTTTCATCAGCGATAAGTATTCATGCAAGTTAACTCGTGGATCAATGGTGATTGCTAGAGGCAAACGAGAAGGAAAACTGTGGATATTACTAGGAAGCACAGTGATTAGTGGCGAGAGTTATATCACGGAACAGGTGAAAGAAGATTAGACGATGCTATGGCATCGAAGATTGGGTCATATTGGTGAAAAAGGCTTGGTGACCCTTACTTCAAAGAAGATGGTGGATGGAATTCCAAGTTGTTCTGTGGGTTTCGGATTCTGTGAACATTGTTTACATGGAAAACAGAATTAGGTTTCTTTTGAATCCGCAGGAGGGAGAGCAAAGGGAATTCTGAATTTAATCCACAGTGACGTCTTCAGTCCTACACCTATAGCATCTTTTGGAAAATCAAGGTATTATGTCTCTTTTACTGATGATTTTTCCTGATATGTTTGGATATATTTCTTGCAGAGAAAATATGATGTGTTTGAAAATTTTCGTGAGTTCAAAGCTTTGGTGGAAAATCAGTTTGATAGAAAAATTAAAGTTTTGCGAACTGACAATGGAGGAGAATTTTGTTCAGCGAAATTTGATCAGTTTTGTGCTACTAGTGGTATTGCAAGGCAGAAAACAACGCCCTATTCACCTCAGCAAAATGGGGTCGCAGAGAGACTTAATCGGTCTCTTATGGAGAAGGCGAGAAGTATGTTGAGTGATGCAGGTTTAGCAGCTGAATTTTGGGCAGAAGCAGTGGCTACTGCTTGTTATCTGAAGAACAGATCTCCCACGTCATCTTTAAAGGATCAGACACCGTTTGAGGCACTGTTTGAGAAGAAGCCAAATTTACATTATGTTAGAGTGTTTGGCTACGAAGCATATGTGCATGTGCCAAAGGAAAAGAGGAATAAGCTTGAGAGCAAGTCAGAAAAGTGCATCTTCATTGGGTACAAGGATGGCGTTAAAGGATATAAGCTGTGGAATCTTGATACTAAACGTATTGTCTACAGCAGGGATGTGGTGTTCAGAGAATCTACGGTGAATCAGATTGTTTCACAAGCTCCCGAAGAACCACAGACGGTTGAGTTAGATGTTGGTTTAGAGGGAGAGATGGAGGCTACAACAGTTGAAGCAGAAAATTCAGACTCTGAAGTTGATGAGCTTGATGTGGATGATGATATTGTAGATTCTGATACTGAGTTTGAAGTTGAAGCACTACCTGAACCAGCCTTAAGGAGGTCCACACAGCAGACTAGACCACCTCAGAGGTATACTTTATTTGCCAATAATGAAGATTATGTTCTGACTGTTACAGGTGATGATCCAAATAATGTTAAAGAAGCAAGAAGTGCAGAAGATGCCAAACAGTGGGAGATAGCCATGAAAGATGAGATGGACTCATTAGATAAGAACAAAACTTGGAGTCTAGTAAAACTACCTACAAATCGAAAAGCAATTGTTTCTAAGTGGGTATTCAAGAAGAAGATGACTGCAAATGGAGATATAGAACGATACAAAGCTTGTTTGGTTGCAAAAGGATACTCGCAGATAGAAGGAGTCGATTATGGTGAGATTTTTTCTCCTGTTGCTAAATTAAATTCCATAAGACTTGTTTTATCTATAGCTGCTGCATATAATCTAGAGGTAGAGCAGCTTGATGTAAAAATAGCGTTCCTTCATGGTGACTTGGAGGAGGATATTTACATGAAGCAACCGTATGGGTTTGTGGTCAAAGGAAAAGAAGATTTTGTTTGCAAATTGAACAAGTCTTTGTATGGCCTGAAGCAATCTCCAAGAATGTGGTGCCAGAAGTTTCACTCATATGCCTTGAAGCTTGGTTTTGTTCGTTCTAATGCTGATCATTGTGTCTATGTGAAAAGGTTAGATGCTGATTTTGTTATCTTAACCTTATATGTTGATGATATGCTGCTAGTTGGGAATAATATGAGAATGATTAGCACCGTGAAAGGACTGTTGGCGAAACAGTTTGAGATGAAAGATCTAGGCCCAACAAACTTCATCTTAGGCATGCAGATAAGGAGGGAACGTGAGAATGGGAGGTTGTGGTTAAGTCAGAAGAAATATGTTGAAAGTATGCTGAAAAAGTTCAACATGGCAGACTGTACACCTGTTAACACCCCTATGTCCACAAGTTCCAAATTATCAAAGTTCCAGTGTCCCAAGACTGAAGAGGAAGCAGAAGAGATGGCAGCAGTTCTATATGCAAGTGCAGTAGGGAGCTTAATGTATGCCATGGTATGTACTCGTCTAGATATTGCCCATGCAGTGAGAGTATTGAGTAGATATATGTCTAATCTAGGAAAAGAGCACCGGATAGCTGCAAAGAGGGTGCTTCGTTATCTTCGCGGTACGTCTGACTTCGAGTTATGCTATGAAGGTATGAAAAGCTCAAAGGGACATCAAGCGTTAGAGTTGAAGTGTTTTGTTGATGCTGATTGGGGAGGTGACATTAATAGCAGGAGGTCGACAAGCGGTTATGTTATTTCCTTATTCGGTGGAGCTGTGTCTTGGATGAGCAAAAGACAGAGCACAGTTGCTTTATCTTCTACTGAAGCAGAATATATGGCTCTTACACATATTGCTAAGGAAGTAATCTGCATGAGCAGATTGTGTAAAGAGCTTGGTTTTACAACATGAAGAGTGAATATTGGATGTGATAGTCAGAGTGCTATATTCTTGGCTAAGAATGCTGCTTTTCATGCAAGAACAAAGCACATTGACATTCAATATCACTTCATTCGAGAAAAAGTAGAACGAAAAGTTGTAATGCTGAAAAAGGTTGACACACAGGTGAATAGTGCAGATTTTTTGACCAAGGCAGTGACTGCAGAAAAGTACCAATGGTGTACAACTGAATTGGGTCTAAAGAAGCATGTGAAGTATTCACCAAGTGGGAGAATATTGGATGAGACCAGGCTTCTGGGCATGCACCAAGCAAGGTAATAAGACGTGGACGCTACAATTTACTAAGAACTTGAACCTGCACCATCCAAACAAAACTTGAGTAAATTGGTACATGACACAAGGCTGTAATAAATCTAGTAAAGAAAATGGAAGCATATACCATGTCAGTATAGCTACGGATAAGGCAGACGAGAAAGATAAACGTGATAAGCACTCCAAGAATGCACACAGCTTTAGAAGTGAAATAAGCCTTTTAAAGAGCATTAAAAAAATTATAGGACATCAGAATGCATAAGATGCCCCTAAAGGCTTAGTATAACAGCCAAATCTAATCTCATAAACCCCACGCCCACGCCCACCCAAACCCCATGCCCCTCTCCCAAAATAAAAGAATATAAAGAATTCATTAGACAAAGACATGCTTGAAGTGTTGCAATGTTTTATCATGTACAAAAACCTCTAATTACAAATCCAGGCATAATGTTTTATCATGAACACCACCAAGGAATCAAGATTTTATTAACTTAAAGGGAGTGGGCACTTTTGAGGTTCAATGAGTAGAGTTATCAAGACAACATGATCAGAGATACGGTTGAAATTTGGACTAGCTAGTAAAATATCCTGTATAAACACAAACTATTAAGCACCTCAAATGAAACAACAGCTAGTATTACACATATTCGAATGCATAAAATGAACAGGAAACTTAAAAAGAAAAGGCTGCAGAATGAAAGCATTAGAATATCTCAATGCTATAGATATTGGAACAGCAGAGTGCTTGTGCGCGTGCACATGCACATGCACAAGAACATGCATGCGCACGCGCGTGCGAGAGAGAGAGAAGGAGCTGCCTACCTCTTCCCTTGCATGTTATGAGATGCAGCTTTTTATCACAACAGTTCTACCCAGCATTTCCCCCTTGTATACACAACCATATCCACTCTGCCCAATTTTGAAACTTTCAGAGAAATCACGAGTTGTGGATTGGACTTCGGATAATGAATATTCAACAAAACTAGACATATCTTCATTAAGACCACCAACAAACCCAATACATCTTGCAGCTCCAGTTTTCCCCTGCCCTTTCGACCGTTCAAGCCAACTAATAGCTTCCGCTTGGTGTCTCTGAATCTGCTGCTTTTCCTGCCTAAGGTTAGCAATAGATGCTTCAATGACATGTAACTCTCCAGCCGCTTCATCATGCCTATGGCTAGCTTCTTGAGCACGACTGTCTGGAAGAGCAATATTTCTTATGGTCTCCTGGAGCTTTTTAACTATCTCTTCTCTTTCTTTCAAGAGCTGCTGTTGCTTCTACATCACAGTTCTTATTGCATCCTCAGCATCATTTCTAAGTTTAGCCTCATGTGCATATGCAAACTCAATTACTTTCACCTAAATAAAACAGGCAGAATTTTTCTCACCATCTCTTCACATGATAAATCAGTAACAACATACAATAAGTAGAGTCAGTTGGACTTCTTATGCTAATAGGATCAAACAAATGAATACCAAAATTATTGGCAATGCGTTTGTGAAAACATTCATAGGATGATAGAACAAAACTGTTTGAGGAAAAACCAATAACCATTATCTTTAAACACCACAAGTTTATCTGCACAAAAGACATCTACAAATTTATATTAGAGTTTACCCCATTTTCCTCTCACTGCTTCCCAATTCAGACAATAAATGATTTTTTTGCTTGAATCAAGCCAAATATTCCCAAAATCCTAAATGATAATCAAAGCAGAGAAAATGAACACTGACAGCTATCCAAGGGGCAAAACACAAAAGAAAAAAGACAGGTTGACGGAAGGTTAAAAGCACCTTGCTGATCACTTCGATAGCTTCTGTTTCTAGCTTTTTGTGCTTCATTAACTCCCTAAGTGCTTCCTTCTTCATTGCCTCAACTTGCATCCATGATTCTTGAAACTCATTATGCAAAATCTCTTCGTTGGCCTTCATGTCAGAATCTAAAGAAACCCTTCTTTCAGAATAGGAATATCTAGAGCAACTGCTAGTACTTGTAGGACTAAACAAACTACCAGAATGTTGGGGAAGATATATGCTGGGAGAACCAGTCAAAGCCACCTGTGGAGAAACTGATTCATCTAGAAGCCAGTCTGTAACTTTGCTGCAACTACCGCTCGAACTAGATGTGCAACGAGGACTTTCTGGGAATGCTGATACCAATGGTCTTATACTTTCTTGAGTAGTTTGCTTTGACCTACTTTGCTTTGACTTTGACTAGTTTTGACCAGAGTTTGTGTGGATGGATGATTGCTTAATTGGATGAATGAATGAATGGATGATTCGTGATTATTTTATGTTTGGATGACCGGGACATGTATGACTTTTTGGTTTTTATCAAGGCTAACATTGTCTTGTGAATGCAGATTATACAAAAAAGGATCATGTCTTCATCTGCTTATGAGATATTGTTTTTATCTAATAATATTTGTTGCAGAATATATTTCCAATTCTATAGGATCCATTTATTATTTTCAAACAAGGGGAGAATTGTTTGAAAGATAATAGAGAACAGATTCCAGATATATAAATGTTATTATTGTCGTAGCGTTTTGTTGCAGGAAATAAAATCTCAAGGGAGATACAATCTAAAATCTGCAGGATCGTTTTGTCATCATCAAAAAGAAGAGATTGTTAGATGAAGATCTATCAATGATTTTAAAGATAACAAAACTCTACAACAAAAGGAGAAACTCTGTAAGATGACATGGAGACAAGTGGTTAACTGTGACCAGATTTTTATAATCTGAAGAATTGATAGATCTTGTATGATCTGAGAGTTATCAGATCTTATCATCTGAAGGTAGTTAGATCTTTAAGATCTGAAGATATTAGACACGTATCGTCTAGGAGTTAGATTTGGTAAAATCCGAGAAGACGGATTTACGACGACTGTTTAAGTAAGATGATATTCTTATGACTCTGATGCTCTTCGAGAATACGAAGTTATTATTGGCATATTGGATTCTCTGAAGATTGGGTAAATATGGCAAGCATTTACTTATGGAAATCAAGATCCTGATTGTATGGCGACTAGGATTGATGGATTCTTTACACTATCCAAAGATAGCTTGATATATTCCCGATTTTGTCCTTTGGAAGTGCCAACGGTCGTATTAGCATGAACGAGTATTTAAGGGAGATATTTCAAGCTGCTCAAAAAGGAAGAGACAAACATAAACAACAGTGACGAGAGTCAATTTCATAAGTTTAGAACTGCTCATTTATTGTGCTTACATTGAAAACAAAAGAGTGTTACATATATTTACTTTGTGAGAGCAAAAGACTCGGAGTAATCTTAGAGCTGATTTGTAACTCTTTTGATTTATAGTGGAATCCAGCCGATAGGCTGTTAGCCGAGAGCGTGGACGTAGGATTGAGCTAAGCCGAACCACTATAAACCTTGTGTCTTTGATCTTCTCTCTTTACTCTCTGTGTGTGCTTATTGTTCTTCGTATATTACTCACGTATCACGCTTCACACGTTGTGTTTTATATACTTCCGCAAAAGATTTTAAAATCACCTAGTCACCCCCTCTAGGTGATCGCACCAGATCCTTCAATAATAATCTGCTCAATTTGTAGTGTGTAGGATGAAGCCATCAATATGCAAAGTTTTCGTAACTTCTTTTCATGATCTGAGCGCAGAAAGCAAGATCAAGCATGATCCAATTATCCTAACGTTATCAGTTTATGTATTACCTAAAAGTTGTGAGAATATGAGTTTGTACTCTTATTCTGTGCTAAAGATTAGAGATAGTAAATGGGTCAAAGAACCATATTTTAACCCATATTTGATAATATGGGTCATAAACAGGTTAGCTTAAAAAGTTAGTTGAGTCTTAAATGGATCACTTAACAACCTCATGGGTCTTAAATGGGTTCTAAACGAGTCATAAATGGGTTACCTAATTAATTTTAAGTAATATTAATAAATCATTTTTAGACTATGAAAATTTCGATATTCTAATTATTTTATTTTCCATTTATTTTTCGTTTTTTCTTTCCTTTTATTTTTTTCCTTTTTCCCTCTTTCTAAGTTGGTCACTAGCCAAGAGGTGAAGGATGAGCTCACCAGACTCCGGTCACTAGAAGAGGAAAAAGCAAAAAATGATTTTTTTTTTAAATTTTAAAATTTCAAAAAAATAGAAAAATTATCAAAAAAAATCGTGTTGCATATATTTATTTTAACAATACATTTTTTTTTAAATCACCAAGCAAATTTTCTTAGACTTGGTTAAATATGGAAGTGTTTTAACAATTCGAGTTAGGTCGGATATGGG
Source organism: Melaleuca alternifolia (assembly GCA_019926035.1). Lineage (NCBI taxonomy): Eukaryota > Viridiplantae > Streptophyta > Magnoliopsida > Myrtales > Myrtaceae > Melaleuca > Melaleuca alternifolia. Next base: position 288,683 of record JAGKPW010000330.1, read on the forward strand.
TCATTATATTTATACTACATAAATATGGGTCAAAACAAGTTAAATGGGTCAAATATGGTGCGACCCATATTTGACCCAACCCACCCGTTTGATACCCCTACTAAAGATATATATTTTTCCTTAAAAATCATCTGTACCAGTTTTATGTAAGTTCTTATTTTTGTGCTACTTGTGAAATTTGAATTCATAGGCTTAGGAGTCAACATAAATGTCTGTCCAAAATTAATTAGGTATTCATGCGTGTGCCCAAAACTCTAAGTTTTACCACAAAAACTTAAAATATTGGTTCTGGAATCCCGACGTTCAGGATTGCTTTAAAATCATATTTATATGACTTGAAAATTTTTAATTAGTCTTTTTTATTTATTTTTTCTCTTTATTTTTTCTTTTTCTTTCACTTTTTTCTATCCTTTTTTTTATCCTTTCTTTCTTAGACGATAACTATTGACAATACTAGCCACAAGCAAGGGACAAGCTTGCCACGCTTGAGTGAGGCTGGTCGGCGAGCTCATTTCTCACTTGTGACTGGCCATCGGTCGAGGAAGAAGAGAAAAAGAAAAAAAGTTAAATTTAAAATAATTTGAGAATTGTTTTTTGGTCTGAGATATAGTCAAGATAGTTTGAAATCATTTTTCAATTAAATTCCAAATACTAGAGATTATGTTGCGAGAAAGATTATATTTCATAAATCTGCAACGGTCCTTTTCTAAGTCTAAAAGTACAAGTCTGGGTTGAGCTGTGCAAAGGCTTACATGGTTCATTCTTTTCTAATGTTAGGTTTAAACGTAAGTTTTCTTTTAATAGAACTAGAAATAAAATTTTAATCTTCAACGAGTTGATTGAATAATTGAACGCCCATACAGCATATCATATAGTTAGTCACGAAGTCCCCATTTAAATTAACTTTAAGGGATTACGTCCACCAACGGCCTATTGATGGAGTCTTAATTAATCCACGTGGATGAGACGACTTTGGTTGCATTCATAGGTTTTAATTAAGTAAAACTTTGAATCCGTTGATAAAGAATCAAAACAAATATATGTAAAAAAGAAAATCCTATTTATTGTTTAAAAAAATCCGCTATAAATATTCTAAACCAGTTTCTGAAAAAAAATGATCATTTTCGATCACATATCACCAAACAAAAGGAAACTAATCGTTTTCTGAAAAAAATGATTTTCCGAAAAGCATTTTTCTCTCATGAAGTTTTCTCCGAAACAAACGCATCCTTAGTTTCTTTACACATTAGCTATTCCATGTGAAAATTTGATGTACAACTAAAGAGATCTCTAAATTAGTACAGTAACTTTTTTTTGTGATAAATATTCACTGCGGCCACCATTTGTTATCTAGGATTAATCCATTTAACATTTGTTCATCTCACATATAATTTACTGCACAGGGTCCAATTCCAAAATCAGAGCATCACCTCCCTCCCTTTGTACTTCATAAAGAATTATAAAGAGCTACTAATGCTAGCGACCACTTGAGGGGGGTCACCCCCATAAAAAAGGCATACACTTCATTTCACATCTTATTACAATAGAAGTTATTCCGCCCACAGGAAAATAATTGATACTCCTTAAAATTGATATACTGATTTTATTTAGACATCGAATTATTCCATTTTTTTAGGAGAAGAATCTGCATATGGCTGCTTCTGACTGGAGATTATCTTTCTAGAATACAGAGGTAGTCTACTCTACTTTGTTTATCAAGTGTTATCTCACTATTTCCATGAGTTTTTGTCTTACTTAGCAAAGTGTAGAACAAGAAGTTATTGAAGTTGGTCAGATTCGAAGATACATAACTGGATGTTCTGAAGATTAGAGATCGAGCTCTCAGCAGATTAAAGAGTACAATAGAGCTCATGTATCTGACTAACGGGTGCAGGAAAGTGGTGGTGGTTCCTCACTCGATGGGAGTCCTCTATTTCCTTCACTTTCTGAAAAGGGTCGAAGCGCCTCATCCTATGGGGGGCAATGGCAGACCTGGTTGGTGTGCCAAGCATATTAAAGCAATTATGAAGAATATTGGCCCCCCATTTCTCGGCGTTCCGAAGGCAGTTAGTAACTTACTCTTCTCCGAGGGCAAATCGGAGCCGTTCGTGGAAGCGACAGTAGAGGTGGAAGAAGCGGCGTGGTGGGAAGTGAGCGAAGGCGTGGACAAGCTTGCTAGATCCAGACCACGAATAGGAGGCACGCCAATGGAAAATCAAAGGTGCCAATGATGTTTCCAGTGGCGACGACAAAGGCGGAGGCAACGGCATCATCCTTGTCAGAAGCACAAAGGGGTTGCAAAAGGGAGGGAGGGAGCTGAGCGAAACGAAGGAGAGAGCCGAATGAAAAGAGCGAGCGCAGAGTTTTGGTTCAAAAGAGGGAGAGGGAGTGAACAGTAGAGGGACGGTGAGAAAACAGAAACGGAGAATAATGACGTTATGAGGAGAGACGGACGGGAGTGATATCTGACACGGTGGGGCCGACCTCCACGTGTTTCGTTTTGATTGATTTGAATTACGGTGACGTGGGGAGCCAATCCTACCTAATATTTTCTCAACGACGACTTCTTGACAACGCTTGTTATTCCATAAATATCATCAAGGGGTAAAAAAAAAACACAAGGAAAATGTGGAAAATTTGAAGAAGGAAAATTGCGATTGGGTATGTTTTCACTAGTGCTACTTTTTGGTTTTTTTAGTAAATAATCCTCGTTGATAGTAATCTGCTCAATTTGTAGCATATAGGATGGAGCCATCATTATCCAAATTTTCGTTAAGTTCTTTTCATGATATAAGTTTATGAGCGCAAAGAGCAAGATCAAGCGGTGATCCAATTATCCTAACGTTATTGGTTTATGTATCATCCGAAAGTTATCAGAACGTGAGTTTGTACCCTTATTTGTGCTAAAGAAATCCAACTTGTTTCCTTGTTTTTATTTTTGTGCTCCTTCTGAAATTTGAATTCAACAGCTTAGGAGTTAATTGAAATTTCTTTTCGAAATATAGTTAGGTATTGATATATGGAGCCAAAGCTCTACACTCGAGCACGAACACTTAAACATTGGTTCTCAGTTCTCTTCATTTAGGACTACTTTAAAAATAATTTTAAAAATTTTTGAATTTTTGAATTTTTTTCTTTCCTTTTTTCCCCTTTTCCCTCTCCTTTCTCATTCGATGGCCAATGACGGCACTAGCCACAAGCTAGGGATGAGCTCGTCAACCTTAGGCAAGGTTGGTCGACAAGCTCGTCCCTCACCTATGGCTAGCCATCAGTTGGGAAATAGAAAATGTGAATTATTTAAAAATTAGAATTCCTTTTATTTGATATGTAGTCATGAGATTGAAATCATTTCCCAATTAAATTTCAAATACTATAAAACATTTCAATCAAATATCACCAAACAAAAGAAAGCTAATCATTTTATGAAAAATTGATTTCCAAAGGCATTTTTCTTTCATGAAGTTTTCCCCAAACAAACTTACCCTCAGTTTCCTTATTCATTTGCTATTTCATTTGAGAATTTGATGTACAACTAAAGAGATCTCTGAATTAGTACAACTAATCCTAATGACGTAGATGCATTTTCTCTCTCTTCTCCTTTTTACGAAGAGTCGAGTGCTATTTCATTGGGCAAATGAAAATACCATTTGGTTTCCTCTGAGACTATTTGGTAAAATCAAGTTCATACTAAGGCTCCGTTCGTTTCACGGAAAATATTCTTCCGGAAAATATTTTCCGGAAATTGTGGTGTTCGGGAGCGGAAAATAATTTGTCAAGGAAAATGTTTTCCAATCAATGGAAAATATCCTTCTTAAAATGAAGAAAATATTTTCCTTCCAAAAAGAAAGGAAACTATTTTCCAAGATCTATAACAGCCTCCTCCTTCTCTCTCTCTCTCCCCACCCGAATTCCTCACTCTCTCCCTCTCCCTCTTTTCTCGACATTTCTCTCTCTCTTTCTCTTTCTCTCTCTCTCTCTCTCCCCAGCCGAACTGGTCCCCCCTCTCTCTTTCTCTCTGACATTTCTCCACTGAACAGTGGAAAATATTTTTCGATCTATTTTTTTAAGTTTCAACCAAACACCAGAAAATATTGTTATTTTCTGGGAAGATGACTTCCTGGAAAATATTTTTTAGAGATGCTATATTTTCCGTGAAACGAACGGAGCCTAAGACTGCGTTTAGATTCTTCATTGCCCTGCGCTAAAGATCGCTTTCTTTCTTTCTCACTTTCCATCGCATCCGCGCGACCCTTCTTTTAAGTCTTGTTAGCCCCAAGTTGTCGTCTCCTCGGAACGCAATATTCAAGAAGTAAAAGTGACATTCCCACTCACTTTCTGAACTCAGGAAATTGCCCAGAACTGGTGTGTGGGGACATTCATTTGGAGGGGAGGAAAGGAGGAAAGTTTCGAAAGGAACGCAGGTTTCGGGAAAATGCGCACAATCAATTTCGAATAGCAGCTCTAATATTACTTCCGCGGTTTAAGCGCAAAGAAGACGAAAGTCAAAAAGAAATTCTGACAAATAGATGTGGACGCAGGCACAATTTCTACTTTACCATTGAGTGATAGTGCCTGTGCCTGTGTGTGTGATAGCGGAGGGAAGGAGGAAAGTTCCGAATGGAACGCAGTAGGAAGGAACGCAGGTTCCGGGAAAATGCGCACAATCAAATCTCGAATAGTGGTTTTCGCATTTTAAGCGCAAGGAAGACGAAAGTCAAAAAGAAACTCTGACAAATAGATGAGGACGCAGGCACAATCTCGACTTTACCTGTTTGTGATAGTGCCGTGCGTGTGGGGCTCCCTTCTGATTTAAGTCATACTTTCTTTGGCCTTCTTTCCATTGCGAGTCGTCCTCTACGAACAAACTGATATATAGAGGAGACCTAGCGCTTGGAACCCCCATCGGATAGTAAACATTCTTGAAGCACATCATTCACCAGCTCTTTTGATGGCTGCTTCTTCGAATCTGAACAGGAATTACCATGTGTTCCTCAGTTTCAGAGGCTCGAATGTTCGCAAGAACTTCCTCAGTCATCTCTATGCAGCTCTGGACAAGAAAGGAATACACACTTTTGTGGATAGCGAGGAGCTCAGGAAAGGAGAGCAAATATCGCCAGCGCTCATGAGGGCGATCGAGGAATCACGCATCGCGATCATCATTTTCTCCAAGGACTATGCTTCCTCACCATGGTGTTTAGAAGAGGTCGTGAAAATCATGGAGTGCCATGAGCAGATGGGCCAGATTGTGTTCCCGGTGTTCTACAAAGTGGAGCCGAGAGAAGTGAGAAGGGGCTGAAAGAGTTATAAGAAAGCTATGGCTAAGCATAAGTCCAAGTTTGGGAAAAAATCGAAAAAAGTGAGGAGATGGGAGACGGCTCTCTCTGACGCCGGTAGCTTGTCCGGGTGGATTTTGAATGAGAGGTACGCCAAAATGTGACGCAGTGCTTGGCCATTGTTAGCTCGTGGTTGTTTTTTAGATACCAAATCTTACGTTCTTTTTTTGAATCTTTGGATTAGATATACAATGTGGAGATATACTGGATAGTAGACAAAATAGTTAAATGACCAAAAGTTCAAGCTAGCGGATTCTTTGAATTCGATTCTTCCTGAGTAGAAGATAGTGAGAAATCTATCTTAGAATCAGTGTAGTTCGTGGTACCCGGGTCATTGTTGTCTTCAGATGTGGGTTCTCTGCAAGTTTCCTTGCTCAGATGTTGCCGCAGGTTCACCCAAATATGTTATTTCTTTTCGTCTTATTATATGCTAATCTTCTTATGATAGTTTCCAAGTTATGTTAGAGCTACAATTGCTGCCATGGCTTTAAAATGCTCAAACATGTTTTTCTTTCCTTTTGAGTGCTTATCAGTGATGAAGTGGAGCTCATCCGACTCATCGTAAAGGAACTATCAATTCATCTCAACTACACACCCTTAGATGTCGCTAAGTATCCGGTCAGAGTAGATTCACGAGTTCAACAACTTGTATCTTTGTCAGAGAAAGAGTTGGGTGATGATGATGTTCTCATGATAGGTCTATGGGGACATGGAGGCATAGGCAAGACAGCGATTGCTAAAGCTCTATATAATGCTATTGAGAGAAAATTTCAGGGTTCTAGTTTTTTGGCGCGAGTTAGAGAAACTTCGAACCAAAGCAATGGTCTAGTCATTTTGCAACAAAAGCTTCTATCGCAGATCCTATATCATAAAATTATATCAGTCTATAGTGTTGATGGAGGAATCAATTTGATACGGGAAAGATTACGTTGTAAAAAGATTCTCTTGGTTCTTGATGATGTTGATCGGATGGATCAGTTCAATTCATTGGCTAGAAAACGAGATTGGTTTGGTAAAGGAAGCATAATCGTTGTCACTACGAGAGATAAACATTTGCTAACTTCTCATGGCATAAATTGTGAGTATGAAGTTCAAAGTTTAGGATACGAAGAAGCACTGGACCTTTTTGGTCGGCATGCTTTTCCAAATGGCAAGAGAGTTGAAATAAGAAGGCATCTCATAAATAGAGCACTGCGATATGCTAACGGCCTTCCGTTAGCCCTCGAAGTGTTGGGTTCGTTCTTATTTGGAAGGAATGAATCTGCATGGGAAAATGCATTGGAAAAACTCTCCAAAAGTCCCGACCAGACTATTAATCGAGTTCTCAAGATAAGCTTCGATGGGTTGGATGACAACGAGAAGGAGATTTTTCTCGATATTGCTTGTTTCTTTAAGGGGAAACCTATAGGACACATTGAGGAAGTTCTTGACAGCTGCGATTTCGACACAACCATAGGGGTAGAAATTCTCATAGAGAGATCCTTGATAAAAAATGAGAAGGGGACCCTGCAAATGCATGATTTGGTTCAATTGATGGGTAAGGACATTGTTGATCGGCAATGTTGTGATGATTTTGGAAAATGCAGTAGAATATGGCTTTTCGAAGATTTTACAGATATTCTGTACGAAAATATGGTAAAAGTTATTTATTCAATTTTACTATGTCTCTGTTTTTACGTAACTCTAATTTGAAGGCAAATTTCAATGAAATTTTCGTGTGATGACTAAATTTCCTTTATTATGGTATAGGAGAAGAATGCAGTAAAGGCCATAGTATTGAACCCGCGTGCACCTGAAGAGTTAATTATTAGTCCTGATGCTTTCGCAAACATGAAAAAGTTGAGAATTCTCATTTTGCTTGAAGTGCATATCTCTTCACCAGGTCCTATACGTCTTCCTAACGAGCTAAGATGGCTCAAATGGCCCAATGCCCCGGATCTAGAATTCAGCTCTGGTCCAAAGAAACTCGTGAGTCTCGATGTTCATACCAGTCCTACCAAACAATTTGGAGGCGAGTTTCAGGTAAGCCCTCGTGATGATTAGCTTTCCATTTTTATAGCTACAAAAATATTTTCCTTGTCTTAATGACTGCACTAGCATGTTTTTGCAGAATCTTAGAAAGCTGCAGTCCATCTATTTCCAAGGTTGCAAATTCTTGGCTAGTATTCCAAACCTTTCATCGGTTCCAAATCTCAAGATATTGTGTCTCGATGGGTGAAAAGCTTAATGGAGGTTCACCAATCAGTCGGATACCTTGAAAAGCTAAAAAAAATTGTCGATGTATGGGTGCTCTAATCTTAGTGAATTTCCTAGTACACTCAATGCAAAACCTCTAAAAGTCCTTGATCTCAATGGTTATTCTAAACTTGAAAAGTTCCCTGATTTATCAGTAAAGATGGAACATGTAATATCTCTTCTTCTGGGAGAGACAGCCATTAAAGAACTCCCTGCATCAATTGAAAATCTTGTTTCCGTGAAGTATATAGATTTAGATTATTGCAAAAATTTGGCAACACTTCCATCAAGCGTTTATAAGTTGAAAAATCTGGAGTCTTTGGATCTCCAATATTGCTCCAATTTTGTCACATTTCCAAAGAACTCGTCTGATTCAATTGACCCTGATGGCGATCTGGGATTTCAAAATCTGGAAGAGCTATGGCTTGATGGATGCAATCTATCAAACATGGAGTTCCTCGAGAGTTCTTCTAGTTTTCCCAAATTGGCGAACCTCGGTCTCTCAGGTAACAAGTTTAATCATCTGCCGACATGGATCGGCAATTGTGATTATTGGAAAGGTTTGTTTGCTCTTGAATGCAAGCAATTACGAGAGATTCCTCGGCTTCCATCAAGTATGGGCATCACAGAAGCGAATAGTTGTAATTTTTTGCATAAACTCCCAAAATCGTCTAGGCTGCCCTCCGACTGCGTTGAACTTGACTCGTCATCATGGCGCCATTTGGCCGATTTTTCACCACTAGAGGTCAGACTCTCTCTCTCTCTCTCTCTCTCTCTCTCTCTCTCTCTCTCTCTCACTAACTAACTTTGAATGCTTGATGTGCGTAATGACTGTATGACAGAAAGTCCCAAAGACGAGGAGATTTAAAATTTGCCTACGTGGAAGAGAGATGCCAGAATGGATTCTCCACTGTAAAGAGGGATCTATATCTTTCATGGTTCCCCGGGACTTGTATGACAAGTTCCTAGGACTAGCACTTTGTGCTGTTCTTTGCCCGAAGGAAGGAAAAGAGTCCATAGGCGGATGGGGGTTCGAACTATCTATGAATGGTGGACAGGTGTTGAACGATGGGATAGGATCCCATCGGTTGGAATCCGATCATGTGTTGCTATTTTACCTCTCACGCAGTAGTCTGGATAGAGTAGAGGAGCTTATGCGAGATGATTGGAGCCATTTCCAAGTTCGCTTCATACAGTGGGACGCAAGCATGAAGAAGTGTGGATTTCGTCTAATATGCAAGAAACAGGAGGATGATCTGAGGTTCTGTACTCCAACACCATTAGCAGATGCAAACGAAACTGGAAATCTCAAAGAAAAGAGACATAAAAAAAAACAATTTTCAGTAGACTCGGAGGAAGAAGATAGTCCAGTGAAACGGGACTCAACAAAGAAGATGAGATGGTCTGAACAGGGCAAGACTATGGGTTCGCAAAACATGCCCGTCTCGTTGGACTTATTTAGGTAGTGATTCTAGGTGATCTTGATTCCAACGCCTCTTGGCTTTTTCCCTTTCTTCGTCTCTACTAGAAATTTGTAAATGTCTGCTCCTTTGATCAGAATTCGATATCACTATGAAGTAGTGGTTTAGCATCATGCCACCATCATGATTGAGAAACTTCTTATTCTTTTTCCTCTGTTTCCTTATGATTTGTGATGTGGACTGCCATTAATCGAAAATTAAGTGGATGCTTGTTGAATGGCCATGGTTTGCTAAGTTGCTTCGTGTAATTTATCACATTCTTTTGAGTGTATCGTATGCACTGTAAACTGAAGAGCTCAAGCTTAGAATTTTTCTCGTTCTTCCCGCATTCCTTTCCACCAAGAGATAAGTCCCTTAAGTACTTCTTTGGCCTTGCTGACCGTTGCCACTTGCCAAAGAGGTTCTCCCAATCAAACCGTTGGAGAGAATCAATCAAGGGATCTTGAGCTGTTTTTGGAAACAAAGGAGAGAGGGTGTAGATCCTGATCGCCCATACAATCAGTATCTTTACCTTCCAAGTATGAGACGCTCTTCAAAATACTTATCTTCCAGTCGATCGAGACATTCCATAAATAACATGATATTCAACCGAAGATATAACCCATCGATTTATCCAAATATAAATCGCTTCGTGGAATAATATGACCTAGATAAAGATTCAGAATAATCATCATTCAGATTTGGCAATCAATGCTTAATAAGAGAGATGTGAGTAATTAACTCACTTCAAGAGATGACCTGTTCCAGAACATACAGAGATTCATTAGACGATGCATGTTCTGCCAGACGATATACGTTCTGCCATATACCAGACGATACATATTCTGTCATCCATCAGACGAAACATGTTCTGTCGAACTATATATTCTGCCAGAATAAAAAACAACTTCTACGTCTATCCTTTATGTTTTGTCAACTTCAAAACTAAGAGAAGAGATTCTCCAACAATCTCCCCCTTTTTGAAGATGACAAAACAACCCTACAGTTTTGAGGATTAGTTTAAGCAAACACCTGCAGCAAATATGATATCATCTATGACCTGAGAAACATGTTAGTCATTGATCAAGCCAAGCAGTTCAAGACTTCAGAATAAGTATATCACAATAGAGATAATAGCCAAACTCCCCCTAGAACAGAGAACTAAACTTAGCAAAGTTCAAAAGACATAACTACCAAAGTCAAAAGACATTAAGAGCTAGAATAAGATATTTTTAAAACCAAGTTAAAACAAAACTGTCATTCTCCCCCTTTTTGACATCGAAAAAAGAACTAAGGGGCAGGAGATCGAACAATTTTGAAGGAGTCAAACGCCAGCACTGACTTCTCCAATCGCGCAAGGCCTTGTTGCAACTCATTTTAAACCTTGTGAAGATCACCCTGAGTGACTACTTGAGCAAGACGATGATCAACCAGTGTCTTAAACTCAGTAAAGTCTTTGATAAAACTTGATTGATTCGAGTGAAGGTCGGATAGAGCTTGCAGGATTTGAGAGAGCAAGGCATAGGTCGTAGTGCCGATGGCAGCAGAGGGCAAAGGAGGCTCAGTTGTGAATGCAGGAATTTCTGAGGAAGGAATTGCTGAAGAAATTTTGGTTGGAGGAGTGGGAGAAGGAATCCCTGAGGATGGAATTTCTGTAACAGGAATGGTTGTAGATGATGCAATAGGAGCTGTGGATGGTCCAATATCAGCTAGAGTAGGTGAGGAAATCCGGATGGTATCTCCCCCTTCATTCATGCCAGATGGTGTGATATAAGAAGACATATCCTTCTCAGTTACGTGAATCGGTATATTCCCCCCAACAATTCGCTCCGTGTGTCCTGCTGAAGATCCAACCTCATCATCAGAGGAACTCAAAGACACATGTCCCTGAGGATTATCCTTCTTAGCCTCTCCCTCATCTTCTTCATCATTATACTCGTCAATCTCCTTCTCCAGGCTGTCATCTCCTTCAACAGACATTCTCTCATCATTGCTGGCCTCATCAATAAGTAAGGTTCTCCCTTTCTTGGGTGTAGACTCAACCAAAAGAGCCTTCCCCTTCCTCTTGGAAGATGAAGATCCTGCTTTAGATGCTGAGGAACCAGAATATCCAAGCAAGAGTTCTGGCATTCGCATCTTGGCAATCATGGTTTTACCAATGACAGAGATTGGCAATGATTTCTTGCAAAGTTCAGGACGTAAATGGATCTGGAAGTGTTGAAAGATCTTGGTGATAAGTCCTACATAGGGCAACTGCCCTTTCTTTTTCTGGGCAGCTCGATAGATTTGAAAAATAATAATGAAAGGAAGATTGATAATCTTGTCATGAAGCATGCCATACATAATCTTTGTCTCGGTCCTAGAGACATCTGTCTTGGAAGCTGCCTTTGGCCTCAGACAACTTATCAGAATTTTGTGAAGGATAATGCTGATGGGTGTCATCCGAGAGTAGCCAAGCATTCCTTCAGAAGAATGGTCCTTAGATAAAAACTCAATAGCATCACCCTCTGAAACTTCATTTGGAAAGAACTGGGGTTTTGATACTTCAATTATGTTAGCCAGATCATCAACATCCACAGTAAAGTTTTCATTTTTAACCGTGAATTGAAGAGAATGACGATTTGGAAATGACAAATTTGAGTAAAAATAGGCAGTTAGTTCTGGATAGGCCGGGGCAGAACCAGAGCAGAACTATTCTAACTTCAATATCTGAAAGACCAAACGTAGTTTGATCTTAATGGATTCCAAAAATCCAAAATCCACTGTTCGAGGATTCATCACTCCTCTAGCCAACATGCGATCAAAAGTATCCTTGTGCTCTCTAGAACAAAATAGCTTTTGACCACTTCCAGGCAGGTCAGCAGCAATGCCCTTAACAGGTTTGAACTGATTATACATCTTTTCATCCTCATCCCAAGATTCAAACCTCTCAGGATGACTAATCGTCGGGTCTAATGGGAAATTTTTCCTGGCTTCATCAACCACTCCTTTAGGCGCAATTCCCATGGCCTCTACATGAGTTAAAAACTGGTGCTCATTTGGAAAACTGGCCCCTTTTAAGTATGTTGTCAACAGAGCCAGAGGGGTATCGGTCTTTTTCAGTTCAACATACGCATTATAGATGGCCCTAGTACTCCTACTCTGAATAGGTTGAGCAGATAATACCTCAGAAGGGGTAGGCACAGCCGTTTGTGGAGTAACTGGAGAGGTTGAAGAAGGAGCATCGTCTGTGAGATCAAAATGTGTCTGTCCTCCCGACGATCCAAACCCTTTCTGAGCAATCCTAGAAGATTTCCTTGGATGAGCCATTGCTTGATGATTGACTCGTAGAGAAAGCAGAAAGAGGAAAATTTTGAAGGAAAGATTAAAACTTTTTGAGAAATAGAGGGACAAGAAAAATTTCGGTGAGGAAAGAATGGAGATTTGTTCAACCAAGATGTAGGGATTCCCAGAGGTGAGTTTGATGAAAAAGGAAAGAACTGAACGGTTTCTAAAAGCAATTTTGAAAAAGAAACTGTAAATAGCAGTTATTTTAGAACGTGATTGAGGACCGAATAATAACTTACCAATTTAAAAAAAAAAATACCTAGAAGGCGGGAAAAGTCTGAATGTTGTATGTCACATGCCATGTGCATCGTTTATCAGAGAGATAGAATATTGAGGAGACTTCGTAGAGATTCAAACAACCGTCGATCCAGAGGCTTTGTAAATATATCGGCTAGTTGATTCTGAGAATTAACAAAAGTGATTTGAACATCCTTCTTTTGCACATGATCTCTAATGAAATGATGTCGTATCTCAATGTGCTTCGCCCTTGAATGCATAATTGGATTCTTAGTGAGATCAATAGCACTGGTACCCTCACATCGAATTTCCACACAATACTTCTTGATACCAAAAACTTGTAATTGTTGTCTCATCCACAGAATTTGAGAACAACAACTACCAAGAGCAACATATTCAGATTCGGCTGTTGACATGTGCTGCTTTCTTGATAGCCAAGAGATTAAACAATTTCCTAGGAATTGACAAGTTCCAGAGGTGCTCTTCCTGTTAATCTTGCAACCTGCATGGTCAGCATCTGAATAGCCTAATAAAGTAAAATTACCATCCTTGGGATACCATAGACCAAACTTAGTCGTTGTAGAGATATAGCGAATGATACATTTAACAGCGGACATGTGTGACTCTTTAGGATTAGATTGAAATCTAGCACACATGCATACACTAAAAAGAACATCAGGACGAGAAGCGGTAAGGTAAAGAAGTGACCCGATCATGTTTCGATATAGTTTCTGATCAACTCCTTTTCCTTCCTCATCCTTCTCTAATTTGGACGTAGTTGCCATTGGAGTATCTGTCTTTTTGCAATTCTCCAATCTAAATTTCTTAACAATGTCCTTGGCATACTTCTCTTGATGAACGAATGTTCCTTCATTCTATTGTTTGACTTGAAGTCCAAGAAAGAATGTAAGTTCACCCATCATGCTCATCTCGAATTCATTCTGCATGTCACTCAAAAATTTCTTGTAAAGTTTCTCATTAGATGATCCAAAAATAATATCATCTACATAAATATGAATTAATAAGAAGTCCTTACCCTCTTTCTTAATGAACAAAGTAGTATCAACTTTACCTTTGTCAAAACCACTCTGAATCAGAAAGTTACTTAAGCGTTCATACCAGGCTCGAGGAGCTTGCTTCAACCCATACAATGCTTTCTTGACTTTATAGACATGGTTGGGATACATTGGATCTTCAAATCCAGGCGGTTGTTCAACATAGACTTCTTCTTGAATAAATCCATTTAAGAATGCACTATTCACGTCCATTTGGAACAACTTGAAATTATTAGCACAAGCAAAAGCAAGTAATAGTTTGATAGCTTCTAACCTGGCAACAGGTGCATAGGTTTCATCAAAGTCTATTCCTTCTTCTTGAGTATATCCTTTAGCCACAAGCCTTGCTTTGTTTCTGACTACGTTGCCTTCTTCATCCATCTTGTTTCTAAAAACCCACTTCGTTCCAATGATAGACTTATTTTTGGGTTTAGAGACCAATTCCCAGACATCATTGATAGCAAACTACCTTAGTTCATCTTGCATTGCTTCTATCCAGCTATCGTCTGTCAAGGCTTCATCTACCTTCTTTGGTTCAATTTCTGATATTAAGGCTATAGCACTTGATTCTTCATGATCTTCAAGAAACGAAAAATGATTTGATCTAGTTCGAATACCATCTTCAAGATTTCCAATGATCAGATCAGTTGGGTGACTAGACTTGTGTTTCCAATTTCTTTGAATTCGAAAATTTGATGTTTCCCTTTCTCTAGAACATTCTGAGTGATTCCGTGTATCTTCTGGAGAGGCAGAATGTGTATGTTCTGCGATCATATCCGTTCCATCTATCTGAGTTGGACTTGTCTTTTCACACTTTCATCAAATTTAACATTGATCGATTCTTAGACCTTCCGAGATTTCTTGTTGAAGATTCTGTAGGCCTTGCTTGACATAGAATACCCCAGAAAAACTCTTTCATCTGACCTTTCCTCAAATTTTTCAATGTTATCAGAGATATTCTTCAGAATAAAACATTTACAACCAAAAACTCGAAAGTAAGAAACAATTGATTTCTTATCTTTGTAAAGTTCATATGAAGTCTTTTGAAAAACTGTTCTCAAAATAACTCTATTAATAATATAGCAAGCAGTGGAAACAGCTTCTACCCAGAAGCAAGGAGAGATATTACTTTCAATCAACAAGGTTCTAGCCATTTCTTGAAGAGATCCGTTCTTCCTTTCTACTACACCATGTTGCTGTGGAGTATGAAGAGAGGAGAATATCACAAAATTTCACAAAGTCCTTGTTTTAAAATTCTTTTCCATGATCAGAGTGAATCTTTGATATTAGATATCCTTTTTCATTCTTAACAACCTTAGCAAACTTATAGAAGTAATGGAAGGTGTCTGACTTATTTGCTAAGAAGTAGACCCAAGTGAAACGAGAGTAGTCATCCACCAATACTAAGTAGTATGATTTACCTCCCAGACTCTGAGTTCTTGTCGGTCCAAAAAGGTCTATGTGTATCAATTGCAAAACCCGATCAATAGAAATATAATTGACAGATTTAAAGGAACTTCTTACTTGCTTCCCCAAAGTACATGTTTAGGAAGTCCACGAACAAGTTTCTTGGTGGAAATCTTTGCAATTTGTTTGAGATTGGTGTGCCCCAATCTTCTATGCCAGAGATTAGCTTCATCCTGAATTGAGATAAGACACTTTGAAATATTCAAGTTCATGTCCAGAAGGTAGATATTACCATGTCGTCTGCCAGTAAAGGATTGTAGACTGTCTTTGCTTGTACCAGAACATATATCTTCTTGGAAGTGGATTTTGTATCCAGCATCACATAGTTGACTGATACTCAACAGATTGTATTTCAGTCCTTTCACAAGAGAAACATTGTTGATGATCAAGCTTCCTATAATGACTGTCCCAAGCCCAACAATTTTTCCTTTTCCTTCACCTCCAAAGGAAACTTTTCCTCCATTAATACTGACTATACTTGTAAAGCAATCAGGATCTCCAGTCATATGTCTTGAACAGCCACTATCAAGATACCATTTGATTATGTTGGAGGCCTGTAAAGAATAACAAAATTCACGTTTTCTTTGGTACCCAAACTTTTTTGGGTCCTATAGAGTTAGCGCAAAACAGTGACTTTGTAACATATCTCCCAATATTTTTCCACTTGGTAGAATGATTTTTCTTGAGATGTTCTAAGCTGATGTTGGAATGACTTTGCTCAACAGGTTTTACAAAAACTTTCTGAAAATGATTTTTGTAAATTCTTTTGGGAAGTCTGTTTTTCAGTCTTTCCTTTACCTTAGGAAAGTCAATCAAAGATTTGGTTTCTTAAGTCATACCAAGACCAGCTTTATTGAAATATGGTCTTTGGATAGAAAGAATTTTCTCAAGCTTTTCAGATCCAATGGAAAATTTTTGAGAAACACTTGTTATATCTGTTTTCGAACAAAGATTTTCCTTTTCAAGAAACTCCGATTTTTTTTTTTTTAAATTAGATAAACCTTTTTCAGAAATCTCAGCTTTAACTTTCCAATAAGCTTCTTGTTGTTTAAGTTCCAAGTTTTCCTTTTTCAGCTCAGAGATTCTCTTGAGAGAGGATTTTAGATTTAAACATAATTCATCAATGTACTTAGAGACTTTAATAGGAATTCTTACCTGGTCATCGTGTTCTGAATCCGAATCTGAATCCTGATTTGAATCTGAATCTGAGTTAGAGTTTGCCATAAAACAAACTTGAGCATCTTCATCACTATGTTCACATTTAGTGTCACTCCATGCTTCGGCTTTTAGAGCTCTCTTGTGCTTTTCATTTCTCCCCCTCTTTTCTTTGAGTAGAGGGCAATTTGGCTTGATATGACCCTTCTTGTGACAGTTGAAGCAAATCAACTCATTAGTTGATTCAGTGTCATCATTCTGTTTCTTCTGGAAATTCGATCTTCTGAACTTCCTCCCTTTTTTGTTCAGCTTCTTGAATCTTTTGATGAAAAGTGTCATTTCTTCATCATCTAGATAGTCTTCAGACCCTGTATCATCAGAATCAACATTAGTCTTTAAAGCAATTGACTGTTTACCTTTTGTATCCTCAATCTCATATGTTCTTTTAGCTTTGTAGGATTGGAGTGTCTCAACTAGCTCATCTACAGAGAGAGGTTGAATTCTTTGAGTCTCTATAATGGATGTTTTGATGTAATCCCACTCTTTGGATAAGGCTCGCAGCAATTTGTTAATCTTCATCGGCTCAGAGATTGATTGTCCTTGATATGCTAGTCTATTAACAAGTTCTGTGAACCGACTAAACATGTCAGGGATCGATTCTCCTGCTTTCATTTTGAAAGCTTCGTACTAGCCAAGCAGAATGTTAATTCTTGTTTCTTTCACACAATCAGTTCCTTCGTAAGTGATGTTGAGTCTATCCCAGACTTCTTTAGCTGTATCACAAGAAGAAATTCGGTTATACTCAATAGGAGATAAGGTACAGTAGAGAGAATAAATAGCTTTAGCATCAAGAGCCTGTCTCTTTGATAATTCTGTTTGAGACATCTCTCTGGCTTCAGTATCATCTTCACTCTTAGGAGTGATTCCTCTGTTAACTACATCCCACTCCAGAGGATCCTTAGATCGTAGGAAAGCCTTCATTTTGTTCTTCCAAATGCTGTAGTCCTTTCCATCGAAGTAAGGAGGTCTGGTGTGACTCTGTCCTTCCATTAGTAAGGGAGCAACTGCACTAGCCATAGATCTTTTAGCTCTAAAGAAAAATACACTTCAATAGACAAGCTACTAGGCTCTGATACCAATTGAAAGAGCTAGTGCGTACACCTAGAAGGGGGTTGAATAGGTGTTCTTGCAATATAGTGCGGAATTTAAAAATTTGCAAGATATAACAAATAGAATTTAAGAACAGAGAGTACAGAGAAGAGAAGAAGACACTCGGTTATAGTGGTTCGGCTTTTGATTAAGCCTACGTCCACTCTCGGTCTAACAGCCAATGGGCTGGAATTCACTAAGTTTCAAAAGAGATTACAAGATAATGAACGACTCTGCTGAGCAGTGAAAATGATCTCTTTTGAGTGTATCGTATGCACTGTAAACTGAAGAGCTCAAGCTTAGAATTTTTCTTGTTCTTCCCGCATTCCTTTCCACCAAGAGATAAGTCCCTTAAGTACTTCTTTGGCCTTGCTGACCGTTGCCACTTGCCAAAGAGGTTCTCTCAATCAAACCGTTGGAGAGAATCAATCAAGGGATCTCGAGCTGTTTTTGGAAACAAAGGAGAGAGGGTGTAGATCCTGATCGCCCATACAATCAGTATCCTTACCTTTCAAGTATGAGACGCTCTTCAAAATACTTATCTTCCAGTCGATCGAGATATTCCATAAATAACATGATATTCAACCGAAGATATAACCCATCGAACTATCGAAATATAAATCGCTTCGTGGAATAATATGGCCGAGATAAAGATTCAGAATAATCATCATTCAGATTTGGCAATCAATGCTTAATAAGAGAGATTTGAGTAATTAACTCACTTCAAGAGATGACTTGTTCCAGAACATACAGAGATTCATTAGACGATGCATGTTCTGCCAGACTGATGTGTGGGGATATTTATTTGGAAGGGAGAGGAGTAAAGTTCCGAAAGGAACACGGGAGAATGCATGATCATTTTCGAGCAGGGGCTCTGGTACTACCTTCCGCGGTTTATGCACGAAGAAGACGAAAGTCAAAAGAAACTCTGACAAATAGACGTGGACGCGTGCACGGTCTCCACACTTTACCTGTTTGTGACGGTGCCTATGCGTGTGGGGCTCCTTCTGATCCACATCTAAGATCTCGAATCTTGTATTGATGTTTACGCATCCTCGGGATGGACTAGGCCTTTGCTCTAGACGACGACTTCTTGACAACGCTTGTAATTCCATAAATATCATTAAGGGGTCAATAAAAAAAGAACACAAGGGAAATGTAGAAAATATGAAGAAGGGAAATTGGGATTAGGTATGTTTTCACTTGTGCTACTTTTTGGTTTTTTTAGTAAATAATCCTCTTAATTTGTAATTTATGTTGATAGTAATCTGCTCAATTTGTAGCATGTAGGATGGAGCCATCATTATCCAAATTTTTCTTAAGTTCTTTTCATGATCTAAATTATGAGGCCAGAGAGCAAGATCAAGCGGTGATCTAATTATCCTAATTTTATTGGTTTATGTATCACCCGAAAGTTGTCCGAACATGAGTTTGTACGCTTATTTTGTGCTATCCTGTTTTTATTATGTGTTACTTGTGAAATTTGAATTCAACGGATTAGGAGTCAACATGAAATTCTTTCCGAAATATAGTTAGGTATCAATATTAGGAGCTCGATGCTTGAGCACGAACACTTACACATTGGTTCTAAGTTCTCGAAGTTCAAAACTACTTTAAAAATAATTTTGATTTTTTTTCCTTCTTTCTCATTAGATGGCCAATGACAGCACTAGCCACAAGCTAGGGACGAGCTTGTCAGGTTTGGGCAAAGGTTGATCGACAAAGCTTGTCCCTCACCTATGGCTAGCCATCGATTGAGGAAGAAGAGTAAAAAAGAAATAAAAAATATGAATTACTTAAAAATTAGAATTCCTTTTATTTGATATGTAGTCATGAGATTGAAATCATCTCCCAATTAAATTTCAAATACTCTAAGACATATCGATCAAATATCACCAAACAAAAGAAAGCTAATCATTTTATGGAAAAGTGATTATTCAAAAGGCATTTTTCTTCATGAAACTTTTTCCCAAACAAACACGCCTTTAGTTTCCTTATTCATTAGCTATTTCATTTGAGAATTTGATGTACAACTAAAGAGATCTATGAATTAGTACAACTAATCCTAATGATGTAGAGGTATTTTCTCTCTCTTCTCCCTCTTACGAAGAGTTGAGTCCCATTTCATTGGAAAAATGAAAATACCATGTGGTTTACTCCGAGACTATTTGGTAAAATCAAGTTCATACTAGGATTGCGTTTAGATTCTTCATTGCCCTGCGCTAAAGTTCGCTTTCTTTCTCACTTTTCATCCCATCGGCGCGACCCTTCTTTTAAGTCTTGTTAGCCCCAAGTGGTCGTCTCCTCAGAACGCAAGATTCAAGAAGTAAAAGTGACATTCCCACTCACTTTCTAAACTCAGGAAATTGCCCAGAACTGGTGTGTAGGGACATTCATTTGGAGGGGAGGGAAGGAGGAAAGTTCCGAAAGGAACGCACGTTCCAAGAAAATGCGCACAATCAATTTCGAATAGTGGCTCTAATATTACTTCCGCGGTCTACGCGCAAAGAAGACGAAAGTTAAAAAGAAACTCTGACAAATAAATGTGGGCGCAGGCAGAGCCTCTACTTTACCTGTGAGTGATAATGCCTGTGACTGTGTGTGTGATAGGGGAGGGAAGGAGGAAAGTTCCGAAAGGAACGCAGGAGGAAGGAACGCAGGTTCCGGGAAAATGCGCACAATCAATCTCGAATAGTGGCACTGGTGGTACTTCCGCGGTTTAAGCGCAAAGAAGACAAAGGTAAAAAAAAAAAAAACACTGACAGATAGATGTGGACGCAGGCAGAGTCTCTACTTTACCTGTTTGTGATATTGCCTTTCTCGTGTGCATGTGGGGCTCCCTTGGGAGTCGTCCTCCACGAACAAACTGATATATAGAGGAGACCTAGCGCTTGGAACCCCCATCGGATAGTAGACGTTCTTGAAGTAAATCATTTACCAGCTCTTTTGATGGCTGCTTCTTCGAATCTGAACTGCAATTACCATGTGTTCCTCAGCTTCAGAGGCAAGGACGTTCGCAAGAACTTCCTCAGTCATCTCTACGCAGCTCTGGACGAGCAAGGAATACACACTTTTGTGGATAGCGAGGAGCTCAGGATAGGAGAGCAAATATCGGCAGCGCTCGTGAGGGCGATCGAGGAATCACGCGTTGCCATCATCATTTTCTCCGAGGACTATGCTTCCTCACCGTGGTGTTTGGACGAGGTCGTGAAAATCATGGAGTGCCATGAGCAAAAGGGCCTGATTGTGTTCCCGGTGTTTTACAAAGTGGAACCGAGAGAAGTGAGAAGGGGCTGAGAGAGTTATAAGAAAGCCATGGCTAAGCATGAGTCCAAGTTCGGGAAAAAATCGGAGAAAGTGAGGAGATGGAAGAAGGCTCTCTTGGACGCCAGTAGCTTGTCCGGGTGCATCTCGAATGACAGGTACGCCCAAATGTGACGCCGTGCTTGGCCATTGTTAGCTTGTGCTTGTTTTTTAGATATCAAATCGTATGTTCTTTTTTGGATCTTTGGATTGAAGGTACAAAGTGGAGAAATAAGTAAAAGTTCAAGCTAGCGGATTATTTGAATTCGATTCTTGCTGGGTAGATTGTGAAAATTTTATTTAAGATAATCAGTGTAGTTCATGGTACCCGAGTCATTATTGTCTTCAAATGCAGGTTCTTTGCAATTTTCCTTGCGTGGATGTTGGCGCAGGTTCACCAAATCTGTTATCTCTATCCGTCTTATTATTTGCTAATCTTCTTATGAAATTTTCGTTGTTACGTTAGAGCTACAAATTCTGCCATGGCTTTAAAATGCTCAAACATTTTTTTCTTTCCTTTGAGTGCTGATCAGTGATGAAGTAGAGCTCATCCGACGCATTGTAAAGGAACTATCAATTCAACTCGACCGAACACCCTTGGATGTCGCTAAGCATCCGGTCGGAATAGATTCCCGAGTTCAAGAACTTATATCTTTGTCAGAAAAAGAGTCAGGTGATGATGATGTACTCATGATAGGTCTTTGGGGACTTGGAGGCATAGGCAAAACAACGACTGCTAAAGCTTTATATAATGCTCTTGAGAGACAATTTCAAGATTCTGTTTTTTTGGCGCAAGTTAGAGAAACTTCGAACCAAAGCAATGGTCTAGTCACTTTGCAAGAACAGCTTTTATCGCAGATCCTATTTCATAAAACCATATCGGTCTACAATGTCGGTAGAGGAATTAGTTTGATACAGGAAAGATTACGTTGCAAGAAGGTTCTTCTGGTTCTTGATGATGTTGATCATATGGCTCAGCTGAATGCATTGGCTGGAAAAAGGGATTGGTTTGGTAAAGGAAGCAGAATCATTGTCACTTCGAGAGATAAACATTTGCTAACTTCTCATGGCATAAATTGTGTGTATGAAGTTCAAAGTATAGGATACGAAGAAGCACTGGAAAATCCACTGAGATTTTTTAAAGCAAAACTTTACGTCCAAATTCTTGAAATTGCAGTACCAAACATAAAAAGTTTTGCTCAAGAGCCTTTGGATGCCCAAAACAGCTTAATTCAAGATGATTGAATCCTCGAATTTTCAACAGACAAATTGGACGGGATTGAGACATACAATAAATTTGGAACATTGGTATAACTTTGAAGGGGTTTTCATCAAGTCAAATGATAGCTTGGAATGAATATGTTCAAGGGGCATCAATTCATGATCTTCTATTGTCTCAATCCTAATAACATAAGTGTCGAATTTTTAATTTTTTTATTTATGTATGGTGCTTTTTCTCCTTTGGAAGAGTTGAGTCCCATGTCATTCCAAGCAGCATTTTGACAATCCTAATACTAGGATTGCTCTTATACTCTTATTCTTCTTACGGTAACATTTATTCTCTTTCTTCTTCCCTCGCCCTTCGTTTAAGTCCTGGAAAGCTTTCAAAGTCGTCTGTTTTAAAGCGCCAAATTCAATAAAGAAGAAGTGATGTCGCCGGTCACCTTTCTGAATCCTACAAGCCCTTAGGCAAAACATTAGGAATAGTGTAGTTTCCACACGTGTGATCTCCTCACGTTACAAGGACATGTGAGATGTCAAATCTTCCTTACTAAACTGTTTAAGGGTTCAGAGTCATATAAGCCAACAACCAGCAATGTTTTTTGACATCTGGTTTATTGCTCATAACATAAGTTCATCTCAAATCAAATTCGCCAGACATGACCAAATTCTATACAGAGCATCCCCTTCTTCTCCTCCTCCTCTTTTTCTCCCTAGATAAATGATAGGGAAGAGCTACCGACGCTAGCATACCTTTTTTGAAGTGCCAACCAATTGAGGACATTTCGCATTTTATTGCAATGGGAAGAAGACCGACTATAGGAAAAAGATTAATAGTCTCGAAAGCGACGTGGCGATTCTATTTGGACATCAAATTATCCCTCGCTATCAGACTTTCCTAATTCTTGGGAAACATTTTGTATTGAGAACATTCAAGAACAAAATCAAAAGGATGACTCAACCTTTGTCCAAAAAATATATAAAAATGAAAAAAAAAAGCGATGTGAAAACTAACAAGCGCATAGCGATGTTGGGCGACTTCTCCAACAAAATCCTGGGCCTACCCGAATCGAAACAATCTCGGGTCAAAATTGGGCCTGTAATACCAGAACGATGGGCCAATATTTCATGAACTCTTTCTTTGCTGCCTTTTGAAGTTTTTGTTCCCCGCATATTCAGATTTGTTTCTTCCTTTTTGTTGTTGTAGTTTTTCTAACTTCTAAAGAGGCCAAAGAAATTAATCATGTATGATTGTAGGGGACCGTGCATTGGTTCGGATGATTGCACCCAAAGCAAACTGTCTCTAGATGACGAATTACTGTGCGACATATTATGGATGACGTCACATAAGATCTCCTTTCATCATTTTCTGCGATGAAGTGCGTGAGTATACCCTGAAAAGCATGCAAAGTGATCAATAGTCTTCTGTTTGCTTCCGCCTACGAAGAAGAGACTCAAGCGCCTTACTTTTGTCCAAGAGCATTCACGGCTCACGCCAAAGATCTATTTCCCATTCCCACTTTCCATCCCATCGGCCACCCTTCGTTCGAGTCTTGCCGGCCCCAAGCCGTCGATTTCAAAATGCAAAGTTCAATAAAGTAGAAAATGATATTGCGAATGCATGTCACTTTCTGAACTCGAGACTTGAAGGCTCGTTACTATATTGTCGGTTCCAAATTTTTTAAGGCTCTGAATCATGCTCACCGGTGGTGTCTTTATCAGATCGGAACACGTGTTCATCACGCGTTCAATTTACTGGACACGACCAAAATCATAACACCGTCCTCTTCTCTCCTTCTTGACCATCAATTCCATTATTAAGGATTATGGATCATATTGATCGATGGTGTCGTTTTCAAAGAATGATTATTAATCATATCGCAACGCGTATTGTTGGGAAAGAGTGGCAGTATCAACCACCCTCTTCTTCTAAGCGTGACAAATATTAGAATGTTATCATGACGAGAGCAACACTACTTACGGGAAATAATTTATGCTCCTCAAAACAATAAGTTGATTCTACGGGGGGCCCCTCTCCCATATCTGTATAAATGGGATCGAATCATCTCGGCCCATCTTGTTATGGTGTATCGGAACAACAAGACTCACGGATCATATCATGTCAAGTCATAAAGTTAGAAAAATGTGCAGAAAAGTGCCCCTTAGCATTATTCAGAAATTCTAACAGGCAACATCAAGCTAAGTATGAATTTCATCTATAAATCCCAAAAGCGCGAAGCACTTTTGGGTGACTTCTCGAGCAAAACCTCTGGCCGGACCCAATTGAAACAATCCCCAGTTAATTCAAATTAAATGGGCCGATTCTCTTGCTGATCCTCTCCCTTATAATTCGAACTTTACTTGAAGTTAGAATTATCGCATCCCAAAGTTTATTATTGTTTTTAAATTAACAAATTGCTTTTGCTATCTTTTTTATAGTCTCAACTAATGTCGCAAGGGTACTTCGACCATTATGTCGTTCACAATGAAACTCTTAAAAATCTTGTCAAAGGGATTCATTTTTGCTCTATAAGAATTTAGTTTGCTTACAGATCATTTGAAAATATTCATTTTGTTCGTCACTGCAAAACATGGAAATCAAATAATTTCCTGTAGATTCAATCCCCAACTCTTCTCTCGATAAACAAATGGGACTGCATTAAGCAGTCTAGACCACTTCTGGGTGGTGAGCGTGACTGCTTCAACAATGCGTTGATGCAGAGGGAGATCATCCTTTCAATCACGCTGAACATGAGTGCTCAGATTCCCTAATTCCTGTGAGAAGCTGAATTGGACTGAAAAAAGCTACCGAGATCTCGACAAAATAGGTGTCTTAGTTCTATACCTGCACTGTCACTAAATGAAGTGGGTAAAGGTCGTGCATTTCATGTCATCTAAAGTTTTTGGCTCGATGCCACTGCTAGTGTGAGCTTGTTCTACTTTTTATAATAATAATAAGAAAACCAGTTGTTGTGGCTTCTACAGCATCTCTGATAAAAAAAATTATGGCTTGTGAAAATCCATCCGCTTAGTGAGTGTCCTTGCTCGTCAGGAGATTTATCTAATATCAATGAAGAATGCAATAGTTGATGAACATCTATCGGGTGTTCATCCTACAAGTTAATTCGCGTGGGAAAAAAGGACGCTTCATTACCTAACGTAGAGAGTGCATGGGGCAATGAATTGCAACTTAAATTATATGCCTGCAAGGCAAAGACCCTTAAGGCTCCATACATACATCTGTATAATTACAGAATACATACAAACGTAAGTAAAATCTAGTCTAATCTCAAGGATTGCAGAGCCAGTCTTGAATTGCCAACCACAATGCGTGGGTGAGAGTAAGATGCAAATGACTAAGCTTCAAGTTGGTCATCGGCGAAGCATTGTGGCTGCTCTCCAACCATTCACGCTGTTAGGAAATATGATGAGGGTAGATTTGTCATTTACCGTGATAGGGTTGCACACATATATATTGTATTCTTGTATTTTGTGACTTTCAAGACAATACAATATATTTTTACTCTACAATATGGTATCAGAGCCGGGGTAGACCCTACCACCGGCCATCGCCGCCCTTCGCCACCGCTCGCCGGCGATACCCACCGCCGTTCGCCGCCGCCGTTCTCCTTCTCTGTTCACCGCCGTTCCCTTCCCTGCTGTTTCGTTCACAGCAAGACAAACAGGGATTTTGAAGGTGTAGATCTGCGGGGAGCGGCGGCTTGGACCTCGTCCACCTCGTGCGGCTGCTTCGTCGTCGCTGCGGTCGCTGCCGTCGTCGCCTCCTCCATGCTGCCGTCGCAGGAACCCGTGCGGCTGCTTCGCCATCGCTGCCTCCACGCTGCCGTCGCAGGAGCTCTCCACTGTCACAGCCGTCCGTCGCTGTTGCAAGAGCTCCTTCGCCGCCGCCATAGCCACCGCCTCCGCTGCCTCCCTCACCTTTTGTTTCGGTGCTCCATCGCCGTTCAAGCCCTGCCGTGCTTGTTCAGATGGTCGCCCATCGCCGCCGTTGCTGAAGACCTTGGAGCGTTCTCAAACAGAACGAACGAGCGAGGGTTTCAACCCTAAAAAAAAGATATGTCTTACTGCAGTTCGTGAAGATGCTGTCTAGTGTCCTTATTGATTGGTTGCTATCACAAGTCTGGCTTCATGGACCCTTTGTAAGGTCTCTTGATTCTGTCATGTATCGATTGGGCTCCATTTGTGTTTACTATTGTATGCTTGATTAAGAGAAGCTACAGGCTTGATTATTGAGGTATTGTTTATTGGATTCAACTTGTTGGATTGGTCTGTTTATTAGACTATAGAGGGGTTTATACTTATGGCATTCACTTCTGGGTCTAGTTCGACTCATTTTCAATTGACATCTGTTAAGTTGGATGGAACTAATTATCCATCATGGTCTAAAGCTGTTGAGGTTTATCTTATTGCCACTAGACAACTTGATTATCTTAAGAAGGACATTCCCTCGGATGCAAGTAAGCTTGATGATTGGATTGCAGGAGATGCCATGATTCGTACGTTGTTGTGAAATAGTATGGATCCTAGGATTAGTCCTCACTTTATTCAATGTAACTCTGCTAAGGAAGTTTGGAAAAAATGTGCTTTACTTTATTCAGGTCAGAATAATATGACACGAGTGTGTGACACATGGGAGACTTTGTTTGATCTTCAGCGTGGGGATCAGTCTCTATCTGAGTTTTATGCCCGTTTTACTACACTTTGCTGCCAGCTAGATACTTATCTCCCAGCTTTCACTGATCCTAATGTCTTAGTCAAGCGCCAGGAAGACCTTCGAGTCATCTTATTTCTTAAAGCACTTGGATCCGAATACTCTTCTCTTCGTCAGCAGATTACATCCGACAGTTGTCTTCCTACAGTTGATGAGGTCTTCTCTCGAGCGCTTCATTCAACACCTTCATCTAAGATTTCCACTACAACTTTAGAGACAAGTGCTATGCTTTCTCATGGATCTCGTGGACGTGGAGTTAGTGGTCGTGGTTATCGAGGTCCAGGACGTGGATTTATTCCGAGTGGAAATCGCGGTGGTCGTGACAGAAATATTGGTAGCCGTGGCTCTCGCTATTGTAATCATTGTCGGAAGACAGGTCATACAGAAGCTTACTGCTACATGCTTCATCCAGAGCTATGGCCACCTCTTGCGGCATATGCTGATGTGGCAGATTCTTCCTTAACAGCTCCTTCAGACCTTCCTACTGTGCCAAGTGCAAAGGATTCAGTTACCCTGACACGTGCTGAATATGAGGCTTGGCTTCGCACCAAACAGGTGACAGGAACTTCAGCTCCCACTGCTACTCTTGCACATATCTCCCAAGGTAGTTCATCCTGTTTATTTTCTCCTTTGTCAAACTCTTGCGTTATAGATTCAGGCGCTACTCATCATATCACTGGTAACTCTCAGTTGTTGTCTTCGTCATATCCCATGTCTTCTGGAGTGTCCAACTCTGTTACTTTAGCTGATGGTTCCACTTCTCAAGTTACTAGTATTGGAGATGTCCATTTGAGTTCTTCACTTTCTTTATCATCTGTGCTTCATCTTAAATCTCCATATAATTTGCTTTCTGTTAGTTCCTTGACTAAGGAACTAAATTGTTCCATTACCTTTTTTGCCTCTCATTGTGTCTTTCAGGATCTGAAGACTGGACAGATGATTGGTGGGGGACATGAGTCAAATGGCCTGTACTATCTGGATAAGGAGGTGATGGCAGCCACAGTTATGAAGCACTCGTCGACTGATGTGTATCGGCTACATTGTCGTGTTGGTCATCCGCCACCGCGCATACTTCGAAGCTTGTTTCCTGAATCTGAGTCTGTAAGTTCTTTTGAGTGTGAAGCCTGTCAGTTTGGAAAGCATCATAGAGCTTCTTAGCCTGTCAGTTTTCAGAGTCGTGTGTCTAGTCCCTTTGAACTAGTTCATTCTGATGTATGGGGCCCGTGTCGTGTTTCCGACACTTCTGGTTTTCGTTATTTTGTTACCTTTGTGGATGATTTTTCCAGAATGACTTGGTTGTTCTTAATCAAAGATCGCACTGAGGTTTTTCATTGCTTTCGTCACTTTTATTTTGAGGTGTTGAATCAATATCATCGTTCTGTCAAAATTCTACGATCTGATAATGCCAAAGAGTATCTTGCTATTACTTCCGGTTTTCAACCTTTTCTCACTTCTCATGGCATTATTCATCAAACTTCATGTTCGTATACACCACAACAAAACGGTGTCGCTGAACGCAAAAATCGTCACCTTCTTGATGTTGCTCGTTGTCTTATGTTTCACATGCATTTACCTAAAATCTTTTGGGGTCATGCTGTTCTTACAGCTTGTTTTCTAATTAATCGACTTCCCACCTCTACTCTTCAGGGGGAGACACTTTTCTCTATTTTACACCCAACTCGTCCTCTTTTTGCTTTACCCCTACGTGTTTTTGGTTGTGTTTGTTATGTTCATTCTCTGACTCCGGGTCTTGATAAGTTGGCTCCTCGTGCTGAAAAATGTGTCTTTGTTGGGTACTCTAGAACTCAAAAGGGGTATAAGTGCTATAATCCTAGCAGTCGTCGTGTGATTGTATCCGCCGATGTGACCTTTTTTGAAGATCAGCCCTACTATACTCCTCCATCGATCCCCACAGTGTCTTCTCATGACGTTGAATGTGTCTTGCCGACTCTTCCACCTGTCCCAATTCCTCAAGCATCGCCCACAGGGTTTCAATTTGCTGAGCGTACTTACCATCGGCGAGGAAGAGCTCCGACTACAGATGTACGGCCATCACTTGATTCCTCTGTTCCACCATCAATTGTTGTGCCATCTTCCGATCCTGATCCACCTATTGCTACTCGCAAAGGTACGCGTTCTTGTGTTGGACGTCCTAGGGATCGTTACACACTCTACTCTGGTTCTTCTGATTGTTTTAGTACCCGTCATCCTCTTTCAAAATTTGTCTCTTATGATCATTTATCTCTTTCCTTCTCCACTTTTATCTCGTCCTTGTCCTCTATTTCTGTGCCGAGCAGTGTTGCTGAAGCTCTTGCCCATCCTGGCTGGCGACAAGCCATGGAAGATAAAATGAAGGCCCTTCTTGAGAATCACACTTGGGAGCTCACCCCCTTACCTGCGGCTAAGCAACCTGTCGGCTGCCGTTGGGTCTTCACTGTTAAGGTTCATCCTGATGGAACTGTCGATCGATTGAAGGCGCGGTTGGTTGCCAAAGGGTATACTCAAACATATGGTATTGATTATGACGAGACATTCTCTCCTGTTGCGAAAATGCCTTCTGTTCGTGTCTTTATTTCTTTGGCAGCACGTTTTGGCTGGCTCCTTCATCAATTAGATGTCAAAAATGCATTCCTCCATGGTGATTTGGCTGAAGAAGTGTATATGGAGCAACCACCCGGGTTTGTTGCTCAGGGGGAGAATCTCGTCTGTCGCTTACATAAAGCTTTGTATGGACTAAAGCAATCTCCTCGAGCGTGGTTTGGCAAGTTTAGTGATGCTGTTATCAAGTTTGGACTAAAGCGATGCCAAGTAGATCATTCAGTATTCAGTTCCATCTCCTCAGCCGGTTGTATTCTTCTAGTGGTATATGTGGATGACATTATCATTACCGGTAGTGATTCAGATGGTATTCAACGTCTCAAACAGTTTCTACATACACAGTTCAGCACTAAAGATTTGGGACGTTTGCGCTATTTCCTAGGTATTGAAGTTGCCTACTCACATACAGGTATCAATTTGACCCAACGAAAATATGTTCTTGATATTCTTGATGAGGTTGGCCTTATTGGAGCAAAACCGGTTGATACTCCTATGGAACCAGGTGTGAAACTTGATGCAGAACTTGGCGAACTGTTACATAACCCAGCAAAGTTTCGGAGAATAGTTGATAAATTGAATTATCTTACTGTCACGAGACCTGATATATCATTTGTTGTTAGTACTGTGAGCCAATTCATGAATTCCCCTCGAACTATTCATTGGGATGCTGTGCTTCGGATTATTAAATACTTAAAAGGGGCACCTGGAAAAGGGTTAATCTTCAAGAACTATGGTCATCTAAATATCACACTAGTAGGTCATCTAAAAGGATTCTGATTGGGCTGGATGTCACACTAGTAGGAGATCTACATCAGGCTATTGTGTATTTCTTGGAGGTAACTTAGTTGCATGGAAAAGCAAGAAACAGGATGTGGTTTCTCGATCAAGTGCTGAAGCAGAATATAGAGCGATGGCAAATGTGACAAGTGAATTGCTCTGGTTAAGGATGTTATTGTCAGAAATTGGGCTAGCAACATCAGAACCATCACTATTATGTTGTGACAATCAAGCAGCTATTCATATTACAAATAACCCTGTCTTCCATGAGCGAACAAAGCATATTGAGGTGGATTGTCACTTTATAAGAGAAAATGTTCAAAAGGGAGAAATCACTCTTCAACATACAAGAACGGAAGATCAACTTGCATATATCTTTACCAAGTCCTTACGAGGGAATAGAGTGAATTTTTTGTGTAACAAGTTGGGATTGTTTGATATCTACATCCCAACTTGAGGGGGAGTGTTAGGAAATATGATGAGGGTAGATTTGTCATTTACCGTGATAGGGTTGCACACATATATATTGTATTCTTGTATTTTGTGACTTTCAAGACAATACAATATATTTTTACTCTACAACACACGCAAAGCTTCTCTTTCACAAGTGAAACCGTCCGCTGCAATCTAAGGGTCATGCATTATTTCCTGAAAGCAACCACTGAGCAGGTAAGCCACAACCTGACACTCAAAAGACATGCCAAGGATCATGATCAACTAGCACATCTCAAGCTCACACTTCAGTGGAGAACAACAAAAGCTCTGCTCAACCAAAATACATTCTAGTTTAATCTCTCAATTTGAAAAATCAGGCTGAGGCAAATGGTGACACCGATACAAAGTTCAAGCCACTCGGTGTCTAGATAAGCTCAACTATGCCATTCCTGAAGCCCAAACAACAGGGGTCCCTAAAAATGGGAAACAAAATGCTGAGAAGAGGTCCATGTTGAAACTAACCCAAATTTCCTAAACTAAAAACAAGACAGAATCTTAAGAGAAGAGATGGTCCGCCAAGATGCTGACACAAACTCAGCAATTCACCGAAGAGTATAACTCACCTGAAGGATGGGGCACGAGAAAAGTGAGGGCACTGGTCGCTCTTCAAAGATATGCAGCTGCTCCAATTCCTCACAAACGTAGGTGTTAATTTGGGCAGATTCCTATCATTAGAATCACAGCATTGAAGACCCAAGTCCACTAATCGCTGAGCTACAAAAGATGGCCACTGTGCAGATGATTGATCCAAAACCAACTCCAGTTTATTTAATAATACTGCTTTACGCACCTCACTGACTAACCCAGTAGGTGGTAGTATTCCAGTGAGTAACTGTAGGATGAGCAGACCAAATGAGTAAACGTCGGATTGGGGCGTCAAGTTTCCATCTCTGTAGAACTCTGGATCTGTATGAGGAAAAGCACGCTTTGGCTCTGTGATTCGGTGGAAACTTGGGCAGCGAAGAGTGTCCTCCACTAGAAGCCTACAAATCCCAAAATCACACATCTTGCAGCTAAGATCAGAATCAAGGACATTTTCAGGTTTCAGATCACCATGAACAATCCTTTCAGGTTTAGAAGAGTGCAAGAAGCAAAGAGCACACCTTAACAAAAAAAAAAAAGCAAAGAGCACTCGAGTTCCGAGCAATGATTCGAACTCGAGCACCCCATATTAAGGGAGAACTGTTGCCCTTCTGGAAAAGGCAACCTTAGAGGCTTCCATTAGGGAGGTACTCATGTACGAGAGACCAGGCTTCTGGGCATGCACCAAGCAAGGTAATAGACGTGGATGCTGCAGTTTACTGAGAACTTGAGCCTGCACCATCCAAACAAAACTTGGTAAATTGGTACATGACACAAGGCTGTAATAAATCTAGTAAAGAAAATGGAAGCATATACTATGTCAGTATAGCTATGGATAAGACAGACGAGAAAGATAAACGTGGTAAGCACTCCAAGAATGCACACAGCTTTAGAAGTGAAATAAGCCTTTTAAAGAGCATTAAAAAAAATATAGGACAGAGTGCATAAGATTCCCCTAAAGGCTTAGTATAACAGCCAAATCTAATCTCATAAACCCCATGCCCCCTTTCCCAAAATAAAAGAATATAAAGAGTTCATTAGACAAAGACATGCTTGAATTGTTGCAATGTTTTATCATGTACAAAAACCTCTAATTACAAATCCAGGCATAATGCTTACCATGAACACCACCAAGGAATCAATATTTTATTAACTTAAAGGGAGTGGGCACTTTTGAGGTTCAATGAGTAGAGTTATCAAGACAACATGATCAGAGATACGGTTGAAATTTGGACAAGCTAGTAAAGTCTCCAGTATAAACACAAACTATTAGGCACTTCAAAGGAAACAACTGCTAGTATTACACATATCCGAATGCATAAACTGAACAGGAAACTTAAAAAGAAAAGGCTGCAGAATGAAAGCATGAGAATATCTCAATACTATAGATATTCGAACAGCAGAGTGCTTGTGTGCATGCACATGCACAAGAATATGCGTGCGCGCGCGCGTGCGAAAGAGAGAGAGAGATGCCTACCTCTTCCCTTGCATGTTATGAGTTGCAGCTTTTTATCACAACAGTTCTACCTAGCATTTCCCCCTTGTATACACAACCATATCCACTCTGCCCAATTTTGAAACTTTCAGAGAAATCACATGTTGCGCATCGGACTTCTGATTATGAATATCCAGCAAAACTAGACATATCTTCATTAAGACCACCAACAAACCCAATACATCTTGCAGCTCCAGTTTTCCCCTGCCCTTTCGACCATTCTAGCCAACTAACAGCTTCCGGTTGGTGTCTCTGAATCTTCTGCTTTTCCTGCCTAAGGTTAGAAATTGATGCTCCAATGACATGTAACTCTCCAGCCGCTTCATCATGCCTATGGCTAGCTTCTTGAGCACGACTGTCTGGAAGAGCAACATTTCTTATGGTCTTCTGGAGCTTTTAAACTATCTCTTCTCTCTCTTTCAAGAGCTGCTGCTGCTTCTGCATCACAGTTCTTATTGCATCCTCAGCTTCATTTCTAATTTTAGCCTCATGTGCATATGCAGACTCAATTACTTTCACCTAAATAAAACAGGCAGAATTTTTCTCACCATCTCTTCACGTGATAAATCAGTAATAGCATACAATAAGTAAAGGGAGTTGGACTTCTTATGCTAATACGACCAAACGAATGAATACCAAAATTATTGGCCGTGCGTTTGTGAAAACATTCATAGAATGATAGAACATAACTGTCTGAGGAAAAACCAATAACCATTATCTTTAAACACCACAAAATTATCTGCACAAAAGACATCTACATATTTATATCAGAAATTACCCCATTTTCCTCTCACTGCTTCCCAATTCAGACAATAAATGATTTTTTTGCTTGAATCGAGCCAGATATTCCCAAAATCCAAAATGATAATCAAAGCAGAGAAAATGAACACTGACAGCTAAACAGGGGGCAAAAAACAAAAGAAAAAAGATAGGTTGACGGGAAGGTTATAAGCACCTTGCTGATCACTTCGATAGCTTCTGTTTCCAACTTTTTGTGTTTCATTAACTCCCGCAGTGCTTCCCTCTTCATTGCCTCAACTTGCATCCATGATTCTTGAAACTCGTTATGCAAAATCTCTTCATTGGCCTTCATATCAGAATCTAAAGAAACACTTCTTTCAGAATATGAATATCCAGAGCAACTGCTAGTACTTGTAGGACTAAACAAACTGCCAGAATGTTGGGGAAGATATCTGCTGGGAGAACCAGTCAAAGCCACTTGTGGAGAAACTGATTCATCTAGAAGCCAGTCTGTAACTTTGCTGCAACTACCACTAGAACTACATGTGCAACGAGGACTTTCTGGAATTGCCGATACCAATGGTCTTATACTTGCTTGTGATGGTTCGCAACTTATTACTCCAGCAGATGTTTGTGGTTGACTTAAAGAGTCCAAGGGAATGGGGCCTTCAAAGGCATCTCTAGTCCATATGCATTTACCTTAGTTGACAAATAATATCTCACAGAAAGCAGGTGCATTTTTTGCAGCATAATTCACTTTGCTGGAGCTCTTTTTTTACCTTCATACAACTGCATCAAAACCATGTAGGAGGTACGACATTAGGATAAACAATTGGCATGCTATATTCTTTCAAGATAAGGACACATTACGTAGCCAAGTTCTTGACTCACAACAGAAAGCACATCATACAATGCATGTCAATTAGGGTCATCACTATCTTTTGAGAGTTAACAATCACTCTTTTAAAAGACTTTGCGTCGCTTGGTTCATATGGAAACTGAGCATGGTCGTCTAGCATTTGAGTACGATACCACAGGAAAAACTCTATTAACTCTTGAGATATATCACTTAAACAAGAAGTCACAGCTCAATTTGCTTTCATGAACAACAATAAGATTTAAGGGACCACTTACTTTTCTGATACAGCCCCCATAACAAGCCTCCTAATGCCATAATTGACAACCATCTCAACAATGCCCTTTTGGACCTGCGCTGCTTCAGTGCTCAGAACACTGGCTTTCACCTAGAAAGGACATGATAACTTACATTAGATTAGTAAAAGAAAGTAGAAAAGTCAAGAACTTCATGCCATTTATGTGGATAGTTAACACCTACTTCAACAATCACTCGAAACAGATAAGAGGAAAGCATCATGAAAGATCGTCACATCACTCTAATAAGATTTCTATTAACTCCAAGTATAGGTGGACCACAACCGTAATTTAAATAACTCGATAATTTTTTAAGACAAGGAACAGAAGATTTCTCTTTCATTTCTGCTTTTCAACCTTTTCAAGTGTGGAGCAGAGGGCCAGATATTCAAGTTGAAAACTCTACCTAATTCAAGAACTTGTTTTTGATATCGCAAATAATCTTCTACTCATAAGAAAAAGAAAGATTGGCTAATTTGGATAATCTAAATACAGGAACTATATTTCTTACTCAACAAGTTTAATTAGCTCAAAAACAACAAATGATGAATAGCGAGCAAGCAGATTGACTTTTTTCCTCCAATAAGGTAAAGGGGGCATCTATTGCACTTATATATAACCTAACCTTTGATAGCTTCTCCAAATCTGCAAGTCAACTGCTCCAGGGCACCTGGCAATAAAGGAGATGTGCTCATATGCTGAAATCAGGCGATCCAGGCTACCCGGTCAAATAAAGAAATTAGAACTTTGATTTTGGCCAGAAAAGTCATTCGCTGTTGCCAGGACTTACATTTGTCAATGAGAATAATCTCCAAAAGAAAGCGGGTTAATACCTCGAAAAACCCCATCACTATTACATATTTACCCTCAACTATTTTTTGTGACATGAAAAATCCCAAATTTTACCCATTGTAACACATTTACTCCGAACTTTCTTTTGTGACACTAAAAATCCCAAATTATATGTTTTGTGACACATATACCCTACAATTTTTTTTCCTTTTTTTCTTCTACTTTTTTTCTCTATATTTGGCTGGCGAAGGCGGCGGGGTGGCGGCGGCCCCACTAGCCCTCGCCGCCTTCGCCCATGGCCAGCGAGGCCCGGGTGAGGGGTCAAGGTCTGTGATGCCTCGTGCTCAGATCATCTGCGGTTTTGTGTCCCTCCCGTGCGGCGGTGCTCCGTTCGCGTTTGATCACGCTTTGAACGTTAAAAAGGGTGGGTGCTTGAAGCTGTCTTCGCTTGATTTCACGTTGGCTTTTGGGACTTTGAGGGAAGTGATTATCCCGTTTAATTCGCCATCCTCGAGCGCCCTACCACGCCACATCAAAGATTCAAAGTTTTGAGCTGAAATGCTTCTCACTTTGCATCCCACCTCATCCGCACGCAAGCTCCTCATCCCCTATTTTTCGCTCGTCTTCTGAAACTCACAACAAGACCACCAAACAACCCAAACCAGCCAGGTGAGGCCGCAAAACCAAAGCCTCCACTCCCTCCTTCCGAAAACCAGCTCCGACCTCTCTCTTGTCCAGTCACAAGCCCCGCCCTGGAACCAAACTCCTAGCGCTCGATCGAGTGGTCATCGACCTCAAAGCCTCGAAAGCCAATGGCGTCACCATCAGCGTCGGGATCTTCGCTTATGTTCGCATTCCAAACACCGCTTGGAACTCGCTTATCCCCATCCAGCTGCCGTGTTCTGCAAGAGGGCAGCGAGCTTTGGCGGCCGGCGGAGCTCGCTAGCCAAGTATAGAAATACAAAAGAGAAGAGAAAATTGAAAAAAAAATAGGGTAGATGTGTCCAAACATAAACTTTGGGGTTTTTGGTGTTACAAAAGAAAGTTAGGGTAAATGTGTCACAATGAGTATGTTAGAAAAAAAAGTTCAGGATAAATGTGTCACAATAGGTAAAGTTTGGGGTCTCAGGGTAAATGTGTCACAGTGGGTAAAGTTTGGAGTTTTTCGTGTCACAAAAAAAAGTTCGAGGTAAATGTGTCACAGTGGATAAAGTTTGAGATTTTTCGTGATATTAACCCAAAGAAAGCTTGCAAGATGACAATTATAAATTTAACAGTGCATAAGGCGTGGCAACAAGAAGCCATGAGCTCTGGAGTGTGTCGCTGGTCAGAAGGCGTGCCAATGTAACGGCGTTCTGGTGAGAGACGGAAGGGATCCTTGATCTGACAGGGCGGTGAGGGCCGCCACGCGTTGCATATTGAGTAGACTGACTCGTCGTTGACTCACCCATTGCGTAAGCCGTTCTCCACGATCAAATTGATATATAGAGGAGAGCTAGAGCTTGGAGCCCTAATCGGAAAGTAACCATTCTTGAAGCGCATCATTCACCAGCTCTTGTGATGGCTGCTTCTTCGAATCTGGACAGGAATTACCATGTGTTCCTCTGTTTGAGTGGACTGACTCGCCGCTAACGTGGAGAGCCAGTCCCACCCTTTGCGAAAGCCGTACTCCACGAACAAATTGATATACAGAGGAGAGCTGGAGCTTGGAGCCCTAATTGGAAAGTAAAAGTTCTTGAAGCACATCATTCACCAGCTCTTTTGATGGCTTCTTCTTTGAATCAGAATAGGAATTACCAGGTGTTCCTCAGTTTCAGAGGCACGGACGTTCGCAAGAACGTCCTCAGCCATCTCTACGCAGCTCTGGACGAGAAAGGAATACACACTTTTGTGGATAGCAAGGAGCTCAGGATAGGAGAGCAAATATCGGCGGCGATGTGAGGGCAATCGAGGAATCGCGCGTAGTGATCATCATTTTCTCCGAGGACTATGCTTCCTCCCCGTGGTGTTTGGAAGAGGTCGTGAAGATCATGGAGTGCCATGAGCAAAAGGGCCTGATTGTGATCCTTGTGTTCTACAAAATGGAACCGAGAGAAGTTAGAGGAGGCAGAGAGAGTTATGGGAGAGCTATGGCTAATCACGAGTCCAAGTTTGGGAAGGATTCGGAGAAAGTGAGGAGATGGAAGAAGGCTCTCTTTGACGCCGGTAGCTTGTCCGGGTTGAACTCCAATGACTGGTATGCCCAAATGTGATGCAGTGCTTGGCCTTTGTTAGCTTGTGGTTATCTTTTCTTGCTGGATAGATAGTGAGAAATTTATCTCAGAATCAGTGGAGTTCATAGTACCCAAGTCATTGTTGTCTTCAGATGTGGGTTCTCTGCAATTTCCCTTGCGCGGATGTTGGCGCAGGTTCACCCAAATCTGTTATTTCTTTGGGTCTTATTATTATTTGATAATCTTCTTATGAAATTTTCCTTGTTACGTTATAGCTATAATTTCTGCCATGGCTTTAAAATGCTCAAAACATTTTTTTCTTTTCTTTGAGTGCTTATTAGTGATGAAGCGGTGCTTATCCAGCACATTGTAAAGGAACTATCAATTCATCTCGACCGAACACTCTTGGATGTCGCTAAGTATCCGGTTGGAATAGATTCCCGAGTTCAAGAACTTATATCTTTATCAGAGAAAGAGGCAGGTGATGATGATGTTCTCATGATAGGTCTATGGGGGCCTAGAGGCATAGGCAAGACGACGATTGCTATAGCTTTACATAATGTTATTGGGAGACAATTTCAGGGTTCTAGTTTTTTGGCGCGAGTTAGAGAAACTTCGAACCAAATCAATGGTTTAGTCACTTTGCAAGAACAACTTCTATCGGACATCCTATTCCATAAAACTGTAATGGTCTACAGTGTTGATGGAGGAATTAATTTGATACGGGAAAGATTATGTTGCAAGAAGGTTCTCCTGGTTCTTGATGATGTTGATCAGATGGCTCAGTTGAATGCATTAGCTAGAAAAATGGAGTTGGTTTGGTAAAAGAAGTAGAATCATTGTCACTTCGAGAGATAAACATTTGCTGACTTCTCATAAATTGTGTGTATGGAGTTCAAAGTTTAGGATACAAAGAAGCATTGGCCCTTTTTGGTCAGATTGCTTTTCCAAATGGCAAGAGAGTTGAAATAAGAAATGATCTCATAAATAGAGCACTGCTTTATGCTAACTGCCTTCCATTAGCCCTTGAAGTGTTGGGCTCATTCTTATGTGGAAGGAATGAATCTGCATGGGAAAGTGCGTTGGATAAACTCTCCAAAAGTCCCGACTAGACTATCTATCATGTTCTCAAGACAAGCTACGATGGATTGGAGGACAACGAGAGGGAGATTTTCCTCGATGTTGCTTGTTTCTTTAAGGGAAAACGTAAAGAAAACATTGAGAAAGTTATTGACAGCTGTGATTTTGACACAACCATAGGGGTAGAAATTCTCATGGAGAGATCCTTGATAAAAATTGAGAACAAGACCCTACAGATGCATGATCTGGTTCAGTTGATGGGTAAGCATATTGTTAATCAAGAATGTCTCGATAATCCTGGAAAATGCAGTAGAATATGGCTTTTTGAAGATTTTATGGATGTTCTATACGAAAATATGGTAAAAGTTATTTATTCAATTTTACTGTCTTTATTTTTAAGTAACTTTGATTTGGACAACACGAGGCAAATTTCAATGAAAATTTTGTGTGACGACTAAATTTGCTCTATTATTGTATAGGAGAAGAATGCAATAAAGGCCATAGTATTGAATCGGTCCGCACCTGAAGAGATAACTATTAGTCTTGATGCTTTGGCAAACATGAAATTGTTGAGAATGCTCATCTTGGATATGCATATCTCTTCACAACGTCCTATACGTCTTCCTAATGGGCTAAGATGGCTTGACTGGCCCAATGCCCCGGATCTAGAATTTGGCTCTAGTCTAAAGAAACTCGTGAGTCTTGATGTCAGTTACAGTCCTATCAAACAATTAGGAGGTGAATTTCAAGTAAGCCCTTGTGATGATTAGCTTTCCCTTTTTATAGCTAAAAAACTATTTGTATGCCTTGATGACTGCACTAGCGTGCTTTTGCAGAATTTTCAAAAGTTGAAGTCCATCAATTTCAGTGAATGCAAGTTCTTGGCGAGTGTTCCAAACCTTTCATCGGCTCCAAATCTCGAGATCTTTGATCTCGATGAGTGCAAAAGCTTAGTGGAGGTTCACCAATCGGTCGGATACCTTGAAAAGCTAAAAAATTTGTCGCTGCGTCACTGCTCTAATCTTAGTGAATTTCCTAGTACACTCAAGGCAAAACCTCTTGAAGAACTTGATCTCTTTCGTTGTATTAAACTTGAATAAGTTCCCTGATATTTCAATAAAGATGGAACATCTAGAATCTCTTCTTCTAACAGAATCAACCATTAAAGAACTCCCTACATCAATCGAAATCTTGTTTCCGTGAAGGATATAAATTTAGGATCTTGTAGAAATCTCGCAATGCTTCCATCAAGCATTTATAAGTTGAAAAATCTGAAAATTTTGAATCTCGTTTATTGCTCTAATTTTGTCACGTTTCCAAAGAACTCGAAGGATTCAATTAACCCCTATGGTGATCTGGGATTCCAAAATCTGGAAATGCTGCTACTTGATGGCTACAATCTATCAGATGTGGAGTTCCTCGAGAGTTCTAGTTTTCCCAAATTGGCGGACCTATGTCTTTCAGGTAACAAGTTTAATCATATGCCAACATGGATAAGCAATTATGATTGTTGAAAAGGCTTGTTTGCTCTTGAACGCAAGCAATTCCAAGAGATTACTCCGCTTCCATCAAATATGGGCATCACAGAAGCGAATAGTTGTAATTTTCTGCATAAACTCCCAGATTCGTCGAGTCTGCCCGCCGACTGCCTTGAAGTTGACTCGTCGTCATGGTGCAATGTGGCCGATGTGTCACCACTTGAGGTCAAACTCTCTTTCTCTCTCTCTAACTAACTTTGAATGCTTGATGTGCGTACTGACTGTATGATAGAAAGTCCCAAAGACGAAGAGATTTAAAATTTGCCTACGTGGAGAAGAGATGCCAGAATGGATTCTCCACTGTAAAGAGGGATCCATATCTTCATGGTTCCCCGAGACTTGTATGACAAGTTCCTAGGACTAGCACTCTGTGCTGTTCTTTGCCCGAAGGAAGGAAAAGAGCCATATGCGGATGGGGGTTCGAACTATCTGTGAATGGTGGACGGGTGTTGAACGATGGGATAGGCTCCCATCAGTTGGAATCCGATCATGTGTGGCTATTTTACCTCTCACGCAGTAGTCTGGATGGAGTAGAGGAGCTTATGCGAGACGATTGGAGCCATTTCCAAGTTCACTTCAACCAATGGGACTCAATCTTAAAGAAGTATGGATTCCTCTAATATGCGAGAAAGAGGAGGATGATCTGAGAGTCTGTACTCCAACACCGTCAGCAGATGCAAACGAAACTGGAAATCTCAAAGAAAGAGACTCAGGAAGAAGACAATTTGCAGTAGACTCGGAGGAAGAAGATAGTCCAGTGAAACGGGACTGGATAAAGAAGATGAGATGGTCTTAACAAGGCAAGTCTATGGGGTTCAGCTCGCACCAACCATGATAACAGATGTTGGTTCGCAAAACATGCCTGTCGAGCTAGTCCTACTTGTTGAGGAAGTGACTATATGATTTTGATTCCAATGTCTCTTGCTTTTCCCATTTCTGCGTCTCTACTAGAAATTTGAACATGTCTGCTCCTTCGATCAGAACTCAAAATCACTATGAAGTAGTGGTTTTAGCATCATGCTACCGTCATGATCGAGAAACTTGACTCAAAATCACTTGGTGTCGCACGATCCCAAGTGGCACGACACCAAGGCTGCTAACGCGAAGCTTGACTCTCGAATCCTTGGTGTGCTAAATCTGGTAGTTAGCTTTCCCGGTGCAATGCAACCCTCGGTGAAGCTTTGCCGGCATCCCCTAACCGTCGTCAAAGTTGCGCCCGCATCCCTCAGCCTCCTGTACGAAGCTTCCTGGCCACGATCAACCAAGGTTTTTCTCTCTAGCCAAGGTTGACGGGTAACACTAATGCTCTTGTGATGGCAATATTGGAAGATAACAACTTTATCAACCCCTTGTATACCAAAAGTGCTAAAGCGTAAAAGCTGGAGCTTACCCCCGAATTTTGAGTATTTTTAAAGCAAAAATTTACATCACCAAACATAAAATTTTTTTCTCAAGAGCCTTTGGATGCCCAAAACAGCTTAATTCAAGATGATTAAATCCTCAAATTTTCAACAGAAAAATTCGACGGGATTGAAACAGACAATAAATTTCGAACAGCGGTACAACTTTGAAGGGGTTTTCATCAAGTCAAATAATAACTTGGAATGAATATGTTCAAGGGGTATCGATTCATGATCTTTTATTGTCTCACTCCTAATAACATAAGTCTAGGATTTTTAATTTTTTTTCTATTTATGGTGCTTTTTCTCCTTTTGAAGAGTTGAGTCCCATGTCATTCCAAGCAGCATTTTGAGAATTTCTTTGAGAATGTCAGTAAGTCAAGTTCATACTAGGATTGCTCTTATACTCTTCATCTGCTTACACTAAAATTCATTATCTTTCTTCTTCCCTCGCCCTTCATTTAAGTCCTGGACGGCCTGAAGTCGTCTGTTTTAAAGCGCCAAATTCAATAAAGACGAAGTGATGTCGCAGTCACCTTTATAAATCCTACAAGCCCTTAGGCTAAACATTAGGAATAGTGTAGTTTCCAC
Organism: Melaleuca alternifolia; assembly: GCA_019926035.1. NCBI lineage: Eukaryota > Viridiplantae > Streptophyta > Magnoliopsida > Myrtales > Myrtaceae > Melaleuca > Melaleuca alternifolia. Next base: position 330,811 of record JAGKPW010000330.1, read on the forward strand.
ACGTGCGATCTCCTCACATTACGTAGATGTTAGATGTCAAATGCTCCTTACTAAACTATTTAAAAGTTCAGAATCATATAAGCCAACAACCAGCAATGTTATTTGATATTTGGTTTATTGGATCATAACATGAGTTCATCTCAAATTAAATTCGCTAGACATGACCAAATTTTGATACAGAGCATCACCCCCTTCTTCTCCTCCTCTTTTTCTTCCTAGATAAATGATAGGGAAGAGCTACCAACATTGGCTGACCTTTTTTTTTTCTGAAGTGCCAACCTATTGAGAACATATACTTCATTTCGCATCTTATTGCAACGGAAAGAACACCGACTATAGGAAAAAGATTAATTTTATCAAAAGCGACATGACGATTCTATGGAGACATTTCATTAGATTCACGAGGGAGCATGGTTGTCTCAAATATATAAGTTTGCTTGAAGAGAGAAGATATGTAGGCATGTCCGGATCCTTAATCACTTTAAAGATAAATTGCTCAAAATCTCTTCAATTTTGACATCATCACTTCTCAACAGCCTTTCAAATTTAAAACATTACACATGACCCTTTCTAAAATTTGACACTATTGTATGCAAATACCTTCCAATTGTCGAAAAGACGATAAACAAAGACATTCATAAACCAGCTTTACATGAAAAAAATATGTGGAGGTCATTTCTACATGGGAAAAGAATGTGAAACTATTTATGTTTTAGAAAGAGTTTTTGAGGAAAAAAATGCATTTAATAGGGACAAACAACTTCTATTACAATCTTTACCGGAAAAAAAAAAACAACTTCTATTACAACCCAGCGGTGGATAGTTGTGTTGGTTAAGAGCCTATCATTCATTGTCGAGTTTATGGGTTCGAAATCCACAGTTACTAGCCTCTTAAGTGAAAAGCCATAGTGTTGGAGTCATGTGCTAGTCTCTTCTAAGGTATAGGGGCTTAGCCCTTTAGTGTCGTCCAGGTACAAGGGCTCATGGTGGAGTCATTGGTTACAAAAAAAAAAAAAAACCTTCTATTTCACACTTAAAAAATAAATTTTATTCTAGAAATAAAAATCTGTTTGATAACGAAGATGTGGGTTCAATTCTCAGAAACCCCGAAAATGAGTTTTGGGTCGAGCTTGATGGCATTGTTGAGCGCAAAACACGAGTCCTGAGGTTGGGTCCCATTGTAGACCGCTCACATCAACTTGGCCAAGTTGGATCTGAGCCAATGTGACTCTGATTCCTTGCCAGTGGGTTTATTTTCCATAAGAGTTCTGAAATAGAAAAATTTATTATGTAACAAAAATTATTCCCTAAAACGAATTTGCATCTCTGAATAATTTTCCTAATTTCTTTTTTAGAATGCAAATTCTCACTAGATCTAATTAAGTTGTAAATCTCTTAGTAGATCGCTGGGATAATGGCAAAAATAATTCATAAATTTTAGTCTAATATGTAATGTGGTTCATAAATTTTTAATTTGTTCAATGTTGTCCCCGAACTTTCAATACACATTCAAAGTGGTTCCTGAACTATATAAAAGTGTTCAATATAGCCATTCCATTAATTTAACATTCCATTAATTTAAAGTTAAGGACCACATTAGACATTTTCATATAATTCAAAAACTAGTTTGAATATGTACAAAAATTTTCAAAATTGCATTGAACAAATTGAAAGTTCGAAGAACCATATTACACATTAGGCCAATATTCGGGGATTATATTCAAATATTTGAAAGTTCATGAAACAAATTACAATTTAGTCAAAGATTAAAGATTGTTTGTGTCATTTTTCCAAAATTGGGAGGCTATTGTTGGGTGGGAATTCCTCATTAACTAATAAAAGCGGACATCTTGTCTTTTTTTTTTTGTAAAGTAAGTAATGGTATTGATGTTAAAAGCCAAATAAACAAGAAAGAGAAACCTGATACCACAAAAGACTTTCACTTAATAGAGCATATACTAAGTGAAAGAGTACCATGGGTCTCAGAGAAGAACAAAGAGTTCTACAACAAGCTTATCAGGCAAAAAGGAGCCAAAGCATGAATAATCATAAAAAAAAATAGATACATCTATGTCCCAATTGCATTGTACCCATCTATTCCTAGAAGTGTCAACAACATGCTGAAAGGTCTTTGCCTTATCTTTGACCATCCCGCGTAACTTAAATTCCATTGCCGGGAGAAAGAGGTCACAACTACGAAACAAGATGTTGTTCCGGGTTTTTCAAATGATATGGAAAAGTGGAAAAGTAGTGGATTAGCAAACAATTCAAAACACAACACACCTAAAGCCTAGAAATAGAAAGTAAAGAATTCTGGGTAAGTGTATGAAGTGCAATATCCCACAACATATTTAGGGGATTCTGCCATATCTTCTATATGTGGGGCTCCATTGAAAACCTTTCCAAGTGACGTGAAAAACTTATCCAAAACTTATCCAAAGGGAGCAATCTTTACCCCCTCCCCAAAAAAAAAAAAAAAAACCTTATCCAAAGGGAGCAATTTATATGGAAATAATTGTATGCCGACAGGGAATTCTCTGTCAGGCTTATACGGGAGATACAATTTGACTTAAAATGGAATCTATAGATCTACATATAATATATGGAAATTGACGATACAATTTGAATTTCCATCTATGTGAGGTGGCCATAATTGTGGTGCTCGAATTGCCTATATATAGGATGTAATTCTGTCTAATTTTTCACGACCAACTATACAACCATAACCTAAAGAGAAGTGAAAAGAGGAGAAGGTCATCAAAATGGCTTCTGGAAGAGTTTGTATGTTCATAGGCTTACTTTGCCTCATGTCTCTTTGCTTCACAGGTAACGCTAGCTTTGGTTTCACAAATTTCCATCGAGTCCGTTATGTTTCAGTTTGAACCATGCATGAGACCCAGATCTAATACGACACGAGAACATCGAAACAATATCCCCAAATATTTTAAATCGACTATCTATTTAGTCATCATAACAATCAATTTATATAATTACTTTGATTGATTGCTGAAGGTTCTTGAATTCTTGTGTATTCCAGAAACATCAGCTGTGAGGGGAATCAAGGAGCAACAGACTATACTACGCCTAGGACCGTGTTCAAATTATCCCGACTGCAACAAGGCCTGCCTCGAGTATGGGTCGCAGCAGGGAGGGTCTTGCAAGAAGGACAATGCCGGAAATAATTGGTGCGAATGCATAATTACTTAAACGAATGAGTGCTATTGGGCTAAGGCGATTGGTTTTATCTCATGTGTTAGATTGATGCCAATAAAATGACGACTATTTAGTGCAACTTCACTCATCCCCTCTCGTATTTACACTCCTGTGTTTAAGTTTCTTCTTCTTCTTCTTTTCTCTTTTTTTAATTGATGGGCATTACTAACTTCATAAGCTTGCAAGCTTACCCCCCCAAAAAAAAAAACTTCACAAGCTTGCAATATGCGCCATGTTCTAAAACTTTCTTGGTCAAGGATGAGCTCGGGCAATGCCTGGTAAGTTGGAAACACCGAGATGCTCATAGCCTATTTGTATACCACACTTAACATGTTAGATTCAAAAGTATACTCTCAAATTCTTTCCATTATCAACAAATTCCAATCGACGATTAGCCTTATGATTTAAGAAGTGGACACATTTATCAATCAGCGATGCAACATGAGTTTGATTCCTTATACCATAATATGTAAACGATCTCTTATTTGGATAATTTGCCTCCAAATTATGTCTTTTATGAATCTAATGGGTTCTCACTACTAAAATGGAAGCGACTTTTCTTATAAATGTTAGAAAAAAGAGTAGTAGCTCTTATCCCATTGTGATTTGTCTGTCCAGGGTAATTTCACCATATCCAGTACCCAGAGAGCAAAAGGTGTGCACTATAATCCTTAGAATAAAAGCCACCAAAAATCTTAAAGTATGTCCATTGTGACACATATAAAAAAAGAACACACACACACAATTTGTATATATATGACACACTTACCTAAACATACAATGCAATATACTTACCCCAAACTTCCTCTTTTGATATAAAAAAAAAAACTCCAAATGTATACCTATGTAACAAATTTACCCCAAATTTGATGTCACAGAAAAGATTAGGGTTTTTGGTATCACTAAAAAAAATTGTGACTCTTGATATCACATCGGGTGTAAGTTTATAAGTTTGGGATTTTTTTATGACATGAAAAATAATTTCAGATAAATGTGTCATGATTGGTAAAATTTGAGATTTTTTTGTGTGGCTTTTTCCTTAGTCCGCATACACTCAACTTGAGTTGAGAGAGAGAGAGATGACAAATGTCTCTTCACATTTTGGGTAACATGCTTTTCTCGCCATTGACGTCAATTGTCCCTATGCTGGGCTCATCATAGCGATCGGAATCGGCTTGTTGATGGTTAGTAGGAAACTATAATCATATTGAAAGATCAATTTCCAAAAGATTCTCCACAGATTGAGAGCCTAGCAAGTTTCCGTAGGTCTAATAATGACTTATATGAATTTCCAATTCGCGAATATGCAATTTTGATTTCACAACGGCTGAAACAAGCTGGGAAGATTCGGATTTTCTCCATTTTACTTGGGCCTCCGCTAAAAAATGGCAATATGATCATCATGCACACAGAAAAACGCCACATAAGCATACCCCCACAAATACCATTAGCCTTGTCTATTGCACATACGGCATTTTAACAACGAAATTGGAGAGGATTGCAATAGACGGTAAAATCAGGAGAACGGTACTACTTTAGGGGCATCTGTTAATAATAAAATAATTCGAGGTAAATATGTTCGAAATAGCATCAGCTTAAGACTTCTTGCCATATCAACCCTGAGAACATAGATATACTCTTCACATTCCTTTTTTCCTCCTTTTGAAGGGTCGAGTCCCATCTAATTGGGCAAGCGAAAAGCCAATTAGCATTTTGATAATCGCCTGAGAAAAGTGATAAGTCCAAGTCCGTACCACCATTGCCTTAGTATCCTTCACCGCTCACGCCAAAGATCTATTTCCCTTTCCCACTTTCCATCCCATTGGCCACCCTTCGTTCGAGTCTTGCCGGCCCCAAGCGGTCGATTTCAAAGTGCAAAGTTCAATAAAGTAGAAAATGATATTGCGAATGAAAGTCACTTTCTCCGAGACTTGAAGGCTCGTTACTATGTTGCCGGTTCCAAATTTTTTAAGGGTTCAGGATCATGCTCAATTGCTCTTTGGTGGTTTCTTTTCCTTTCATATGTATGGCTTTATTGGATCGTAACACATGTTCATCACACATTCAATTTACCGGACACGACCAAAATCATAGCACCATTCTCTTCTCTCCTTCCCGACCATCAATTCCATATAATTAATCATATCGCAGCACGTGTTTGTTTTTACTTTATCAATGATGGGAAAGAGCTAGCAACGTCGGCCACCCACTTCTTCTGAGCGTCACAAATATTAGAATGTTATCATAATGAGAGCAACACCACCCATAGGAAATCAACTCGAAACTATATGTTGATTCTATATGAACATCAAATCATCTCGGTCCATCTTGTTAAGATGTATCGGAACAACAAGATTCATGGATCATATTATATCAAGTCATAAAGTTAGAAAAAGGTGCAAAAACGTACCCCTTAGCGTTATCATTAATTATAACATGCAACATCAACATAAGTATGAATTTCAGACATAAATGCAAAAGGTATAAAAAACAATTTTGAACGAATTTTCAGTAGATATAAGAAAGTGTCTCTGTAGTAGTCATCAATAAAAGTAATAGAGTATCTAATACTCAAATCAGGCATCGTCTTCCCTAATACTTTTGATTTGTTCTGAACTAAGCAAAATCGGAAGTACGACTCAACCTTTGCAGAAATGCCACGCAAAATCCCAAAAGCGCGAAGCAGTGTTGGGTGACTTCACAAGTAGAAGCTCGGCCCAACCCCATTTGAAACGACACCCAGTTAATTCAAACTAAATGGGCCTATTCTCTTGCCGATCCTATCCCTTAATTCCAACGTTATTGAAAACATGAAGTTGTATTTATCGCATCCCAAAGCTTATTATTGTCTTTAAATTATCAAATTGCTTTCATCATGCTTTTACTACCTTTTTAGTAGTCTTAACTGATGTTTCTAGGGTACTCTGATCCTTATGTCGTTTGCAGTAAAAATTTTAAAAGACTTGTCAAAGGAATTCATTTTTGCTCTATAAGAAATCAGTTCGCTCATAAATCATATGAAAATCTCCATTTTATTTATTTTTTAACCGAGGACTCCACCACGAGCTTGAACGCCACTGAAAGGTTGGGCCCTATACCTTGGGGAAGACTAGTACAAGACCTGATCAATACCATGTCTCTCACTTAAGACTCTAGCAACTGGGGTTGTGAACCCTTAACCTTTGGGATGATGGATAAGCTCTTAACCAACACAGCTACCCACGGTTGGGTGAAAATCTCCATTTTGTTGGTCACTACAAAATATGGAAATAAGATAATTTCCCATAGATTCAATCCCCAACTCTTCTCTTAACAAATAATAATGCCATAGTCACTTACAAGTGGAATCAACGTTTGGAGATCACTTCACGAGTCAAGAGCCGTCAAATTCAATAATTTGATCAAAAAAGGAAAATTGATAAAAATAAATAAATAATAAAGGTTACTTGATGAATCATATGAGAAAATGACACCCATCTATTGCTGAGAAACACCTATCTGAAATTAATTGTTAGGAGATAAGGCCACAAAGCAGAGTTGTCTGGATCTCGAATCTCACATTGGTGACTTCAAGCATCCTCAGGATGGGCCGGGCCAGGCCTTCGTTCTAGGAAACCAGTTCTTGCAACGTTTGTCATTCCATATATATCATCAATGGGTAATAAAAAAAATCAAGGGAAATGTGGAAATTTTGAAGAAGGAAAACGAAACTGGGTATGTTTTCATTTGGGCTACATTTCGTTTTTTAGTAAATACTCCTGTTAATTTGTAATTTCTGTTAGATAATAATCTGCTTAATTTGTAGCGTATAGGATGAAACCATCAATATGCAAAATTTTCTTAACTTATTTTCATGATCTAAGTTATGAGCGCATGGAGCAAGATCAAGCAGGATCCAATTATCCTAACGTTATCTGTTTATGTATTACCTAAAAGTTGTGAGAACATGAGTTTGTATGCCTATTTTGTGCTAAAGATATCCATTTCTTCCTTAAAAAATATCTTTACCAATTTTCTTACTTTGTGCAACTCGTGAAATTGAATTCATAAGCTTAGGAGTCAACAGAAAATGTGTTTTCAAAATTAATTAGGTATTAATACTTAGAGCCGAAACTCTAAGTTTAACCATAAGCACTTAAAACATTGGTTCTCGGATCCCAATGTTCATGATTGCTTTAAAAGTATATTTTTAAAATCGAAAAAATTTATTATGTTCACTTTCTTTTTCTTGATTCCCTTTCTTTCTTTCTTTTTCTTTCTCTTTCACTTTTTTCTATTCTTCTTTTCATTTCTTTCTCAGCCAATGGCCAGTGACATCATTAACGACAAGCTAGGGAAGAGCTTGCCAGCCTTGAGTGAGGCTGGTCGGCGAGCTTGTCCCTCACTTGTGGCTGGCCATCGACCGAGGAAGAAGGGAAAAAATAAAAAAAGAAATAAAAAACATAAAATTATTTAAAAATTAGAATTTTTTTTGTCTAAGATATAGCACATCACATATTTAGTCACGAAGTCCCCATTCAAATTAACTTTAAGGGATTACGTCCACCAACGGCTTATTGATGGAGTCTTAATCCACGTGGATGAGATCAAGTGAAACTTTGAATCCATTTAATTAAAGAAAATATATGCAAAAAAGAAAATCCTATTTATTGTTAAAAAAATCCGCTATAAATTTCCAAATCATTTTCTTAAAAAATGATTATTTTTTATTAACTATCACCAAATAAAAGGAAATTATATGAAGTGTTCCCCGAAACAAATGTACTCTAAGTTTCTTTATTCATTAGCTATTTCATTTAAAAATTTGATGTACAACTAAACAGATCTCTGAATTAGTATAGTTTTTCGTGATAAATATCCATCGCCACCACCACTTATTATCCAGGATTAATCCATTTAATATGTGTTCATCTCACGTGTAATTTACCACATAGGGTCCAATTCCAAATCATAGCATCACCTCCCTCCCTTTATACTTGATAAAGAATGGTAACGATTTACAAATGCTAGCAACCTCTTGAGGGCATCACCCCGTAAGGGGTGTATACATGTTTCACCCGATTTACGGTACAAGCAACTCTGCCCACAGGAAAATAATTGATACTCCCAAAAGCAATATACGAATTTTATTTATATACAAGCGAGATGCACAATAATTGATTCTCACATTTTGAGGTCGTGATGAGAGAAATGTGAGTCATGTCTCTTCACATTTTTGGTAATATGCTTTTCTCAGGATTGGCTTTGCTGGAAATTAGTGGGACACTTTAATAATATCATAATATGAAATAATTATTTTCCTACGTGGAAGAAGAGTATTAGATAATTAGTGTATAACTACAACAGGGCAAGATTTTCTTTAGATTGAGAGCCTATCGCATTTTCATAGGTCTACCGATCATTTATATAAAGTTTTAATTTGCAATATGCAATTTTGACTTAACAACAGTGGAGACAAGTAGGGTTTATTTAACTTTCTCCAATTTTATATGAATCTCCATCGAAAAATAGCGATATAGTCATCATGCATCAAATTTTTCCACATAAACGTGCCTTACAAACATCATTAGCCTTGTCAAATGTCACATATGTTATTCTAAAAGTGAAACCGGACATAATCGAAAAATATGGCAAGTTTCAAGCAATGGTGCCACTTTGAGGAATTTTTTGGATTGAAACTATTGGAGAATCTCTTCCCATGGTTTTGAAGTTAACAAAACATAAAGTATATTCGTAGGAGTTACTTTGGTATCTTCTGTATTTTGGCAAAATGTATATCGATTGGCAGAACATACATCGTCTGGTGGAAGATAGAACATGCACCGTCTGGTATATGACAGAACATATACTGTCTGACAGAACATACACCGTTTAGAAGAGCATGTATGTTCAGGAACAGGTTTTCTCATAAAGTGAGTTTATTACTCACATCTCTCGTTTCAAGTACTATGTGCCAAATCCAAATGATGATTTCCTTGACATCTTACCTCGGTCATAGCCATGAAGACTATTGACTTAACTCTGTAGGACCCAAAAAGGTTTAGGTACCAAAGAAAACTTGAGTTTTGCTACTTTTCACAAGTCTCAAACAGAATCAAGTGGTATCTTGATAGTGGCTGTTCAAGACATATGACTGGTGACTCTAACTGCTTCACAAATATAGTCAGAATGAATGGAGGAAAAGTTTCCTTTGGAGGTAAAGGAAAAGGAAAAATTATAGGACTTGGAACAGTCAACATTGGAAGCTTGATCATCAACAATGTTTCTCTTGTGAAAGGACTGAAGTACAATCTATTGAGTATTAGTTAACTCTATGATGCTGGATACAAAATCTACTTCCAAGAAGACATATGTTCTGGTACAAGTAAAGACAGTTTACAAGCATTCACGAGCAGACGAAACGGTAACATCTATCTTCTGGACATGAATTTGGATAAATCAAAGTGTCTTGTCTCAATTCAGGATGAAGCCAATCTTTGGCACAGAAGATTGAGACATACCAATCTCAAACAGATTGTTAAGATCTCCACTAAGAGACTTGTTCGTGGACTTCCCAAACTACCTTTTCGGAAATCAGATCCCTGTTCATCATGCATTTTGGGAAAACAAGTCAGAAGTTCTTTCAAAACTGTTAATCACATTTCTTCTGATCGTGTTCTGCAACTGGTTCACATGGATCTATTTGGACCAACAAGAACTCGGAGTATGGGAAGTAAATCTTATTGTCTAGTAATGGTGGATGACTACTCTCGATTTACTTGGGTTTATTTCTTAGCAAATAAGTCATAAACATTTCAATATTTCTCTAAGTTTGCTAAGGCTGTTCAAAATGAAAAAGGATATCTAATCTCTAAGATTGATTTTGATCATGGAAAGGAGTTTGAAAATAAGGATTTCATTAAGTTGTGTGATGATCTTGGCATTCAACATATATTCTCCTCACCATATACTCCATAGCAAAATAAAGTAGTAGAAAGGAAAAATAGATCACTTCAAGAGATGGCCAGAACCTTGCTAATTGGAGGTAATATATCTTCCTGTTTTTGGCAGAAGTTGTTTCCAATATATTATTAACAGGGTCATCCTAAGAGCAGTTTTTCAAAAGACTCCATATGAACTTTACAAGGAAAAGAAACCGATTGTGTCCTACTTTCATGTGTTTAGTTGTAAGTGCTTCATTCTGAAGAATATTTCTGACAACATTGGAAATTTTGATGAAAGATCAGATGAATGAATTTTTCTAGGATATTCCACTTCTAGCAAGGCTTACAGAATATTCAACAAGAGATCTCAGAAGGTCGAAGAATTGATCAATGTTAAGTTCGATAAAGGTGTGCAGAATCAGTCAAATATACCTCAACTTGAAGGAACAGACATGTTCTGCCCCTTCAGAAGAAACACGTTCTACTCCTCCAGAAGATACACAGAACTACTCAGAACGTTCTGAGGAAGGGGAAACATCAAACTTCCGAATTCAAAGGAACTGGAAACATAAGTCTAGTCACCCAACTGATCTAATTATTGGAGATCTTGAAGAAGGTGTTCGAACTAGATCAAAACGTTTTTCACTTCCTGAAGATCATGAAGAATCAAGTGCAATTGCCTTAATCTCAGAAATTGAACCAAAGAAGATAGACGAAGCATTGACAAACGATAGCTAGATAGAAGCAATGCAATATGAACTGAGACAGTTTGCTATCAATGATGTCTGAGAACTGGTTCCTAAATCCAAAAATAAGTCTATCATAGCAACTAAGTGGGTCTTCAGAAACAAGATGGATGAAGAAGGAAATGTAGTCAGAAACAAAGCAAGGCTTGTGGCTAAAGGATATACTCAAGAAGAGGGAATAGACTATGATGAAACCTACACACCCGTTGCAAGGTTAGAAGCTATCAGACTATTACTTGCTTTTGCTTGTTCTAATGATTTCAAGTTATTTCAAATGGACGTGAAGAGTGCATTCTTAAATGGATTCATTCAAGAAGAAGTCTATGTTGAACAACCTCCTGGATTTGAAGATCCAATGTACCCCAATCACGTCTACAAACTAAAGAAGGCTTTGTATGGTCTAAAGCAAGCACCTAGAGCTTGGTATGAACGTCTAAGTAACTTTTTGATCCAGAGTGGTTTTGAAAAAGGTAAAGTTGATACTACCTTGTTCATTAAGAAAGAAGGTAAGGACTTCCTACTAGTTCAAATTTATGTAGATGATATTATTTTCGGATCATCTAATGAGAATCTTTGCAAGAAATTTTCAAGTGACATGCATAATGAATTTGAGATGAGCATGATGGGTGAACTTACGTTCTTTCTGGGACTTCAAGTCAAACAACAAAATGAAGGAACATTTGTTCATCAAGAGAAATATGCCAAGGACATTGTTAAAAAATTTGGCTTGGAGAATTGCAAGAAGACAGATACTCTCATCGCCACTACTTCCAAACTAGAGAAGGATGAGGAAGGAAAAGGAGTTGATCAGAAACTATATCGAAGCATGATCGGGTCACTTCTTTACCTTACTACTTCTCGTCCTGATATATTATTTAGTGTGTGTATGTGTGCTAGATTTCAATCTAATCCTAAAGAGTCACACATGTCTGTTGTTAAACGTATCATATGTTATATCTCTACTACTTCGAAGTTTGGTCTATGGTACCCCAAGGATGGCAATTTCACTTTACTAGGCTATTCAGATGCTGATCATGCAGGTTGCAAGATTAACAGGAAGAGTACCTTTGGAACTTGCCAACTTCTAGGAAATTGTCTAATATCTTGGCTATCAAGAAAGCAGCACACTGTTGCCCTGTCAATGTCTGAATCTGAATATGTAGCTCTTGGTAGTTGTTGTTCTCAAATTCTATGGATGAGACAACAATTACAAGACTTTGGTATCAAGAAGTATTGCGTGGAAATTCGATTTGATAGTACAAGTGGTATGGACCTCACTAAAAATCCAATTATGCACTCAAAGGCTAAGCACATTGAGATACATCATCACTTCATCAGAGATCATGTGCAAAAAAAGGATGTTCAAATTACCTTTGTTGATTCTCAGAATCAACTAGCAGATATATTTACAAAGCTTTTGGATCGTCGGTTGTTCGAATCTCTAAGAAATCTATTGAACATTCTATCCTTGTAATTTAGAGGATAGACGATGCACACGGCACGTGACTTCCAACATTCAAATTCTTCTCGCCATCCAAGTATTTATTTATTTGCATATTTGAACTGGTAAGTTGTCCTTTCACACCTTTTCAGTTGTAAATCACGTCTTGCCTTAGCTGCTATTTACAGTTTATTTTCTTTTTTCAAAAACTGCATATAGAAACCGATCAGTTCCTTCCTCTTCCGTAAAACCCTATCTTCTAGTCGAACGATTTCATCTCGACAAAGCATATTCACTCCTTGCTCTTTCAAAAAGTTTTCATCTTTCCTTAGAAACTTTCTCTCCTCTGCTTCTTCACGAATCAATCGTCAAGCAATGGCTCCTCCATAGAAATCATCCAGAACCGCTCAAAAAGGGTTCGGCTTCTCTGGAGGACAGTCACATTTTGATCTTACAGAAGAAGATGCTCCATCCTCGGCTTCTCCAGTTACTCCACAAATGGTTGTGCCTGCACCCTCAGAGGTAATCTCCGCTCAACCTATTCAGAGTCGTAGTACTAGGGCCATATATAATGCCTATCTCGAACTGAAGAAGACCGATACACCTCTGGCTCTGTTGACAACTTACTTAAAAGGGGTTGGCTTTCCGAATGAACACCAGTTCTTGACTCATGTAGAGGCCATGGGGATTGCGCCTAAAGGAGCCACTAATGAAGCCAGAAAAAACTTTCCTTTGGGTCCGAACATTAGTTTTCCTAAGAGGTTCGAAACTAGAGATGAGGATGAGAAACTATATAATCAGTTTAAACCGGTGAAAGGCATTACTGCTAACTTGCTAGGAAGTTCACAAAAATTGTTTCGTTCTAGAGAGCATAAGGATGCTTATGATCGTTTGTTGGCCAGAGGGGTGATGAACCCTAGGACTGTGGATTTTGCGTTTTTGGACTCCATTAAGATCAAGTTGCGGTTAATTTTTCAGATTCTGAAAATAGAGAAATTCTGCTCCGGTTCTGCCCCTGCTCATCCAGAACTTACTGCTTACTTTTACTCCAATTTGTCATTCCCTAATCGTCACTCTCTTAAATTCTTGTTTTATTGAGTGGCTAATTAAAAAAATGCATTAAGTGGTATCTAAATGGATGGATTAACTGGATTATCTATTGAGCATGCAAATTGCTTCACCTCTTGGAGCAACCAGGTTGACTAATAATATTAATATGCTTAGATATTTTTTTTAGTGTAAGTAGAACCTATTTGATATATTTACAAAATATAGCCACCTCTCGTCATTATTAGGAAGAGATCTATATTAAATAAATTGTTTCATTTTCCCTCAGGGCCAATAAAGAGAAGTACAGGGAGAAAGGTTTAGGGTCCGCATCCGCAAGAGATAGAGAAAACTTAAAAATAAACTGAGAAGGGGCAGGAAAAAGAAAAGGAAGAAAAACGAAGAAGATAGGAGGCGGATTTTCGCGGAGGAGGTGAATAGAGAAAATGAAAAGACCGAGAGAGAGAGAGAGTTGCAGAACAGAGGAGAGAGATTCTCGTTTGCACTTTAACTTCCTAGAATTTTACACCTCCCGGTCACATTTCTCCATCATTTCAGCAATGTTCTGAAGTTAGAACAACTCTGGTTGAAAGTTAGAACCAAAGTGAAAAATAAGAATCACTTCATCTTTAAAGAAAGGAGCGCGAAGGTGGCCTTCGCCAGTGCCCTTTCTAAATCCCACACGCCCTTGGGTCTTAACATTAAGATTAGTATAGTTTCCACACATGTGATCTCCTCGCATTACAAGGAGATATGAGATGTCAAACGCTCATTACACAACTATCACTTACAATTGTTAAGGTTTCGGAGTCACATACGCCAACAACTCACAATATCTTTTCGAAATCTGGTTTACTGGATCGTTCTCATCTCAAATTGAATTCACCAAATTCTGATATCAAAGCGTCACCCCCTTCTCCTCCTCCTCTCTTTGTCCCTGGATAAATGAGGAAAGAGCTATCGATACTGGCAAACTGTTTTTTTAAGTGCCAATCCATTGAGGGCATATACTTCATTTTGCATCTTATTACAGTGGGAGGAACACTGCCTTTGGGGTTTATTTTGTTTTGAGAAAGTTCAGGAGTAAAATCGAAAGGATGACTGAACCTCTGCCAAAAAATATGTATTAATAAAAAAAATGTCACATGAACACCAACAAGCACGAGAAGCGATGTTAGGTTTACTTAGCTTCCGCAGTTGACGTGCAAAGAACACTAAAGTCAAGGAAGAAACTCCGACCGATGAGAAAATATTAGGTGGTTCAGGACCACCACTCTAAATGTTTTCCTGACAAATAGATAGTTGGGCATTGTCTGTACTTTACCCGTTTGTGATAGTGCATGTGCGTGTGGGACTCCCTTCTGATTTAAGTCTGACTTTTCTTTCCATTGCGTAAGCCGTACTCCACCAACAAATTGATATATAAATAAGAGCTACGGCTTGGAGCCCAAATCGGACAGTAAACATTCTCGAAGCACATCATTCACCAGCTCTTTTGATGGCTTCTTCTTCAAATCTGAACAGGAATTACCATGTGTTCCTAAGCTTCAGAGGCACGGACGTCCGCAAGAACTTCCTCAGCCATCTCTACGCAGCTCTGGACGAGAAAGGCACACTTTTGTGGATAGCGAGGAGCTTAGGATAGGAGAGCAAATATCGGCGGCGCTCGTGAGGGCGATCAAGGAATCGCGCGTCACGATCATCATTTTCTCCGAGGACTATGCTTCCTCACCGTGGTGTTTGGAAGAGGTCGTGAAAATCATGGAGTGCCATGAGCAAAAGGGCCTGATCGTGTTCCCAGTGTATTACAAAGTGGAACCGAGAGAAGTGAGAGGAGGCAGAGAGAGTTATGGGAGAGCTTTGGCAAAGCATGAGTCCAACTTCAGGAAGGATTCAGAAAAAGTAAGGAGATGGAAGAAGGCTCTCTTTTATGCCGGTAGCTTGTCCAGGTGGAACTCTAATGACAGGTACGCCCAAATGTGACGCAGTGCTTGGCCATTGCTAGCTCGTGGTTGTTTTTTAGATATAAAATATTATGTTCTTTTTGGATCTTTGGATTGAAGATACAAAGTAGAGATGTACTAGCTAGTAGACATAATAGTCAAATAACCAAAAGTTCAAGCTAGCGGATTCTTTGAATTCGATTCTTGCTGGGTAGATTGTGAGAAATTTATTTTAGATAATCAGTATAATTCATCATACCCCAATCATTGATGTCTTCAGAAGCGGGGGCTCTGCAATTTTAGTTGTGTAGATGTTGACGCTGGTTCTCCCAAATTTGTCTCTTTTCGTCTTATTATTTGCTAATCTTCTTATGAAACTTTCCTTGTTGCGTTAGAGCTACAATTTCTGCCATGGCTTTAAAATGCCCAAACACTTTTTTTCTTTCCTTTGAGTGCTTATCAGTGATGAAGCGGAGCTCATCCGATACATTGTAAAGGAACTATCTATTCATCTCGACCGAACGTCCTTATATGTCGCTAAGTATCCGATAGAAATAGATTCCCGAGTTCAAGAACTTATATCGTTGTCAGAGAAAGAGTCAGGTGTTGATGATGTTCTCGTGATAGGTCTATGGGGACCTGGAGGCATAAGCAAAACAACTACTGCTAAAGCTTTATATAATACTATTGAGAGACAATTTCAAGGTTCTAGTTTTTTGGCGCGAGTTAGAGAAACTTCGAACCAAAGCAATGGTCTAGTCACTTTGCAAATACAGCTTCTATCGCAGATCCTATATCAAAAAGATGTAACAGTCTACAGTGTCAACAAAGGAATAAATTTGATACGGGAAAGATTACGTTGCAAGAAGGTTCTCCTGGTTCTTGATGATGTTGACCATATGGCTCAACTGAATGCATTAGCTGGAAAAAGGGGTTGGTTTGGTAAAGGAAGTAGAATCATCGTCACTTCGAGAGATAAACATTTGCTAACTTCTCATGGCATAAATTATGTGTATGAAGTTCAAAGTTTAGGATATGAAGAAGCATTGAACCTTTTTGGTCGGCATGCTTTTCCAAATGGCCAAAGAGTTGAAATAAGAAGGGATCTCATAGATAGAGCACTACATTATGCTAAAGGCCTTTCGTTAGCCCTCGAAGTGTTGGGCCCATTCTTATGCAGAAGGAATGAATCTGAATGGGGAAGTGCATTGGATAATCTCTCTAAAAGTCTCGACCAGACTATCGATCGAGTTCTCAAGACAAGCTTCGATGGATTGAGGGACAACGAGAGGGATATCTTCCTCGATATTGCTTGTTTCTTTAAGGGGGAACGTATAGAATACATTGAGCAAATTCTTGACAGCTGCGATTTTGACACAACCAGAGGGGTGGAAACTCTCATAGAGAGGTCCTTGATAAAAAATAAAAAATAAAAAATAAAAAGAGAACGGGACCCTACAAATGCATGATCTAGTTCAGTTGATGGGTAAGCATATTGTTATTCAGGAATGTCCCGATAATCCTGAGAAACACAGTAGAATATGGCTTTTCGAAGATGCTATGGACATTCTATGTGAAAATTCCGTAAAATTTATTTGGTTGACTTTGCCATATCTCAATTTTTACATTTCTCTAATTTGGACAATACAATTCAAATATTAAAGAAAATTTTATGTGAAGCCTAAATTTGTTCTAATATGGTGCAGGAGACGAATGCAGTAAAGGCCATAGTATTGAACCGGCCTGCACCAGAAGAGATCACTATTAGTCCTGATGCTTTTGCAAACATGAAAAAGTTGAGAATGCTCATCTTGCATGGGCATATCTCTTCACGAGGTCATGTACGTCTTCCCAATGGGCTAAGATGGCTTAAATGGCCCAATGCCCCGAATCTAGAAATGGGCTCTTGTCCAAAGAAACTCGTGAGTCTTGATGTCACTTACAGTCCTATCAAAAAATTAGGAGGCGAATTTCAGGTAAACTCTTGTGATGATTAGCTTTCCCTTTTTATAGATACAAAACTATTCGCATTCTTTAATGACTGTACTAGTGTGTTTTTGCAGAATTTTAGAAAGTTGAAATACATCAATTTGCGTGGATGTGAGTTCTTGGCTAGTGTTCCAGACCTTTCATCGGCTCCAAATCTTGAGATGTTAGATCTTGGCTTTTGCAAAAGCTTAGTGGAGGTTCACCAATCGGTCGGATACCTTGAAAAATTAAATTATTTGTCGCTATTTTGTTGCTTTAATCTTAGTGAATTTCCTAGTACACTCTAGACAAAATCTCTTAAATGGCTTGATCTCGGTGATACTAAAATTGAGAAGTGCCCTGATGTTTCAGTATTAGAAAATCTAGAAGTTTTTAATCTAGCAAGCTCAGCCATTAAAGAACTCCCTGCATCAATTGGTAATCTCATTTCTTTGAAGTTTTTATATTTAGAAGATTGCAAAAATCTTGCAACATTTCCATCGAGCATTTATAAGTTGAAAAATCTCAAGTATTTGGATCTCCAAAATTGCTTGAATTTTGTCATGTTTCCAAAGAACTTGGAGGATTCAATGGATCCCGATGGCGATATGGGATTTCAAAATCTGGAAGAGTTACTGCTTAATGGCTGCAATCCATCAGACGTGGAGTTCCTGGAGAGTTCTAGTTTTCCCAAGTTGAAGTACTTAGGTCTTCCAAGTAACGAGTCTACTCATATGATCAATAAGTATGATTCTTGGAAAGACTTGTTTGTTCATGAACGCAAGCGGTTACAAGATTCGTCGAGTCTGCCCTCCGACTGCCTTGAAGTTGACTTGTCGTTATGCTGTAAATCCAAAGGGGGCAATGTGGCCTCACTCGAGGTCAGACTCTCTCTCTCTCTCTCTCTCTCTCTCTCTCTCTCTCTCTCTCTAAATTTGAATGCTTGATATGCGTACTGACTGTATGACAAAAAGTCCCAAAGACGACAATAGGCAGAGTTTTCCTCAGTGGAAGAGAGATGCCAGAATGGATTCTCCCCGGTAACAAGGGATTCATATCTTTCATGGTTCCCTGGGACTTGTATGACAAGTTCCTAGGACTAGCAATCTGTGTTGCTCCTGGACCGCAGGGAGGAAATATGTTCCAAAGAGAATTTAGTTTCCAAATATCTATGAATGGTGGAAGGTTGGTTAAGTATATGACAGACCCCTATGAATGTAAATCCGATGGTGTGTGGCTATGTTATGTCCCACGCAGTAGTCTGAATGGAGTAGAGAAGCTTATGCGAAACAAGTGGAGCCATTTCCAAGTTTGCTTCAAAACATCTCAGGTAAGCATAAAGAAGTGTGGATTCCGTCTAGTATGCGAGCAACAGGAGGATGATCTGAGGGTCTGTACTCCAACACCATCAGCAGATGCAAAAGAAAGTGGAAATCTCAAAGAAAGAGACTCAGGAAAAAGACAATTTTCAGTAGGCTTGGAGGAAGAAGATAGTCCAGTGAAATGGGACTCAACAAAGAAGATGAGATGGTCCGAACAGGGCAAGACTATGGGTTCGCAAAACATGCCCGACGAATTGGACTTATTCAGGTAGTGATTCTAGGTGATTTTGACTCCAACACCTCTTGGCTTTTTCCCTTTTTTTGTCTCTACTAGAAATTTGTAAATGTATGCTCCCTCGATCAGAATTCAGCATCACTCTGAAATAGAGGTTTCGCATCAGGCGACTGTCATGGTTGAGAAACTTTTTTTTTCCTCTGTTACTCTATGATATGTGATGCGGACTACCATTAATTCAAAATTAAGTGGATGCTTGTTGAATGGCCATGGTCTTCCAAGTTGCTCCATGTAATTTATTGTATGGACCTCTGTCCCCTCTCTTTATCCAATTAATGATGCCAATACTTTATACTCTAAAATTCTGAGATAGCAAGTTTTGCTCGATCTTATATAAATCTATATTTTCAGGAAAGATAAGTAATTGTATCCAAGGTCAAAGGGTCCATACCGGGAAGATTAGTTGATTCCTCTGTTGTTAATGGGTATATTTCATTGGATAGGTACAAAGGGGGAGCTTTAGCTTTAAAACTTTGCATTTAAGTTTTTAAAGACAACGGCTCAAAAGGATTTTCATGAAAAGCAACTTGTAAAACATTCATTGCGAAGTGATCTATAAAATAAGAAAAAAAAAATAGAAAAAGGAAATCGAAGGAACTTGCGGTTGCATATGAAAGCATAGGCGGGTGGCACAACAGTGGGACCTAGGCGGTGCACGGCTGAGGTCGAGGAAGCCTAGGCGACGCAAAGCAGGTGTCGCAGGACCCAAGAAGCGTAACACCAAGGCTATTGATTCCACTTGCACCAACTATGATCCGAGAGTTGGTTTGCAAAACGTGCCTGTCGAATTGGTCCCCACTTGTTGTGGAAGTGATTCTAGGCGATATTAATTCTAATGCCTCTTGTTTTTCCCTTTTCTGGGTCTCTACTAGAAATTTGAAAACATAGGCTCCTTCGTGATCAGATGTTTCGGCGAGTTGAGCATAAAAGTGCACCTCCCGTCTTTGCCTAAGTGTTAGGAGTTTGGGTGGTGATGGCGAATGGCTTCGTTAAGTTTGAGCACTGGCCCCATCGTCTCGACTTCTAAGTATCTGCAGAGGTTTGCTCTCGTAAGATTCCGATTTGAATAATTCATTGGCATATTTTCTTCGATTTAAAAGCAAACGAGGACGACCACATTGCTTCTTCCAATAACTAATCCACCACCACATTCGCATCATTGTAACGTTTTATGAGACTGGTGGGCTGGGACATGTCAGCCGCCCTTTTGGGCGTCCTTTGACAAGGTTATTATATAGTTACATAGTCCGGCCCAGCAGGTCCGGCCCGGCCCGGCCCGTTTGATCCCGTGGAGGCCTTTTGCGAAATCACACTCGTGCGTTTTTAATATGACGAACGAACCTGGGAAACAAGTCAAGTTTCAGCGGCTGGCGCAGCGTTTTCGCTGCTTGCGGAGCTTTCTAGCGATGGAGACTGACAAAGGATCGCGGCTGGTGCCTTCTGTTTGGGCTGCAGTTCGACATTGGCTTCTCAGCTTCAGTGCGGACGCTGTGGACAATCTCTCCCGGTTATTGCGTCGAATCGAGAAAGTCGTCTTTTTCTGTTAAAGTGTGTTCGTGTCTTCAGCAATGGCTTGGTATACCCTTTGAGTCATTGGCCTTATCTCACATAACTTGGAGTACAATATATCCTCTTCTCATTACAGAGGGGCATTTCATCACATCATTTTGATTAATGAAGTTCCCTGCTGGGAGTTCAACTTTTGGATAGGATATATCTCAAGCTACGCTTCGTGCTTGTAGGATAATCTGATTGAGTGGGATGGAGGGAAAAACCGGAGAAAGCAAAGAGACTAGGATGGGAAGGGGAGCTGCATCCAAGTATGTTAACTTCCTATATGACTTAATCGTTTGGTAATTCAAATTCGTAAGAGCTTAGGATTTGATGCCCAGCCTTGGTAGTTCCTGCTATCTATTTTCACCGGAAAAATTTAGAGACGAATGATTCGCTCATCATATTGTCTTCTGGATATGGAGATCGTTGAGTGCACTAAAGTACTTGAACCAATTCTTGAATGGTTTCTCTTGAGATCCTAAGAAGTAAATAATATTATTACAAGTGTGATCCCCGCCTGAAATAAGCTTTCATGTGTGCACTCCACCTTGAGGTTCCAAAGTTGAACAACAAGATTTTTTTTCTATTCAGATATTGGATTGGAGGCTGCTAACAAGATATAGATTCCCTCGCTTAGATTACCTACTGACCCAAACAAATCCCATATCAAGTGATCGATATCCCTCTCAAATATTTTGTACAGTTATGACACTTTGCATCACTTCACAAATTCTGATTAACGTTTTGTAAGTTGATGTGTAGTCGTAACACCATGAGTCTCCA
This sequence comes from Melaleuca alternifolia, assembly GCA_019926035.1. Classification (NCBI taxonomy): domain Eukaryota; kingdom Viridiplantae; phylum Streptophyta; class Magnoliopsida; order Myrtales; family Myrtaceae; genus Melaleuca; species Melaleuca alternifolia. The sequence continues at coordinate 352,046 of JAGKPW010000330.1, forward strand.
CTGTACATATATTGTCTGCTTTGGATCCTAAATTCTCACAATTTTGTTCTTCTCAGTACAAAAGAAGTACTAAAACATAGAAAGAAGTACTACCTTTTAGCTATCAAATTGCTTTCATCATGCATTTACTACCTTTTTAGTAGTCTTAACCGATGCCGCTAGGGTACTCCGATCCTTATGTCGCTTGCAATAAACTTTTAAAAAACTTGTCGAAGGAATTCATTTTTGCTCTATAAGAAATCGGTTCGCTCGCAAATCATATGAAAATTTCCATTTTGTTTTTTTTTTGGGTTTTTTGGGTAAGGAAAAAAAATATCCATTTTGTTGGTCACTACAAAACATGGAAATTGGATAATTTCCCATAGATTCAATCCCCAACTCGTCTCTTTACAAATAATAAGCCATAGTCACTTACAAGTGGAATGGACGTTGGGAGATCACTTCATGAGTCGAGAGCCGTCAAATTCAATATTTTGATCAAAAAAGGAAAATTGATAAATAAAAAAATAAATACTAAACTTTACCTGATGGATCATATGAGAAAATGACACCCATCTATTGCTGAGAAACACCTATATGAAATTATTTGCTAGGAGATAAGGCCACAAAGCAGAGTTGTCTGGATCTCGAATCTTGCATGGTTGACTTCAAGCATCCTCAGGATGGGTCAGGCCTTTGTTCTAGGTAACCAGTTCTTGACAACATGCAAAGTTATAGCGTATAGGATGAAGCCATCAATATGCAAAGTTTTCTTAACTTCTTTTCATGATCTAAGTTATGAGGGCAGGGAGCAAGCAATTATCCTAACGTTATCAGTTTAAGTATTACCTCAAAGTTGTGAGAACATGAGTTTGTACACTTATGATGTGCTAAAGATATCCATTTTTTTTCTTTACCAGAAAAAGTATATCCTTCTTTTCCTTAAAAAAAATTTCTTTGCCAATTTTATTTAAGTTCTTATTTTTGTGCTACTACTGTGAAATTTGAATTCATAGTCAATAGAAAATGTGTTTTAAAATCTTAGAGCCGAAACTCTAAGTTTAACCACAAGAACTGGTTCTCGGATCCTGATGTTCAGCACTGCTTTAAAAAGTATATTTATAAAAAAAAATTCAAAATTTTTAGTTATTGTTTTCCCTTTCTTTTTTTTCTTTTGTTCTTTCAATTTTTTTTTCCAGCTTCTTTTTGCAAAGTTAGCGATAAGGGGAAGCAGAGCAAAGAAAGAGTTGGTTAGAGAGGGAGATAGTCAAGGTTTAACCAGTTTAAGTTTCCAAAACTGAGAAGTTGTTTTATATTTATGATGTGCAACGATATCCTTTGAAAGAACACCTGTATACCTTCTTTTCACTTAAAACGTGGTTCTTATTTTTGTGCTACTACTGTGAAATTTGAATTCATAGTCAATAGAAAATGTGTTTTAAAATTAATTAGATATTAATACTTAGAGCCGAAACTCTAAGTTTAACCACAAGAACTTAACAATTGGTTCTCGGATCCTGATGTTCAGCACTGCTTTAAAAAGTATATTTATAAAAAAAAATTCAAAATTTTTAGTTATTGTTTTCCCTTTCTTTTTTTTCTTTTGTTCTTTCAATTTTTTTTTCTATCCTTTTTTTCCTTTCTTTCTCAGCTAACATCACTAGCCACAAGCTAGGGACGAGCCGCCAGCCTTGAGTGAGGCTGGTTGGTGAGATCGTCCCTCACTTGTGGCTGGCCATTAGTCGAGGAAGAAGGGAAAAAAGAAAAAAAAGAAATATAAAATATAAAATTATTTAAAAAGTTAGATTTTTTTTTGTCTGAGATATAGTCAAGAGTTTGAAATCATCCTTCATTTAAATTCCAAATACTAGAGATTATGTTGCGAGAAAGATTATATTTCATTAAACTGCAACGGTCCTAAGTCTAAAAGAACAAGTCTGGGTTGAGCTGTGCATAACGTGGTTCATTCTTTTCTAATGTATAGTTATCAAGGTAATTTTTCCTTTAATAGAAAAAAAATAATCTTCAACGAGTTGATTGAATAATTGAACGCTTGATTCATAAAACATATCGGATATTTAGTCACGAAGTCCTCATCTAAATTAAGTTTAAGGGATTACATCCATGTTGATGGAGTCTTAATCCACGTGGATGAGACACTTTGGTTGCATTCGTAGAGTTTAATCAAGTGAAACAATCCATTGATAAAAAACAAAAAGAAAATATATGTAAAAAAGAAAATCCTATTTATTGTTAAAAAAATCCGCTATAAATTTCCAAATCATTTTCTGAAAAAATGATCATTTTCGATCACATATCATCAAACAAAGGGATACTAATCAATTTCTGAAAAAAATAATTTTCTGAAATGCATTTTTCAATCATGAAGTTTTTCCTCAAACAAACGTAACCTTAGTTTCTTTATTCATTAGCTATTCCATGCAAAATTTTGATGTACAACTAAAGAGATCTCTGAATTAGTACAGTATTTTTTTTTGGTGATAAATATTCACCGCTGCCACCATTTGTTATCCAGGATCAATCCATTTAACATGTGTTCATCTCACGTATTATTTACCACACAGGGTCCAACTCCAAAATTAGAGCATCACTTCCCTCCCTTTGTACTTCATAAAGAATGATAAGGAGCTACTAATGCTAGCAACCTTTTGAGGGGGTCAGCCCCATAAAAAAAAAAGGCATACACTTCTTTTCACATCTTATTACAATAGAAGTTATTGCGCCCACAGGAGATTATTTAGACATCGAATTATTCCATTTTTTGAGGAGAAAAATCTGCATATGGCTGCTTATGACTGGAGATTATCTTTCTAGAATACAGAGGGAGTCTACTCTACTTTGTTTATCAAGGGTTATCTCACTATTTCCATGGGATTTTGGAGTATTATCATTGTATCATCATCTCCTAGTCCTGTATTGCCCGGAAAAACAATCAACACATGATATAATTTGCTCATCAGTGGTGCTAATGCACATAATGTTGTTACTTAACAGAGCATAAGAATTGGGACAGATCGATTGCATAAATAAAATCCTTCTCCTAAAATTTGACTGAAGCTGATTCAGCGAAGCAAGTCATTATCGTAAGAAAGTTATCAAACTACTTTGGTTTGGTGCAGTATGATTGCTTATTAGATTTCTATGGTTTCAAGTACATGTCCATCGAGCAAGAGCCAAAGATAGCCGTCTGCGTCTCCTGTTGTCCAATTTGAGAAGCACTGAGTTTTTGTCTTACTTAGCAAAGTGTAGAACAAGAAGTTATTGAAGTTGGTCTGATTCAAAGATACATAACTGGATGTTCTGCAGATTAGCGAGCTCTCAGATTAAAGAGTACAATAGAGCTCATGTATTTGACCAACGGGTGCAAGAAAGTGGTGGTGGTTCCTCACTCAATGGGAGTCATCTATTTCCTTCACTTTCTAAAATGGGTCGAAGCGCCTCGGTTGGTTGGTGTGCCAAGCATATTAAAGCAATTATGAATATCGGTCCCCCATTTCTCGGCGTTCCAAAGGCAGTTAGTAACTTACTCTCCTCCGAGGGCAAAGATGTTGCCATCATCAGGTTAGCTTTTACTTGCATCAAAGGACATTTGCTATAGAATATTGAATTCCATTAAGGTAGATACTGTACTTCATGCACTAGCTTCATATTATAAATTTCATCTTATATAAATTTATAAATGACTATGAACTAATTGGGATAGTTGCTAATAGTTGGAGAAAATCTAATGCGCGTCAATTTGTTTTTGCCAGTAAATGATTGCTATGAAGTTTTTAATATGATTCTCAGGCTTTATTCCTTTGCAGAGCAATGGATCCTGGGGTTACGGATTCTGAAATTCTTGGGCTTCAGACTCTGGAACATCCAGGACATGGCATTCAATCATCTCGTTAGTCCCTAAAGGAGGAGAGACCATTTGGGGCGACTTGGATTGGTCTCCGGAAGAAGGGCATGGTTGCAGTCTGGCAAAGAGAAGAACCCTACAATCCTATGGAATGAACTCAAACCACGTCAATGGAAAGAGAACTTTCAGCGTCATGAAGGACCCTGTAAAGTATGGAAGAATAATTTCTTTCGGCAAGGAGGCATCATATTTACCTTCTTTGGAGCTCCCAAGTGTTGATCTTGAGGTACAACTGTTTTCCTCGATTTCAAGTCTCACGTGTTATAAATTTTCGGTTTCTTGATTTTCCAGCTTGGGGTCTCCATACATCATGTTTTTTTATGTGTGCCATCTCAAAAAATGTTGTCATGAGAAAGTTCCCAACTCTCCTAATCATTAGCTCAGAGAAACGTCGTTATATAGTGTACGTATGCCTCCTTGATTTGCAGGCTAAAATGTCCTCTAAAATTGATTTATCATTAGTTTTCCTTAATCCTAGTGGGGCTAGTCTTGTATTGCTCCCAGTATTATGTACTGTGCATAGCTAATGTTCTTCCAACGATGCTACGCAGGCACTTTTACTTGGAAGCCCCTTGGCAATATCTAACTCAACGTGTCAAGAGGTGTGGACTGATATGATGAACTCAGCAGAGAAAGCATTCGAGATGTCGCAGACAATAAAGTGTATACTTCTCGAACTCTGCTCGACCTACTACGTTTTGTGGCCCCAAAGATGATGCAGCGTGCGGAGGCTTATTTCTCTCATATGATAGCCGATAATCTCAACGACCCCAAATATGAACACTACAAGTACTGGTCGAATCCGCTCCAAATGGAGTATGTATCGATAATTTGACATTCTATCATCTTGAGAGTTTCTCTTGCTTGAAGTGTAAAGTTTCTGTTTTATTAAACATAATACTATTTCAGGTTGCCAGATGCTCTTGACATGGAAATATATTGCTTATACGGAGTCGGAATTCCCACCGAAAGATCATATGTCTGCAAGATGGCACCCAATGGCAAATGCAAGAGCATTCCCTTCCGAATAGACAGCACAGCTGAGGGATACGAGGACAGCTGCTTGAAAGGCGGAATCTACTTTGTGGATGGTGACGAGAGCGTACCCGTCCTTAGCTCTGGCTTCATGTGCGCCAGAGGGTGGAGAGGAAAAACGAGATTTAACCCCTCTGGAGCCACCATGTACGTGAGAGAATACCGGTACAGGCCACCGGTAAGCCTCCTCGAGGGCCGAGGTGCCGCAAGCGGGGCCCATGTCGACATCATGGGCAATGTGGCCTTCATCGAGGACGTCCTGAGGATCGCCGCAAGGGCCACCGACGATGAGATCGGCGGTGATAGGATCTATTCTGACATTATGAGGATCTCAGAAAAAATAAACATACGGCCCTGATCTATTCCGTCAAATGGATGGGTCGGATCGATTTTGATCGAATCAAATATGATCAAATATGGATCGGACCATATTTGATCCACACATACCCAATCCAATCCATATTTAAACTATTCATATATATTAGGGGTGATCGGTTCCCGGGCGGTTCCCGGTTCCCCTAGGAACCGGGAACCGGACCGGTGGAACCGGTTCCCTGTTATGTGGAACCGGGAACCGGACCGGACCGCACTGGGCGGTCCGGTCCGGTTCCCTCCCGGTCCGGTTCGGTTCCCGGGTGGGTATTCATCTCCATTACTCAAAGTACATCATGCCGTTTCTGTATGCTCCCTCCAGTAACCCACATAATTGGATTAATGAACAGGTATTGGCGTCCCAACATCCAGAAAGCCACAAATGCAGAAGAATCGGACTAGGAGCAAGGGAAGGATGAAAGCACTACTCTCATTGAATTGAACATAACTTACAAACTTCTCCAAGCTGTTACATTTTTCACTTGCTAAACTATTATGCAAAATATGCCAACCAACAAAAAATCAAAGAAAACACGTGTTCAAGTTCTGAATCATCACTGAAAAAATCAAAAAACGCACAAAAATGAAGGCATCTCAGTTCTTGATAATTCCTTCAGAACCTTTTTAGCAATTGCCCCCGATGCAACTCTTCCAATTGATGAAATATGGGGATGAAGATGATGACCCTGAAGAAAGCAACGAAGAATCACTTGGCGGCAATTCGATTACAGCGACAACTCAATATATTGATGAATATTGATTCAGAAATGTTCCCGAGGTGCGGCGAGGAATATCAGCAGTCAAAGAGAGTGAGCGAGACCAATGCAATCCCCTTTATAGATGATTCGACCATAAAAAAATCAAACTTTCCGAGCAAATCCATCTTACTGTGCTCAGAAATGGACAAAATCGATCCAAACCAAAAGCAACAGTGAAGGCACTCATGCAACGCGAATCGATGAACTACAAACAAAATCGTCATGCTAAGATCAGTGAAAGCCCCAATTCAACAGACGGTTCAGATGTGCACCTTCAGTTCGATCGAAAATTTGTTCCGAAGGACAAGAAGAAGAAGTAGCGGAGAGCGAGGACTCTAGTAACTAGGGCACAGCGACGCAGGTGGAGAATGCAAAGCAATAGAGTAACTTACCGGTACGAGTGAGAACAGTTAGAGGAGTCGCGTGCGAGGTGGAGGTGCTGGACTCGAGCGACCTTCTGAAGGAAGAAGGAGGAAACGCAGCTTCTGTGGTGTGGAGCTCCGAAGGAGTGCGAGAGCAGAGAGGTTAGGGTTAGAGTGAGTTGAGAGTGTGAGAGGCTGAGACTGAGAGCGTGAGCGTCGCGTAGGGGTGAGAAAGAAAAAGAATTTGGTAAAAAAATTTGTTTTATACTTTTTTTTTATTTTTTTAAAATTGTCGGTCCGGGTGGGCGGTTCCACCCCGGAACCGGGAACCGGACCGAAAATTCCCGGTTCCGTTTATATGGAACCGGGAACCGGACCGGTACATTTTAGAACCGCCCAGAACCGACCGGTTCGGGCGGTTCCGGGCGGTTCCCGGGCGGGCGGTTTGCGGTGCTCACCCCTAATATATATGAATTATGTTGATAAATTTAAATCGAATTACAAAAAATAAAAAAATAGTAAATAATGCAAATAGTTTATCAATATAAAAATTACAGACACTCTTACAACTATGATACTACCAGCAATCGACAGCTAGAACCTCACTAGCGAAAGTCTTCCAAAGCAAGGAAGCTCACATTTTTCCCACCTTCGCTCCAACCCTTACTAAGCAGCACTAGTCACTCAATCACCATTAAATCGGGCACTGGATGAGGAGTAGAAATGTAATATCTCTCTCTTCTCTCCTCTCTCTTCTCTCTTTCACCATGCGCCGACCCTCTCTGTCTCTCCTCCCCTCTCTTTCCTCTTTCTTCTTTCCTTCTCTCCCCCCTTCTTTGACTTTTCTCACCCTCTCTCTCTTCTTTGTTGACCTGGACCCCTCTCTCTCTCTCTCTCTCTCTCTCTTCTTCGTCTTCTTCCCAAGGCGTCGGCGGGCGTCGCTGTTTTTCTCCATGGTCGCAGCTTCCGCTTCTTTGTTCCGCCCCTGTTTCCGGTACCGAGCTCCGCCTCAACCTCAACCACCCCGCCAGCTACAGCCTCGCCCAGCTGCCACGGCGCGCGACGTCACCTCGGACGTCGCCCCTATCCGCGGAGTCACGGTCCCGACTCGTCAGCTGCTCAGCTTGGTCTCGACTCGTCAGATGCGAGAGATGAGAGAGACGTGGGCACAAAACATTATTGTAAAACGGGCTCATTTTTTTGGGCTTTAATCACTCAACTTTTAGTCTCTTGAAAATGGGTCACCAAAATGGGTTCACCCAGTGCATAGTTAGAACAGGGCAGATTTTTTGTAGACTGAGAGCCTGGAACATCTTCATAGGCCTACCGATCATTTATATAAAGTTCTAATTTGCAATATGCAATTTTGGATTAGAGAAAAGTAGGGTTAGTTCAGATTTCTCTAATTTTTAATGGATCTCTGCTGGAAAATAGCGATATGGTCATCATGTATAAAATATTTCGCTATAAACGTATCTCGCAAACTCTATTAATCTTGTCAACTGTCACATATGATATTTTAATGACGAAATTGGAGGAAATCGAAATAAATGGAAAATTCGAAACGGTGCCAGTTTGAGGAATTTTGTGGATCAAAACATCATTGAAGTACACATGTTTAAATAGTATTAGTTTGTGATATTCATTTTAATAATCCTAATAATTCTCTCTCTTCTTCTCATCCCTTTCAAGAGTCAGTCCCATTTCATTGGGCAAGCGAAAATAACAAGTTATTTTCTCGGAGACTATTTGGTAAAGTCAAGTTCATACAAGAATTGCGTTTACATTCTTCATTGGCTTGCGCTGAAGTTCGCTCTCTTTTTCACTTTCCATCCCAATCGCGCGACCCTCCTTTGAAGCCCTTGTCTGCCTCAAGTCGTCATCGTCTACTCAGAAGTCAGAACGAAAAATTCAAGGAGGTAGAAGTAACATTGCCAATCACTTTCAGAACTCAAGAAATTGCCCAGAACATGTGTGTGGGGATATTTATTTGGAAGGGAGGGGAGTAAAGTTCCGAATGGAATAGGTTCCGTGATAATACGCACAATCATTTTGGAGCAGTCGGTCTGGTACTACCTTCCGCGGTTTATGCACAGAGAAGACGAAAGTCAAAAAAGAAACTCTGACAAATAGATACGGAAGCGTGTACGGTCTCCACTTTACCTGTTTGGGATAGTGCCTTTGCGTGTGGGGCTCGTTCTGATCCACGTCTAAAATCTCGAATCTTGCACCGATGTTCACGCATCCTCAGGATGGACTAGGCCTTTGCTCTAGACGACGACTTCTTGACAACGCCTGTCATTCCATAAATATCATCAAAGGGTCAATAAATAAATAAAAAAACACAAAGAAAATGTGGAAAATTTAAGACGGAAAATTGGGATTGGGTATGTTTTCACTTACGCTACTTTTTGGTTATTTTAGTAAATAATCCTCTCTCTTTTTTTTTTCTGTTGATAGTAATATGCTCAATTTGTAGCATATAAGATGGAGCCATCATTATCCAAAGTTTTCTTAAGTTCTTTTCATGATCTCATTTATGAGCGCAAAGAGCAACATCAAGCGGTAATCCAATTATCTTAACGTTATTGATTGATCTATCACCTTAAAGTTGTTCGACTCTGAGGTTGTACACTTATTTTGTGCTAAAGAAATCCAATTCTTTTTCTTATTTTTATTATGTGATACTTGTGAAATTTGAATTCAACGGCTTAGGAGTCAACATGAAATTCTTTCCAAAATATAGTTAGGTATCAATATTCGGAGCCGAAGCTCTACGCTTGAGCACGAACACTTATACATTGATTCTAAGCTCTCGAAGTTCAAAACTACTTTCAAAATAATTTTGAAATTTTTCTTTTCTTTTTTCCTCCTTTTTCCCTTCTTTCTCATTAGATGGCCAATGACATCACTAGCCACGAGCTTGTCAGGTTTGGGCAAGGTTGGTCGACAATGCTCGTCCCTCACCTATGGCTAGCCATTGATTGAGGAAGAAGAGTAAAAAAGAAAAAAAAAAGAAATAGAAAACATGAATTACTTAAAAATTAGAATTCCTTTTATTTGAGATGTAGTCATGAGATTGAAATCAACTTCCAATTAAATTTCAAATACTATAAGACATCGATAAAATATAATCAAACAAAAGAAAGCCAATCATTTTATGAAAAAATGATTTCTCAAAAGGCAATTTTTCTTCAATGAAGCCTTCCCCCAAACAAACACGCCTTTAGTTTCTTTATTCATTAGCTATTTCATTTGAGAATTTGATGTACAACTAAAGAGATCTCTGAATTAGTACAACTAATCCTAATGATGTAGATGTATTTTCTCTCTCTTCTCCCTCTTACGAAGAGTCGAGTCCCATTTCATTGGGCAAATGAAAATAACATGTGGTTTACTCTGAGACTATTTGGTAAAACCAAGTTCATACTAGGATTGCGTTTAGATTCTTCATTGCCTTGCGCTAAAGTTCGCTTTATTTCTCACTTTTCATCCCATCGGCGCGACCCTTCTTTTAAGTCTTGTTAGCCCCAAGTTGTCGTCTCCTCAAAACGCAGGATTCAAGAAGTAAAAGTGACATTCCCACTCACTTTCTGAACTCAGGAAATTGCCCAGAACTGGTGTGTAATGACATTCATTTGGAGGGGAGGGAAGGAGGAAAGTTCCGAAAGGAACGCAGGTTCCAAGAAAATGCCCACAATCAATTTCCAATAGTGGCTCTAATATTACTTCCGCGGTCTACGCGCAAAGAAGACGAAAATTAAAAAGAAACTCTGACAAATAAATGTGGACGCAGGCAGAGTCTCTACTTTACCTGTGAGTGATAGTGCCTGTGCCTGTGCCTGTGTGTGTGTGATAGGGGAGGGAAGGAGGAAAGTTCCGAAAGGAACGCAGGAGGAAGGAACGCAGGTTCCGGGAAAATGCGCACAATCAATCTCGAATAGTGGCACTGGTGGTACTTCCGCGGTTTAAGCGCAAAGAAGACGAAGGTAAAAAAAAAAAAAAAAACACTGACAGATAGATGTAGACGCAGGCAGAGTCTCTACTTTACCCGTTCATGATCATTGTCACTTCGAGAGATAAACATTTGCTAACTTCTCATGGCATAAATTGTGTGTATGAAGTTCAAAGTTTAGGATACGAAGAAGCACTGGACCTTTTTTGTCGGCATGCTTTTCCAAATGACAAGAGAGCTGAAATAAGAAGGGGTCTTATAAATAGAGCACTGCATTATGCTAACGGCCTTCCGTTAGCCCTCGAAGTGTTGGGCTCATTCTTGTGTGTAAGGAATGAATCTGCATGGGAAAGTACGTTGAACAAACTCTCCAAAAGTCCCGACCAGACTATTAATGGAGTTCTCAAGATAAGCTTTGATGGATTAGGGGACAAGGAGAAGGAGATTTTTCTCGATATTGCTTGTTTCTTTAAGGGGAAACATATGAAATACATTAAGAAAGTTCTTGACAGCTGTGATTATGACACAAACATAGGGGTAGAAATTCTCATAGAGAGATCCTTGATAAAAAAAAAAAAAACGAGACCCTGCAAATGCATGATCTGGTTCAGTTGATGGGTAAGGACATTGTCAATCATGAATGTTGTGATGATCCTAGAAAACGCAGTAGAATATGGCTTTTGGAAGATTTTATGGACATTCTTTACCAAAATACGGTAAAAGTTATTTATTCAATTTTACTAATGTCTCTGTTTTTACGTGACTCTGAGTTGAAGGCAAATTTCAATGAAAATTTTGTGTGATCACTTTATTATGGTATAGGAGAAGAATGCAGTAAAGGGCATAGTATTGAAACAGCCCACACCAGAAGGGATAACTATTAGTCTTGATGCTTTGGCAAACATGGAATTGTTGAGAATGCTCATCTTGGATATGCGTATCTCTTCACAAGGTCCTATACGTCTTCCTAATGGGCTAAGATGGCTTGAATGGACCAATGCCCCGAATCTAGAATTTGGCTCAAGTTTAAAGAAACTCATGTGTCTCGATGTCAGTTACAGTCCTATCAAACAATTAGGAGGTGAACTTCAGCTAAGTCCTTGTGATGATTAGCTTTCCCTTTTTATAGCTAAAAAACTATTTGTATGCCTTAATGACTGCACTAGCATGTTTTTGCAGAATTTTAGAAAGTTGAAGTCCATCAATTTCTGTGGATGCGAGTTCTTGGCTAGTGTTCCAGACCTTTCATCGGCTCCTAATCTCGAGATCTTGGATCTCCAGGAGTGCATAAGCTTAGCAGAGGTTCACCAATCAGTCGGATACCTTGAAAAGCTAAAAGAATTGTCACTGTCTAGTTGCTTTAATCTTAGTGAATTTCCTAGTACCCTCAAGGCAAAACCTCTTGAACACCTTCATCTTGATGATTGTACTAAACTTGAAAAGTTCCCTAATATTTCAGTAAAGATGGAACATCTAGAATCTCTTCATCTAGGAGGCTCAGCCATTAAAGAACTCCCTGCATCAATTGAAAATCTCGTTTCCATGAAGCATATATGTTTAGATCGTTGCAAAAATCTTGCAATGCTTCCATCAAGCATTTATAAGTTGAAAAATTTGGAGTTATTGAATCTCAATTATAGCTCCAATTTTGTCACGTTTCCAAAGAACTCAAAGGATTCAATTGACCCTGATGGCGATCTGGGATTTCAAAATCTGAAAATGATATGGCTTGATGGCTGCAATCTATCAGACGAGGAGTTCCTCGAGAGTTGTTGTAGTTTCCCCAAATTGGCGAACCTCAATCTTTCAGGTAACAAGTTTAATCCTCTGTCGACATGGATTGGCAATTATGATTATTGGAAAGGCTTGTTTGCTCTTGAACGCAAGCAATTACAAGAGATTCCTCGGCTTCCATCAAATATGGGCATCATAGGAGCGAATAGTTGTAATTTTCTACATAAACTCCCAGATTCGTTGAGTCTACCCTCCGACTGCCTTGAAGTTGACTCGTCGTCATGGCGCAATGTGGCCGATGTGTCACCACTCGAGGTCAGACTTTCTCTCTCTCTCTCTCTCTAACTTTGAATGCTTGATGTGCGCACTGGCTATATGATAGAAAGTCCCAAAGACGAAGAGATTTCAAATTTGCCTAAGTGGAAGAGAGATGCCAGAATGGATTCTCCACTGTAAAGAGGGATTCGTATCTTTCATTGTTCCCCGAGACTTGTATGGCAAGTTCCTAGGACTAGCACTCTGTGCAGTTATTTACCCGAAGGAAGGAAGAGAGTCCACAGGCATATGTAGGTTCGAACTATCTGTTAATGGTAGAGGGTTGTTGTTCGATGTAGGAGGCTTCCGTCGATTGGAATCCGATCATGTGTGGCTATTTTACGTCTCACGCTGTAGTCTGATTGGAGTAGAGAAGCTTATGCGAGACGATTGGAGCCATTTCGAAGTTCACTTCAACGGATGGGACTCAATCTTAAAGAAGTGTGGATTCCGTCTAATATGCGAGAAACAGGAGGATGATCTGAGGGTCTGTATTCCAACACCGTCAGCAGATGCAAACGAAACTGGAAATCTCAAAGAAAAAAACTCAGGAAAAAAGGCAATTTTCAATAGACGTGGAGGAAGAAGATAGTCCAGTGAAACGGGACTCGACAAAGAAGATGAGATGGTCCGAACAGGGCAAGACTATGGGTTCACAAAGCATGCTTGTCGAATTGGACTTATTCGGGGAGTGATTCTAGGTGATTTTGATTCCAACGCCTCTAGGCTTTTTCCCTTTCTTCGTCTCTACTAGCAATTTGTAAATGTCTGATCGAGTCCTTCGATCAGAATTCAAAATCACTATGAAGTAGTGGTTTAGCATCATGCCACCGTCATGATCGAGAAACTTCTTATTCTTTTTCCTCTGTTTGCTTATGATTTGTGATGTGGACTGCCATTAATCGAAAATTAAGTGGATGCTTGTTGAATGGCCATGGTCTGCTAAGTTGCTTTGTGTAATTTATGACGTGGTCCTTTGTCGCCTCTCTTAATCCAATTAATAATGCCAATACTTCATACTCTAAAATTCTGAGATAGTGAGTTTTGCTTGATCTTACATACATCTATATCTTCAGGAAAAATAAACTATTGTATCCAAGATCAAAGGGTCAATACAGGGAAGATTAGTTGATTCCTCTGTTGTTAATGAGCAGATTACATTGGATAGGTACAAAGGGAGAGCTTTAGCTTTAAAACTTTGCATTTAACCCCGGTTTTTTTTTCTCTAGCCAAGGTTGACGGGGAACACTAATGCACTTGTGATGGCAATATTGGAAGAAAACAACATTATCAACCCTTCTATACCAAAAGTGCTAAAGCGTAAAAGCTGGAGCTTACCCGGAGTTTTGAGTATTTTTTAAAGCAAAACTTTACGTCCAAATTCTTGAAATTGCAGTACCAAACATAAAAAGTTTTGCTCAAGAGCCTTTGGATGCCCAAAATAGCTTAATTCAAGATGATTGAATCCTCGAATTTTCAACAGACAAATTGGACGGGATTGAAACAGACAATAAATTTGGAACATCAGTATAACTTTGAAGGGGTTTTCATCAAGTCAAATGATAGCTTGGAATGAATATGTTCAAGGGGGTATCGATTCATGATCTTCTATTGTCTCAATCCTAATAACATAAGTGTCGAATTTTTAATTTTTTTTATTTATGGTGCTTTTTCTCCTTTGGAAGAGTTGAGTCCCATGTCATTCCAAGCAGCATTTTGAGAATTTCTCCGAGAATGTCGGTAAGTCAAGTTCATACTAGGATTGCTCTTATACTCTTGTTCTGCTTACGGTAACATTTATTCTCTTTCTTCTTCCCTCACCCTTCGTTTAAGTCCTGGAAAGCTTTCGAAGTCGTCTGTTTTAAAGCGCCAAATTCAATAAAGAAGAAGTGATGTCGCCGGTCACCTTTCTGAATCCTACAAGCCCTTAGGCAAAACATTAGGACTAGTGTAGTTTCTACACGTGTGATCTCCTCACGTTACAAGGACATGTGAGATGTCAAATCTTCCTTACTAAACTATTTAAGGGTTAGAGTCATATAAGCCAACAACCAGCAATGTTTTTTGACATCTGGTTTATTGCTCATAACATAAGTTCATCTCAAATCAAATTCGCCAGACATGACCAAATTCTATACAGAGCATCCCCTTCTTCTCCTCCTCCTCTTTTTCTCCCTAGATAAATGATAGGGAAGAGCTACCGACGCTAGCATACCTTTTTTGAAGTGCCAACCAATTGAGGACATTTCGCATTTTATTGCAATGGGAAGAAGACCGACTATAGGAAAAAGATTAATAGTCTCGAAAGCGACGTGGCGATTCTATTTGGACATCAAATTATCCCTTGCTATCAGACTTTCCTAATTCTTGGGAAACATTTTGTATTGAGAACATTCAAGAACAAAATCAAAAGGATGACTCAACCTTTGTCCAAAAAATATATAAAAATGAAAAAAAAAAGCGATGTGAAAACTAACAAGCGCATAGCGATGTTGGGCGACTTCTCCAACAAAATCCTGGGCCTACCCGAATCGAAACAATCTCGGGTCAAAATTGGGCCTGTAATACCAGAACGATGGGCCAATATTTCATGAACTCTTTCTTTGCTGCCTTTTGAAGTTTTTGTTCCCCGCATATTCAGATTTGTTTCTTCCTTTTTGTTGTTGTAGTTTTTCTAACTTCTAAAGAGGCCAAAGAAATTAATCATGTATGATTGTAGGGGACCATTTGGTTCGGATGATTGCACCCAAAGCAAACTGTCTCTAGATAACGAATTACTGTGCGACATATTATGGATGACGTCACATAAGATCTCCTTTCATCGTTTTCTGCGATGAAGTGCGTGAGTATACCCTGAAAAGCATGCAAAGTGATCACTAGTCTTCTGTTTGCTTCCGCCTACGAAGAAGAGACTCAAGCGCCTTACTTTTGTCCAAGAGCAGTCACGGCTCACGCCAAAGATCTTTCTTCCCTTTCCGACTTTCCACCCCATCGGCCACCCTTCGTTCGAGTCTTGCCGGCCCCAAGCCGTCGATTTCAAAGTGCAATGTTCAATAAGTAGAAAATGATATTGCGAATGCATGTCACTTTCTGAACTCGAGACTTGAAGGCTCGTTACTATATTGTCGGTTCCAAATTTTTTAACGCTCTGAATCATGCTCACCGGTGGTGTCTTTATCAGATCGGAACACGTGTTGATCACGCGTTCAATTTACTGGACACGACCAAAATCATAACACCATCCTCTTCTCTCCTTCTTGACCATCAATTCCATTATTAAGGATTCTGGATCATATTGATCGATGGTGTCGTTTTCAAAGAATGATTATTAATCATATCGCAACGCGTATTGTTGGGAAAGAGTGGCAGTATCAACCACCCTCATCTTCTAAGCGTGACAAATATTAGAATGTTATCATGACGAGAGCAACACTGCTTACGGGAAATAATTTATGCTCCTCAAAACTATATGTTGATTCTACGGAAACATCGAATCATCTCGGCCCATCTTGTTATGGTGTATCGGAACAACAAGACTCACGGATCATATCATGTCAAGTCATAAAGTTAGAAAAATGTGCAGAAAAGTGCCCCTTAGCGTTATTCAGAAATTATAACAGGCAACATCAAGCTAAGTATGAATTTCATCTATAAATCCCAAAAGCGCGAAGCTCTTTTGGGTGACTTCTCGAGCAAAACCTCTGGCCGGACCCAATTGAAACAATCCCCAGTTAATTCAAATTAAATGGGCCGATTCTCTTGCTGATCCTCTCCCTTATAATTCGAACTTTACTTGAAGTTAGAATTATCGCATCCCAAAGTTTATTATTGTTTTTAAATTAACAAATTGCTTTTGCTATCTTTTTTATAGTCTCAACTAATGTCGCAAGGGTACTTCGACCATTATGTCGTTCACAATGAAACTCTTAAAAATCTTGTCAAAGGGATTCATTTTTGCTCTATAAGAATTTAGTTTGCTTACAGATCATTTGAAAATATTCATTTTGTTCGTCACTGCAAAACATGGAAATCAGATAATTTCCTGTAGATTCAATCCCCAACTCTTCTCTCGATAAACAAATGGGACTGCATTAAGGAGTCTAGACCACTTCTGGGTGGTGAGCGTGACTGCTTCAACAATGCGTTGATGCAGAGGGAGATCATCCTTTCAATCACGCTGAACATGAGTGCTCAGATTCCCTAATTCCTGTGAGAAGCTGAATTGGACTGAAAAAAAGCTACCGAGATCTCGACAAAATAGGTGTCTTAGTTCTATACCTGCACTGTCACTAAATGAAGTGGGTAAAGGTCGTGCATTTCATGTCATCTAAAGTTTTCGGCTCGATGCCACTGCTAGTGTGAGCTTGTTCTACTTTTTATAATAATAATAAGAAAACCAGTTGTTGTGGCTTCTACAGCATCTCTGATAAAAAAAATTATGGCTTGTGAAAATCCATCCGCTTAGTGAGTGTCCTTGCTCGTCAGGAGATTTATCTAATATCAATGAAGAATGCAATAGTTGATGAACATCTATCGGGTGTTCATCCTACAAGTTAATTCGCGTGGGAAAAAAGGACGCTTCATTACCTAACGTAGAGAGTGCATGGGGCAATGAATTGCAACTTAAATTATATGCCTGCAAGGCAAAGACCCTTAAGGCTCCATACATACATCTGTATAATTACAGAATACATACAAACGTAAGTAAAATCTAGTCTAATCTCAAGGATTGCAGAGCCAGTCTTGAATTGCCAACCACAATGCGTGGGTGAGAGTTAAGATGCAAATGACTAAGCTTCAAGTTGGTCATCGGCGAAGCATCGTGGCTGCTCTCCAACCATTCACGCAAAGCTTCTCTTTCATAAGTGAAACCGTCCGCTGCAATCTGAGGGTCATGCATTATTTCCTGAAAGCAACCACTGAGCAGGTAAGCCACAACCTGACACTCAAAAGACATGCCAAGGATCATGATCAACTTGCACATCTCAAGCTCACACTTCAGTGGAGAACAACAAAAGCTCTGCTCAACCAAAATACATTCTAGTTTAATCTCTCAATTTGAAAAATCAGGCTGAGGCAAATGGTGACACCGATACAAAGTTCAAGCCACTCGGTGTCTAGATAAGCTCAACTATGCCATTCCTGAAGCCCAAACAACAGGGGTCCCTAAAAATGGGAAACAAAATGCTAAGAAGAGGTCCATGTTGAAACTAACCCAAATTTCCTAAACTAAAAACAAGACAGAATCTTAAGAGAAGAGATGGTCCGCCAAGATGCTGACACAAACTCAGCAATTCACCGAAGAGTATAACTCACCTGAAGGATGGGGCACGAGAAAAGTGAGGGCACTGGTCGCTCTTCAAAGATATGCAGCTGCTCCAATTCCTCACAAACGTAGGTGTTAATTTGGGCAGATTCCTATCATTAGAATCACAGCATTGAAGACCCAAGTCCACTAATCGCTGAGCTACAAAAGATGGCCACTGTGCAGATGATTGATCCAAAACCAACTCCAGTTTGTTCAATAATACTGCTTTACGCACCTCACTGACTAACCCAGTAGGTGGTAGTATTCCAGTGAGTAACTGTAGGATGAGCAGACCAAATGAGTAAACGTCGGATTTGGGCGTCAAGTTTCCATCTCTGTAGAACTCTGGATCTGTATGAGGAAAAGCACGCTTTGGCTCTGTGATTCGGTGGAAACTTGGGCAGCGAAGAGTGTCCTCCACTAGAAGCCTACAAATCCCAAAATCACACATCTTGCAGCTAAGATCAGAATCAAGGACATTTTCAGGTTTCAGATCACCATGAACAATCCTTTCAGGTTTAGAAGAGTGCAAGAAGCAAAGAGCACACCTTAACAAAAAAAAAAAGCAAAGAGCACTCGAGTTCCGAGCAATGATTCGAACTCGAGCATCCCATATTAAGGGAGAACTGTTGCCCTTCTGGAAAAGGCAATCTTAGAGGCTTCCATTAGGGAGGTACTCATGTACAAGAGACCAGGCTTCTGGGCATGCACCAAGCAAGGTAATAAGACGTGGATGCTGCAGTTTACTGAGAACTTGAGCCTGCACCATCCAAACAAAACTTGGTAAATTGGTACATGACACAAGGCTGTAATAAATCTAGTAAAGAAAATGGAAGCATATACTATGTCAGTATAGCTATGGATAAGACAGACGAGAAAGATAAACGTGGTAAGCACTCCAAGAATGCACACAGCTTTAGAAGTGAAATAAGCCTTTTAAAGAGCATTAAAAAAAATATAGGACAGAGTGCATAAGATTCCCCTAAAGGCTTAGTATAACAGCCAAATCTAATCTCATAAACCCCATGCCCCCTCTCCCAAAATAAAAGAATATAAAGAGTTCATTAGACAAAGACATGCTTGAATTGTTGCAATGTTTTATCACGTACAAAAACCTCTAATTACAAATCCAGGCATAATGTTTACCATGAACACCACCAAGGAATCAATATTTTATTAACTTGAAGGGAGTGGGCACTTTTGAGGTTCAATGAGTAGAGTTATCAAGACAACATGATCAGAGATACGGTTGAAATTTGGACAAGCTAGTAAAGTCTCCAGTATAAACACAAACTATTAGGCACTTCAAAGGAAACAACTGCTAGTATTACACATATCCGAATGCATAGACTGAACAGGAAACTTAAAAAGAAAAGGCTGCAGAATGAAAGCATGAGAATATCTCAATACTATAGATATTCGAACAGCAGAGTGCTTGTGTGCATGCACATGCACAAGAATATGCGTGCGCGCGCGCGTGCGAAAGAGAGAGAGAGATGCCTACCTCTTCCCTTGCATGTTATGAGTTGCAGCTTTTTATCACAACAGTTCTACCTAGCATTTCCCCCTTGTATACACAACCATATCCACTCTGCCCAATTTTGAAACTTTCAGAGAAATCACATGTTGCGCATCGGACTTCTGATTATGAATATCCAGCAAAACTAGAAATATCTTCATTAAGACCACCAACAAACCCAATACATCTTGCAGCTCCAGTTTTCCCCTGCCCTTTCGACCATTCAAGCCAACTAACAGCTTCCGGTTGGTGTCTCTGAATCTTCTGCTTTTCCTGCCTAAGGTTAGAAATTGATGCTCCAATGACATGTAACTCTCCAGCCGCTTCATCATGCCTATGGCTGGCTTCTTGAGCACGACTGTCTGGAAGAGCAACATTTCTTATGGTCTTCTGGAGCTTTTAAACTATCTCTTCTCTCTCTTTCAAGAGCTGCTGCTGCTTCTGCATCACAGTTCTTATTGCATCCTCAGCTTCATTTCTAATTTTAGCCTCATGTGCATATGCAGACTCAATTACTTTCACCTAAATAAAACAGGCAGAATTTTTCTCACCGTCTCTTCACGTGATAAATCAGTAATAGCATACAATAAGTAAAGTGAGTTGGACTTCTTATGCTAATACGACCAAACAAATGAATACCAAAATTATTGGCCGTGCGTTTGTGAAAACATTCATAGAATGATAGAACATAACTGTCTGAGGAAAAACCAATAACCATTATCTTTAAACACCACAAAATTATCTGCACAAAAGACATCTACATATTTATATCAGAAATTACCCCATTTTCCTCTCACTGCTTCCCAATTCAGACAATAAATGATTTTTTTGCTTGAATCGAGCCAGATATTCCCAAAATCCAAAATGATAATCAAAGCAGAGAAAATGAACACTGACAGCTAAACAGGGGGCAAAAAACAAAAGAAAAAAGATAGGTTGACGGGAAGGTTATAAGCACCTTGCTGATCACTTCGATAGCTTCTGTTTCCAACTTTTTGTGTTTCATTAACTCCCGCAGTGCTTTCCTCTTCATTGCCTCAACTTGCATCCATGATTCTTGAAACTCATTATGCAAAATCTCTTCATTGGCCTTCATATCAGAATCTAAAGAAACACTTCTTTCAGAATATGAATATCCAGAGCAACTGCTAGTACTTGTAGGACTAAACAAACTGCCAGAATGTTGGGGAAGATATCTGCTGGGAGAACCAGTCAAAGCCACTTGTGGAGAAACTGATTCATCTAGAAGCCAGTCTGTAACTTTGCTGCAACTACCACTAGAACTAGATGTGCAACGAGGACTTTCAGGAATTGCCGATACCAATGGTCTTATACTTTCTTGTGATGGTTCACAACTTATTACTCCAGCAGATGTTTGTGGTTGACTTAAAGAGTCCAAGGGAATGGGGCCTTCAAAGGCATCTCTAGTCCATATGCATTTACCTTAGTTGACAAATAATATCTCACAGAAAGCAGGTGCATTTTTTGCAGCATAATTCACTTTGCTGGAGCTCTTTTTTTACCTTCATACAACTGCATCAAAACCATGTAGGAGGTACGACATTAGGATAAACAATTGGCATGCTATATTCTTTCAAGATAAGGACACATTACGTAGCCAAGTTCTTGACTCACAACAGAAAGCACATCATACAATGCATGTCAATTAGGGTCATCACTATCTTTTGAGAGTTAACAATCACTCTTTTAAAAGACTTTGCGTCGCTTGGTTCATATGGAAACTGAGCATGGTCGTCTAGCATTTGAGTACGATACCACAGGAAAAACTCTATTAACTCTTGAGATATATCACTTAAACAAGAAGTCACAGCTCAATTTGCTTTCATGAACAACAATAAGATTTAAGGGACCACTTACTTTTCTGGTACAGCCCCCATAACAAGCCTCCTAATGCCATAATTGACAACCATCTCAACAATGCCCTTTTGGACCTGCGCTGCTTCAGTGCTCAGAACACTGGCTATCACCTAGAAAGGACATGATAACTTACATTAGATTAGTAAAAGAAAGTAGAAAAGTCAAGAACTTCATGCCATTTATGTGGATAGTTAACACCTACTTCAACAATCACTCGAAACAGATAAGAGGAAAGCATCATGAAAGATCGTCACATCACTCTAATAAGATTTCTATTAACTCCAAGTATAGGTGGACCACAACCGTAATTTAAATAACTCGATAATTTTTTAAGACAAGGAACAGAAGATTTCTCTTTCATTTCTGCTTTTCAACCTTTTCAAGTGTGGAGCAGAGGGCCAGATATTCAAGTTGAAAACTCTACCTAATTCAAGAACTTGGTTTTGATATCGCAAATAATCTTCTACTCATAAGAAAAAGAAAGATTGGCTAATTTGGATAATCTAAATACAGGAACTATATTTCTTACTCAACAAGTTTAATTAGCTCAAAAACAACAAATGATGAATAGCGAGCAAGCAGATTGACTTTTTTCCTCCAATAAGGTAAAGGGGGCATCTATTGCACTTATATATAACCTAACCTTTGATAGCTTCTCCAGATCTGCAAGTCAACTGCTCCAGGGCACCTGGCAATAAAGGAGATGTGCTCATATGCTGAAATTAGGCGATCTAGGCTACCCGGTCAAATAAAGAAATTAGAACTTTGATTTTGGCCAGAAAAGTCATTTGCTGTTGCCAGGACTTACATTTGTCAATGAGAATAATCTCCAAAAGAAAGCGGGTTAATACCTCGAAAAACCCCATCACTGTGACATATTTACCCTCAACTATTTTTTGTGACATGAAAAATCCCAAATTTTACCCATTGTAACACATTTACTCCGAACTTTCTTTTGTGACACTAAAAATCTCAAATTATATGTTTTGTGACACAAATACCCTACAATTTTTTTTTCCTTTTTTTCTTCTATTTTTTTTCTCTATATTTGGCTGGCTAAGGCGGGGGGGCGGCAGCGGCCCCACTAGCCCTCGCCGCCTTCGCCCATGGCCAGCGAGGCCCGGGTGAGGGCTCAAGGTCTGTGATGCCTCGTGCTTAGATCATCTGCGGTTTTGTGTCCCTCCCGTGCGGCGGTGCTCCGTTCGCATTTGATCACTCTTTGAACGTTAAAAAGGGTGGGTGCTTGAAGCTGTCTTCGCTTGATTTCACGTTGGCTTTTGGGACTTTGAGGGAAGTGATTATCCCGTTTAATTCGCCATCCTCGAGCGCCCTGCCACGCCACATCAAAGATTCAAAGTTTTGAGCTGAAATGCTTCTCACTTTGCATCCCACCTCATCCGCACGCAAGCTCCTCATCCCCTATTTTTCGCTCGTCTTCTGAAACTCACAACAAGACCACCAAACAACCCAAACCAGCCAGGTGAGGCCGTAAAACCAAAGCCTCCACTCCCTCCTTCCGAAAACCAGCTCCGACCCCTCTCTTGTCCAGTCAGAAGCCCCGCCCTAGAACCAAACTCCTAGCGCTCGATCAAGTGGTCATCGACCTCAAAGCCTCGAAAGCCAATGGCGTCACCATCAACGTCGGGATCTTCGCTTATGTTCGCATTCCAAACACCGCTTGGAACTCGCTTATCCCCAGCCAGCTGCCGTGTTCTACAAGAGGGCGGCGAGCTTCGGCGGCCGGCGGAGCTCGCTAGCCAAGTATAGAAATACAAAAGAGAAGAGAAAAATGAAAAAAAAAATAGGGTAGATGTGTCAAAACATAAACTTTGGGGTTTTTGGTGTTACAAAAGAAAGTTAGGGTAAATGTGTCACAATGAGTATGTTAGAAAAAAAAGTTCAGAATAAATGTGTCACAATGGGTAAAGTTTGGGGTCTCAGGGTAAATGTGTCATAGTGGGTAAAGTTTGGGGTTTTTCGTGTCACAAAAAAAAGTTCAGGGTAAATGTGTTATAGTGGGTAAAGTTTGGAGTTTTTCGTGTCACAAAAAAAAGTTCAGGGTAAATGTGTCACAGTGGATAAAGTTTGAGATTTTTCGTGATATTAACCCAAAGAAAGCTTGCAAGATGACAATTATAAATTTAACAGTGCATAAGGCGTGGCAACAAGAAGCCATGAGCTCTGGAGTGTGTCGCTGGTCAGAAAGCGTGCCAATGTAACGGCGTTCTGGTGAGAGACGGAAGGGATCCTTGATCTGACAGGGCGGTGAGGGCCGCCACGTGTTGCACATTGAGTGGACTGACTCGTCGTTGACTCACCCATTGCGTAAGCCGTACTCCACGATCAAATTGATATATAGAGGAGAGCTAGAGCTTGGAGCCCTAATCGGAAAGTAACCGTTCTTGAAGCGCATCATTCACCAGCTCTTGTGATGGCTGCTTCTTCGAATCTAGACAGGATGTGTTCCTCTATTTGAGTGGACTGACTCGCCGCTAACGTGGAGAGCCAGTCCCACCCTTTGCGAAAGCCGTACTCCACGAACAAATTGATATACAGAGGAGAGCTGGAACTTGGAGCCCTAATCGGAAAGTAAAAGTTCTTGAAGCACATCATTCACCAGCTCTTTTGATGGCTTCTTCTTTGAATCAGAATAGGAATTACCAGGTGTTCCTCAGTTTCAGAGGCACAATCGTTCGCAAGAACTTCCTCAGCCATCTCTACGCAGCTCTGGACGAGAAAGGAATACACACTTTTGTGGATAGCGAGGAGCTTAGGATAGGAGAGCAAATATCGGCGGCGATCGTGAGGGCAATCGAGGAATCGTGCGTAGTGATCATCATTTTCTCCGAGGACTATGCTTCCTCCCCGTGGTGTTTGGAAGAGGTCGTGAAGATCATGGAGTGCCATGAGCAAAAGGGCCTGATTGTGATCCTTGTGTTCTACAAAATGGAACCGAGAGAAGTTAGAGGAGGCAGAGAGAGTTATGGGAGAGCTATGGCTAATCATGAGTCCAAGTTTGGGAAGGATTCGGAGAAAATGAGGAGATGGAAGAAGGCTCTCTTTGACGCCGGTAGCTTGTCCGGGTTGAACTCCAATGACTGGTATGCCCAAATGTGATGCAGTGCTTGGCCTTTGTTAGCTTGTGGTTATCTTTTCTTGCTGGATAGATAGTGAGAAATTTATCTCAGAATCAGCGGAGTTCATAGTACCCAAGTCATTGTTGTCTTCAGATGCGGGTTCTTTGCAATTTCCCTTGCGCGGATGTTGGCGCAGGTTCACCCAAATCTGTTATTTCTTTGGGTCTTATATTATTTGCTAATCTTCTTATGAAATTTTCCTTGTTACGTTATAGCTATAATTTCTGCCATGGCTTTAAAATGCTCAAAACATTTTTTTCTTTTCTTTGAGTGCTTATTAGTGATGAAGCGGTGCTTATCCAGCACATTGTAAAGGAACTATCAATTCATCTCGACCGAACACTCTTGGATGTCGCTAAGTATCCGGTTGGAATAGATTCCCGAGTTCAAGAACTTATATCTTTATCAGAGAAAGAGGCAGGTGATGAGGATGTTCTCATGATAGGTCTATGGGGGCCTAGAGGCATAGGCAAGACGACGATTGCTGTAGCTTTATATAATGTTATTGGGAGACAATTTCAGGGTTCTAGTTTTTTGGCGCGAGTTAGAGAAACTTCGAACCAAATCAATGGTTTAGTCACTTTGCAAGAACAACTTCTACCGGACATCCTATTCTATAAAACTGTAATGGTCTACAGTGTTGATGGAGGAATTAATTTGATACGGGAAAGATTATGTTGCAAGAAGGTTCTCCTGGTTCTTGATGATGTTGATCAGATGGCTCAGTTGAATGCATTAGCTAGAAAAATGGAGTTGGTTTGGTAAAAGAAGTAGAATCATTGTCACTTCGAGAGATAAACATTTGCTGACTTCTCATAAATTGTGTGTATGGAGTTCAAAGTTTAGGATACAAAGAAGCATTGGCCCTTTTTGGTCAGCATGCTTTTCCAAATGGCAAGAGAGTTGAAATAAGAAATGATCTCATAAATAGAGCACTGCATTATGCTAACTGCCTTCCATTAGCCCTTGAAGTGTTGGGCTCATTCTTATGTGGAAGGAATGAATCCGCATGGGAAAGTGCGTTGGATAAACTCTCCAAAAGTCCCGACTAGACTATCTATCATGTTCTCAAGACAAGCTACGATGGATTGGAGGACAACGAGAGGGAGATTTTCCTCGATGTTGCTTGTTTCTTTAAGGGAAAACGTAAAGAAAACATTGAGAAAGTTATTGACAGCTGTGATTTTGACACAACCATAGGGGTAGAAATTCTCATGGAGAGATCCTTGATAAAAATTGAGAACGGGACCCTATAGATGCATGATCTGGTTCAGTTGATGGGTAAGCATGTTGTTAATCAAGAATGTCCCGATAATCCTGGAAAATGCAGTAGAATATGGCTTTTTGAAGATTTTATGGATGTTCTATACAAAAATATGGTAAAAGTTATTTATTCAATTTTACTGTCTTTATTTTTAAGTAACTTTGATCTGGACAACACGAGGCAAATTTCAATGAAAATTTTGTGTGACGACTAAATTTGCTCTATTATTGTATAGAAGAAGAATGCAATAAAGGCCATAGTATTGAATCGGCCCGCACCTGAAGAGATAACTATAAGTCTTGATGCTTTGGCAAACATGAAATTGTTGAGAATGCTCATATTGGATAGGCATATCTCTTCACAACGTCCTATACGTCTTCCTAATGGGCTAAGATGGCTTGAATGGCCCAATGCCCCGGATCTAGAATTTGGCTCTGGTCCAAAGAAACTCGTGAGTCTTGATGTCAGTTACAGTCCTATCAAACAATTAGGAGGTGAATTTCAAGTAAGCCCTTGTGATGATTAGCTTTCCCTTTTTATAGCTAAAAAACTATTTGTATGCCTTAATGACTGCACTAGCGTGCTTTTGCAGAATTTTCAAAAGTTGAAGTCCATCAATTTCAGTGAATGCAAGTTCTTGGCTAGTGTTCCAAATTTTTCATCGGCTCCAAATCTCGAGATCTTTGATCTCGATGAGTGCAAAAGCTTAGTGGAGGTTCACCAATCGGTCGGATACCTTGAAAAGCTAAAAAATTTGTCGCTGCGTCACTGTTCTAATCTTAGTGAATTTCCTAGTACACTCAAGGCAAAACCTCTTGAAGAACTTGATCTCTTTCGTTGTATTAAACTTGAATAAGTTCCCTGATATTTCAATAAAGATGGAACATCTAGAATCTCTTCTTCTAACAGGATCAACCATTAAGGGTGCGCATGATACAAATTCTATCCAGAATTCTAATTCTGGATAGAATTAGAATTTTCTGATTCTCTTCCAGAATGAGTTTCAGAAGAAAGAAATGCGTTTGATACGGTTAAATAATTTCTATTCCAGAATGAGAAATCTGTTTGATATGATAAAAAAATTTTGTTTCTATTTCTGATTCTGTTTCTGTTTCATTTAAAGAAAATTTTTAATTTTTTATATTGCAAGATATCTATTCAATTAAAAATCAAATACTTATTATTTAGCCCAAAAAATTGATGAATTTTTTCACATTTTCTATTATAATTGAACTCCGAATTCACTTTTGTTGTATAAATAATAATATATAATAATTCCCAAAGAACTAGGAGAGATGAGAATGTCCAATATTGAGGTAAGGCATTTTTCCTGTGGGTTTTGCTTGGCCAATCCACGAACATATTGGGCAGAGTTAAATTGAGAAATTGATGATATTTATTAGTATTTTTCTAATGTTAGAAATTTAATTTTCCAAGAAAATTTGAGATTTCCAAATAAAACTTTAATTTTTTTTAATTTTTTTAGTTTTTAATAGAAACTATGTTTTATTTTATTTTTGAATTTTTAATACTTTTTTAATAGAAAATATGTTTTATTTTAATTTTTAATTTTTAATACATTTTGTGAATTTTTTTATAATTTCTGAATTAGGTTGGATTTTTTTTAGAATTTTTTAAAAAAATTATTATTTTTATTTTTTTATTATTTTTAATTCGAAAAAGGACTTCGGACTGGGTCGGGGCACATTCGAATGAGAGGAGGGCGAGAGCAATTTGATTAGGGCAAAAAATGAAGAAAGATTTTTAAAAGAGAATGGATTCTCAAATAGTGCCCGAGAATGAGAAATCAAAAAAATTTCATTTCTCATTCTTGCCCTAAAATCAATTCTGGATGAGAAATCTAGTCTAGAATTGATTCTGGGACATTTTTCAATCAAACGGAATTCTCATCCGGAATGGATTCTTTTACCCAAGAATCCATTCCGGACGAGAAACAAGTGCGTATCATGCGCAGCCTAAAGAACTCCCTACATCAATCGAAATCTTGTTTCCGTGAAGGATATAAATTTAGGATCTTGTAGAAATCTCGCAATGCTTCCATCAAGCATTTATAAGTTGAAAAATCTGAAAATTTTGAATCTCGTTTATTGCTCTAATTTTGTCACGTTTCCAAAGAACTCGAAGGATTCAATTAACCCCTATGGTGATCTGGGATTCCAAAATCTGGAAATGCTGCTACTTGATGGCTGCAATCTATCAGACGTGGAGTTCCTCAAGAGTTCTAGTTTTCCCAAATTGGCGGACCTATGTCTTTCAGGTAACAAGTTTAATCATATGCCGACATGGATAAGCAATTATGATTGTTGAAAAGGCTTGTTTGCTCTTGAACGCAAGCAATTCCAAGAGATTACTCCGCTTCCATCAAATATGGGCATCACAGAAGCGAATAGTTGTAATTTTCTGCATAAACTCCCAGATTCGTCGAGTCTGCCCGCCGACTGCCTTGAAGTTGACTCGTCGTCATGGTGCAATGTGGCCGATGTGTCACCACTTGAGGTCAAACTCTCTTTCTCTCTCTCTAACTAACTTTGAATGCTTGATGTGCGTACTGACTGTATGACAGAAAGTCCCAAAGACGAAGAGATTTAAAATTTGCCTACGTGGAGGAGAGATGCCAGAATGGATTCTCCACCGTAAAGAGGGATCCATATCTTCATTGTTCCCCGAGACTTGTATGACAAGTTCCTAGGACTAGCACTCTGTGCTGTTCTTTGCCCGAAGGAAGGAAAAGAGCCATATGCGGATGGGGGTTCGAACTATCTGTGAATGGTGGACGGGTGTTGAACGATGTGATAGGCTCCCATCAGTTGGAATCCGATCATGTGTGGCTATTTTACCTCTCACGCAGTAGTCTGGATGGAGTAGAGGAGCTTATGCGAGACGATTGGAGCCATTTCCAAGTTCACTTCAACCAATGGGACTCAATCTTAAAGAAGTGTGGATTCCGTCTAATATGCGAGAAAGAGGAGGATGATCTGAGAGTCTGTACTCCAACACCATCAGCAGATGCAAACGAAACTGGAAATCTCAAAGAAAGAGACTCAGGAAAAAGACAATTTGCAGTAGACTCGGAGGAAGAAGATAGTCCAGTGAAACGGGACTGGATAAAGAAGATGAGATGGTCTTAACAGGGCAAGTCTATGGGGTTCAGCTCGCACCAACCATGATAACAGATGTTGGTTCGCAAAACATGCCTGTCGAGCTGGTCCTTCTTGTTGAGGAAGTGACTATATGATTTTGATTCCAATGTCTCTTGCTTTTCCCATTTCTGCGTCTCTACTAGAAATTTGAACATGTCTGCTCCTTCGATCAGAACTCAAAATCACTATAAATCACTATGAAGTAGTGGTTTTAGCATCATGCTACCGTCATGATCGAGAAACTTGACTCAAAATCACTTGGTGTCGCACGATCCCAAGTGGCACGACACCAAGGCTGCTAACGCGAAGCTTGACTCTCGAATCCTTGGTGTGCTAAATCTAGTAGTTAGCTTTCCCGGTGCAATGCAACCCTCGGTGTAGCTTTGCAGGCATCCCCTAACCGTCGTCAAAGTTGCCCCCGCATCCCTCAGCCTCCTGTACGAAGCTTCCTGGCCACGATCAACCAAGGTTTTTCTCTCTAGCCAAGGTTGACGGGTAACACTAATGCTCTTGTGATGGCAATATTGGAAGATAACAACTTTATCAACCCCTTGTATACCAAAAGTGCTAAAGTGTAAAAGCTGGAGCTTACCCCCGAATTTTGAGTATTTTTAAAGCAAAAATTTGCATCCGAGTCTTTGAAGTTGCAGTACCAAACATAAAAAATTTTGCTCAAGAGCCTTTGGATGCCCAAAACAGCTTAATTCAAGATGATTGAATCCTCAAATTTTCAACAGAAAAATTCGACGGGATTGAAACAGACAATAAATTTGGAACAGCGGTACAACTTTGAAGGGGTTTTCATCAAGTCAAATAATAACTTGGAATGAATATGTTCAAGGGGTATCGATTCATGATCTTCTATTGTCTCAGTCCTAATAACATAAGTCTAGGATTTTAAATTTTTTTCTATTTATGGTGCTTTTTCTCCTTTTGAAGAGTTGAGTCCCATGTCATTCCAAGCAGCATTTTGAGAATTTCTTTGAGAATGTCAGTAAGTCAAGTTCATACTAGGATTGCTCTTATACTCTTCATCTGCTTACACTAAAATTCATTATCTTTCTTCTTCCCTCGCCCTTCATTTAAGTCCTGGACGGCCTGAAGTCGTCTGTTTTAAAGCGCCAAATTCAATAAAGACCAAGTGATGTCGCAGTCACCTTTATAAATCCTACAAGCCCTTAGGCTAAACATTAGGAATAGTGTAGTTTCCACACGTGCGATCTCCTCACATTACGTAGATGTTAGATGTCAAATGCTCCTTACTAAACTATTTAAAAGTTCAGAATCATATAAGCCAACAACCAGCAATGTTATTTGATATTTGGTTTATTGGATCATAACATGAGTTCATCTCAAATTAAATTCGCTAGACATGACCAAATTTTGATACAGAGCATCACCCCCTTCTTCTCCTCCTCTTTTTCTTACTAGATAAATGATAGGGAAGAGCTACCAACATTGGCTGACGTTTTTTTTTTTTTTTTCTGAAGTGCCAACCTATTGAGGACATATACTTCATTCCGCATCTTATTGCAACGGAAAGAACACCGACTATAGGAAAAAGATTAATTTTATCGAAAGCGACATGACGATTCTATGGAGACATTTCATTAGATTCACGAGGGAGCATGGTTGTCTCAAATATACAAGTTTGCTTGAAGAGAGAAGATATGTAGGCATGTCCAGATCCTTAATCACTTTAAAGATAAATTGCTCAAAATCTCTTTAATTTTGACATCATCACTTCTCAACAGCCTTTCAAATTTAAAACATTACACATGACCCTTTCTAAAATTTGACACTGTTGTATGCAAATACCTTCCAATTGTCGAAAAGACGATAAACAAAGACATTCATAAACCAGCTTTACATGAAAAAAATATGTGGAGGTCATTTCTACATGGGAAAAGAATGTGAAACTATTTATGTTTCAGAAAGAGTTTTTGAGGAAAAAAAATGCATTTAATAGGGACAAACAACTTCTATTACAACCCAGCGGTGGATAGTTGTGTTGGTTAAGAGCCTATCATTCATTGTCGAGTTTATGGGCTCGAAATCCACAGTTACTAGCCTCTTAAGTGAAAAGTCATAGTGTTGGAGTCATGTGCTAGTCTCTTCTAAGGTATAGGGGCTTAGCCCTTTAGTGTCGTCCGGGCACAAGGGCTCGTGGTGGAGTCATTGGTTACCAAAAAAAAAAAACCTTCTATTTCACACTTAAAATAATTTTTATTCTAGAAATAAAAATCTGTTTGATAACGAAGATGTGGGTTCAATTCTCAGAAACCCCGAAAATGAGTTTTGGGTCGAGCTTGATGGCGTTGTTGAGCGCAAAACACGAGTCCTGAGGTTGGGTCCCATTGTAGACCGCTCACATCAACTTGGCAAAGTTGGATCTGAGCCAATGTGACTCTGATTCCTTGCCGGTGGGTTTATTTTCCATAAGAGTTCTGAAATAGAAAAACTCATTATGTAACAAAAATTATTCCCTAAAACGCATTTGCATCTCCGAATAATTTTCCTAATTTCTTTTTTAGAATGCAAATTCTCACTAGATCTAATTAAGTTGTAAATCTCTTAGTAGATCGCTGGTATAATGGCAAAAATAATTCATAAATTTTAGTCTAATATGTAATGTGGTTCATAAATTTTTAATTTGTTCAATGTTGTCCCCGAACTTTCAATACACATTCAAAGTGGTTCCTGAACTATATGAAAGTGTTCAATATAGCCATTCCATTAATTTAACATTCCATTAATTTAAAGTTAAGCACCACATTAGACATTTTCATATAATTCAAAAACTAGTTTGAATATGTACAAAAATTTTCAAGATTGCATTGAACAAATTGAAAGTTCGAAGAACCATATTACACATTAGGCCAATATTCAGGGATTATATTCAAATATTTGAAAGTTCATGAAACAAATTACAATTTAGTCAAAGATTAAAGATTGTTTGTGTCATTTTTCCAAAATTGGGAGGATATTGTTGGGTGGGAATTCCTCATTAACTAATAAAAGCGGACATCTTGTCTTCTTCTTTTTTTTGTAAAGTAAGTAATGGTATTGATGTTAAAAGCCAAATAAACAAGAGAGAGAAACCTGATACCACAAAAGACTTTCACTTAATAGAGCATATACTAAGTGAAAGAGTACCATGGGTCTCAGAGAAGAACAAAGAGTTCTACAACAAGCTTATCAGGCAAAAAGGAGCCAAAGCATGAATAATCATAAAAAAAAATAGATACATCTATGTCCCAATTGCATTGTACCCATCTATTCCTAGAAGTGTCAACAACATGCTGAAAGGTCTTTGCCTTATCTTTGACCATCCCGCGTAACTTAAATTCCATTGCCGGGAGAAAGAGGTCACAACTACGAAACAAGATGTTGTTCCGGGTTTTTCAAATGATATGGAAAAGTGGAAAAGTAGTGGATTAGCAAACAATTCAAAACACAACACACCTAAAGCCTAGAAATAGAAAGTAAAGAATTCTGGGTAAGTGTATGAAGTGCAATATCCCACAACATATTTAGGGGATTCTGCCATATCTTCTATATGTGGGGCTCCATTGAAAACCTTTCCAAGTGACGTGAAAAACTTATCCAAAACTTATCCAAAGGGAGCAATCTTTACCCCCTCCCCAAAAAAAAAAAAAAAAACCTTATCCAAAGGGAGCAATTTATATGGAAATAATTGTATGCCGACAGGGAATTCTCTGTCAGGCTTATACGGGAGATACAATTTGACTTAAAATGGAATCTATAGATCTACATATAATATATGGCAATTGACGATACAATTTCAATTTCCATCTATGTGAGGTGGCCATAATTGTGGTGCTCGAATTGCCTATATATAGGATGTAATTCTGTCTAATTTTTCACGACCAACTATACAACCATAACCTAAAGAGAAGTGAGAAGAGGAGAAGGTCATCAAAATGGCTTCAGGAAGAGTTTGTATGTTCATAGGCTTACTTTGCCTCATGTCTCTTTGCTTCACAGGTAACACTAGCTTTGGTTTCACAAATTTCCATCGAGTCCGTTATGTTTCAGTTTGAACCATGCATGAGACCCAGATCTAATACGACACGAGAACATCGAAATAATATCCCCAAATATTTTAAATCGACTATCTATTTAGTCATCATAACAATCAATTTATATAATTACTTTGATTGATTGCTGAAGGTTCTTGAATTCTTGTGTATTCCAGAAACATCAGCTGTGAGGGGAATCAAGGAGCAACAGACTATACTACGCCTAGGACCGTGTTCAAATTATCCCGACTGCAACAAGGCCTGCCTCGAGTATGGGTCGCAGCAGGGAGGGTCTTGCAAGAAGGACAATGCCGGAAATAATTGGTGCGAATGCATAATTACTTAAACGAATGAGTGCTATTGGGCTAAGGCGATTGGTTTTATCTCATGTGTTAGATTGATGCCAATAAAATGACGACTATTTAGTGCAACTTCACTCATCCCCTCTCGTATTTACACTCCTGTGTTTAAGTTTCTTCTTCTTCTTCTTTTCTCTTTTTTTAATTGATGGGCATTACTAACTTCATAAGCTTGCAAGCTTACCCCCCCAAAAAAAAAAACTTCACAAGCTTGCAATATGCGCCATGTTCTAAAACTTTCTTGGTCAAGGATAAACTCGGGCAATGCCTGGTAAGTTGGAAACACCGAGATGGTCATAGCCTATTTGTATACCACACTTAACATGTTAGATTCAAAAGTATACTCTCAAATTCTTTCCATTATCAACAAATTCCAATCGACGATTAGCCTTATGATTTAAGAAGTGGACACATTTATGAATCAGCGATGCAACATGAGTTTGATTCCTTATACCATAATATGTAAACGATCTCTTATTTGGATAATTTGCCTCCAAATTATGTCTTTTATGAATCTAATGGGTTCTCGCTACTAAAATGGAAGCGACTTTTCTTATAAATGTTAGAAAAAAGAGGAGTAGCTCTTATCCCATTGTGATTTGTCTGTCCAGGGTAATTTCACCATATCCAGTACCCAGAGAGCAAAAGGTGTGCACTATAATCCTTAGAATAAAAGCCACCAAAAATCTTAAAGTATGTCCATTGTGACACATATAAAAAAAGAACACACACACAATTTGTATATATATGACACACTTACCTAAACATACAGTGCAATATACTTACCCCAAACTTCCTCTTTTGATATAAAAAAAAAACTCCAAATGTATACCTATGTAACAAATTTACCCCAAAATTTGATGTCACGGAAAAGATTAGGGTTTTTGGTATCACTAAAAAAAATTGTGACTCTTGATATCACATCGGGTGTAAGTTTATAAGTTTGGGATTTTTTTATGACATGAAAAATAATTTCAGATAAATGTGTCACGATTGATAAAATTTGAGATTTTTTTGTGTGGCTTTTTCCTTAGTCCGCATACACTCAACTTGAGTTGAGAGAGAGAGAGAGATGACAAATGTCTCTTCACATTTTGGGTAACATGCTTTTCTCGCCATTGACGTCAATTGTCCCTATGCTGGGCTCATCATAGCGATCGGAATCGGCTTGTTGATGGTTAGTAGGAAACTATAATCATATTGAAAGATCAATTTCCAAAAGATTCTCCACAGATTGAGAGCCTAGCAAGTTTCCGTAGGTCTAATAATGACTTATATGAATTTCCAATTCGCGAATATGCAATTTTGATTTCACAACGGCTGAAACAAGCTGGGAAGATTCGGATTTTCTCCATTTTACTTGGGCCTCCGCTAAAAAATGGCAATATGATCATCATGCACACAGAAAAACGCCACATAAGCATACCCCCACAAATACCATTAGCCTTGTCTATTGCACATACGGCATTTTAACAACGAAATTGGAGAGGATTGCAATAAAGGGTAAAATCAGGAGAACGGTACTACTTTAGGGGCATCTGTTAATAATAAAATAATTCGAGGTAAATATGTTCGAAATAGCATCAGCTTAAGACTTCTTGCCATATCAACCCTGAGAACATAGATATACTCTTCAAATTCCTTTTTTCCTCCTTTTGAAGGGTCGAGTCCCATCTAATTGGGCAAGCGAAAAGCCAATTAGCATTTTGATAATCGCCTGAGAAAAGTGATAAGTCCAAATCCGTACCACCATTGCCTTAGTATCCTTCACCGCTCACGCCAAAGATCTATTTCCCTTTTCCACTTTCCATCCCATTGGCCACCCTTCGTTCGAGTCTTGCCGGCCCCAAGCGGTCGATTTCAAAGTGCAAAGTTCAATAAAGTAGAAAATGATATGGCGAATGAAAGTCACTTTCTCCGAGACTTGAAGGCTCGTTACTATGTTGCCGGTTCCAAATTTTTTAAGGGTTCAGGATCATGCTCAATTGCTCTTTGGTGGTTTCTTTTCCTTTCATATGTATAGCTTTATTGGATTGTAACACGTGTTCATCACACATTCAATTTACCGGACACGACCAAAATCATAGCACCATTCTCTTCTCTCCTTCCCGACCATCAATTCCATATAATTAATCATATCGCAGCACGGTTTGTTTTTACTTTATCAATGATGGGAAAGAGCTAGCAACGTCGGCCACCCACTTCTTCTGAGCGTCGCAAATATTAGAATGTTATCATAATGAGAGCAACACCACCCATAGGAAATCAACTCGAAACTATATGTTGATTCTATATGAACATCAAATCATCTCGGTCCATCTTGTTAAGATGTATCGGAACAACAAGATTCATGGATCATATTATATCAAGTCATAAAGTTAGAAAAAGGTGCAAAAACGTACCCCTTAGCGTTATCAGTAATTATAACATGCAACATCAACATAAGTATGAATTTCAGACATAAATGCAAAAGGTATAAAAAACAATTTTGAACGGATTTTCAGTAGATATAAGAAAGTGACTCTGTAGTAGTCATCAATAAAAGTAATAGAGTATCTAATACTCAAATCAGGCATCATCTTCCCTAATACTTTTGATTTGTTCTGAACTAATCAAAATCGGAAGTACGACTCAACCTTTGCAGAAATGCCACGCAAAATCCCAAAAGCGCGAAGCAGTGTTGGGTGACTTCACAAGCAGAAGCTCGGCCCAACCCCATTTGAAACGATACCCAGTTAATTCAAACTAAATGGGTCTATTCTCTTGCCGATCCTATCCCTTAATTCCAACGTTATTGAAAACATGAAGTTGTATTTATCGCATCCCAAAGCTTATTATTGTCTTTAAATTATCAAATTGCTTTCATCATGCTTTTACTACCTTTTTAGTCGTCTTAATTGATGTTTCTAGGGTACTCTGATCCTTATGTCGTTTGCAGTAAAAATTTTAAAAGACTTGTCAAAGGAATTCATTTTTGCTCTATAAGAAATCAGTTCGCTCATAAATCATATGAAAATCTCCATTTTATTTATTTTTTAACCGAGGACTCCACCACGAGCTTGAACGACACTAAAAGGTTGGGCCCCTATACCTTGGGGAAGACTAGTACAAGACCTGATCAATACCATGTCTCTCACTTAAGACTCTAGCAACTGGGGTTGTGAACCCTTAACCTTTGGGATGATGGATAAGCTCTTAACCAACACAGCTACCCACGGTTGGGTGAAAATCTCCATTTTGTTGGTCACTACAAAATATGGAAATAAGATAATTTCCCATAGATTCAATCCCCAACTCTTCTCTTAACAAATAATAATGCCATAGTCACTTACAAGTGGAATCAACGTTTGGAGATCACTTCACGAGTCAAGAGCCGTCAAATTCAATAATTTGATCAAAAAAGGAAAATTGATAAAAATAAATAAATAATAAAGGTTACTTGATGAATCATATGAGAAAATGACACCCATCTATTGCTGAGAAACACCTATCTGAAATTAATTGTTAGGAGATAAGGCCACAAAGCAGAGTTGTCTGGATCTCGAATCTCACATTGGTGACTTCAAGCATCCTCAGGATGGGCCGGGCCAGGCCTTCGTTCTAGGAAACCAGTTCTTGCAACGTTTGTCATTCCATATATATCATCAATGGGTAATAAAAAAAATCAAGGGAAATGTGGAAATTTTGAAGAAGGAAAATGGAACTGGGTATGTTTTCATTTGGGCTACATTTCGTTTTTTAGTAAATACTCCTGTTAATTTGTAATTTCTGTTAGATAATAATCTGCTTAATTTGTAGCGTATAGGATGAAACCATCAATATGCAAAATTTTCTTAACTTATTTTCATGATCTAAGTTATGAGCGCATGGAGCAAGATCAAGCAGGATCCAAATAATATTAACGTTATCGGTTTATGTATTACCTAAAAGTTGTGAGAACATGAGTTTGTATGCCTATTTTGTGCTAAAGATATCCATTTCTTCCTTAAAAAATATCTTTACCAATTTTCTTACTTTGTGCAACTCGTGAAATTGAATTCATAAGCTTAGGAGTCAACAGAAAATGTGTTTTCAAAATTAATTAGGTATTAATACTTAGAGCCGAAACTCTAAGTTTAACCATAAGCACTTAAAACATTGGTTCTCGGATCCCAATGTTCATGATTGCTTTAAAAGCATATTTTTAAAATCGAAAAAATTAATTATGTTCACTTTCTTTTTCTTGTTTCCCTTTCTTTTTTTTTCTTTCTCTTTCACTTTTTTCTATTCTTCTTTTCATTTCTTTCTCAGCCAATGGCTAGTGACATCATTAACCACAAGCTAGGGAAGAGCTTGCCAGCCTTGAGTGAAGCTGGTCGGCGAGCTTGTCCCTCACTTGTGGCTGGCCATCGACCGAGGAAGAAGGGAAAAAATAAAAAAAGAAATAAAAAACATAAAACTATTTAAAAATTAGAATTTTTTTTTGTCTAAGATATAGCACATCACATATTTAGTCACGAAGTCCCCATTCAAATTAACTTTAAGGGATTACGTCCACCAACGGCTTATTGATGGAGTCTTAATCCACATGGATGAGATGATGTTGGTTGCATTTGTAGGGTTTAATCAAGTGAAACTTTGAATCCGTTTAATTAAAGAAAATATATGCAAAAAAGAAAATCCTATTTATTGTTAAAAAAATCCGCTATAAATTTCCAAATCATTTTCTTAAAAAATGATTATTTTTTATCACCTATCACCAAATAAAAGGAAATTATATGAAGTGTTCCCCGAAACAAATGTACTCTAAGTTTCTTTATTCATTAGCTATTTCATTTAAAAATTTGATGTACAACTAAACAGATCTCTGAATTAGTATAGTTTTTTGTGATAAATATCCATCGCCACCACCATTTATTATCCAGGATTAATCCATTTAATATGTGTTCATCTCACGTGTAATTTACCACATAGGGTCCAATTCCAAATCATAGCATCACCTCCCTCCCTTTATACTTGATAAATAATGGTAACGATTTACAAATGCTAGCAACCTCTTGAGGGCATCACCCCGTAAGGGGTGTATACATGTTTCACCCGATTTATGGTACAAGCAACTCTGCCCACAGGAAAATAATTGATACTCCCAAAAGCAATATACCAATTTTATTTATATACGAGCGAGATGCACAATAATTGATTCTCACATTTTGAGGTCGTGATGAGAGACACGTGAGTCATGTCTCTTCACATTTTTGGTAATATGCTTTTCTCAGGATTGGCTTTGCTGGAAATTAGTGGGACACTTTAATAATATCATAATATGAAATAATTATTTTCCTACGTGGAAGAAGAGTATTAGATAATTAGTGTATAACTACAACAGGGCAAGATTTTCTTTAGATTGAGAGCCTAGCGCGTTTTCATAGGTCTACCGGTCATTTATATAAAGTTTTAATTTGCAATATGCAATTTTGACTTAACAACATTGGAGACAAGTAGGGTTTATTTAACTTTCTCCAATTTTATATGAATCTCCATCGAAAAATAGCAATATAGTCATCATGCATCAAATTTTTCCACATAAACGTGCTTCGCAAACATCATTAGCCTTGTCAAATGTCACATATGTTATTCTAAAAGTGAAACCAGACATAATCGAAAAATATGGCAAGTTTCAAGCAATGGTGCCACTTTGAGGAATTTTATGGATTGAAACTATTGGAGAATCTCTTCCCATGGTTTTGAAGTTGACAAAACATAAAGTATATTTGCAGGAGTTACTTTGGTATCTTCTGTATTTTGGCAGAATGTATATCGATTGGTAGAACATACATCATCTGGTGGAAGATAGAACATGCACCGTCTGGTATATGACAGAACATATACTGTCTGACAGAACATACACCGTTTGGAAAAGCATGTATGTTCAGGAATAGGTTTTCTCATAAAGTGAGTTTATTACTCACATCTCTCGTTTCAAGTACTATGTGCCAAATCCAAATGATGATTTCCTTGACATCTTACCTCGGTCATAGCCACGAAGAATATTGACTTAACTTTGTAGGACCCAAAAAGGTTTGGGTACCAAAGAAAACTTGAGTTTTGCTACTTTTCACAGGTCTCGAACAGAATCAAGTGGTATCTTGATAGTGGCTGTTCAAGACATATGACTGGTGACTCTAACAGCTTCACAAATATAGTCAGAATGAATGGAGGAAAAGTTTCCTTTGGAGGTAAAGGAAAAGGAAAAATTATAGGACTTGGAACAGTCAACATTGGAAGCTTGATCATCAACAATGTTTCTCTTGTGAAAGGACTGAAGTACAATCTATTGAGTATTAGTTAACTCTATGATGTTGGATACAAAATCTACTTCCAAGAAGACATATGTTCTGGTACAAGTAAAGACAGTCTACAAGCATTCACGAGCAGACGACACGGTAACATCTATCTTCTGGACATGAATTTGGATAAATCAAAGTGTCTTGTCTCAACTCAGGATGAAGCCAATCTTTGGCATAGAAGATTGAGACATACCAATCTCAAATAGATTGTTAAGATCTCCACTAAGAGACTTGTTCGTGGACTTCCCAAACTACCTTTTCGGAAATCAGATCCCTGTTCATCATGCATTTTGGGAAAACAAGTCAGAAGTTCTTTCAAAACTGTTAATCACATTTCTTCTGATCGTGTTCTGCAGCTGGTTCACATGGATCTATTTGGACCAACAAGAACTCAGAGTATGGGAAGTAAATCTTATTGTCTGGTAATGGTGGATGACTACTCTCGATTTACTTGGGTTTATTTCTTAGCAAATAAGTCATAAACATTTCAATATTTCTCTAAGTTTGCTAAGGCTGTTCAGAATGAAAAAGGATATCTAATCTCTAAGATTCATTTTGATCATGGAAAGAAGTTTGAAAATAAGGATTTCATTAAGTTGTGTGATGATCTTGGCATTCAACATATATTCTCCTCACCATATACTCCACAGCAAAATAAAGTAGCAGAAAGGAAAAATAGATCACTTCAAGAGATGGTCAGAACCTTGCTAATTGGAGGTAATATATCTTCTTGTTTTTGGCAGAAGTTGTTTCCAACGCTTGTTATATTATTAACAGGGTCATCCTAAGAGCAGTTTTTCAAAAGACTCCATATGAACTTTACAAGGAAAAGAAACCGATTGTGTCCTACTTTCATGTGTTTAGTTGTAAGTGCTTCATTCTGAAGAATATTTCTGACAAGATTGGAAAGTTTGATGAAAGATCAAATGAAGGAATTTTATAGGATATTCCACTTCTAGCAAGGCTTACAGAATATTCAACAAGAGATCTTAGAAGGTCGAAGAATTGATCAATGTTAAGTTCGATAAAGGTGTGCAGAATCAGTCAAATATACCTCAACTTGAAGGAACAGACATGTTCTGCCCCTTCAGAAGAAACACGTTCTACTCCTCCAGAAGATACACAGAACTACTCAGAACGTTCTGAGGAAGGGGAAACATCAAACTTCCGAATTCAAAGGAACTGGAAACATAAGTCTAGTCACCCAACTGATCTAATTATTGGAGATCTTGAAGAAGGTGTTCGAACTAGATCAAAACGTTTTTCACTTCCTGAAGATCATGAAGAATCAAGTGCAATTGCCCTAATCTCAGAAATTGAACCAAAGAAGATAGACGAAGCATTGACAAACGATAGCTAGATAGAAGCAATGCAAGATGAACTGAGACAGTTTGCTATCAATGATGTCTGAGAACTGGTTCCTAAATCCAAAAATAAGTCTATCATAGGAACTAAGTGGGTCTTCAGAAACAAGATGGATGAAGAAGGAAATGTAGTCAGAAACAAAGCCAGGCTTGTGGCTAAAGGATATACTCAAGAAGAGGGAATAGACTATGATGAAACCTACACACCCGTTGCAAGGTTAGAAGCTATCAGACTATTACTTGCTTTTGCTTGTTCTAATGATTTCAAGTTATTTCAAATGGACGTGAAGAGTGCATTCTTAAATGGATTCATTCAAGAAGAAGTCTATGTTGAACAACCTCCTGGATTTGAAGATCCAATGTACCCCAATCACGTCTACAAACTAAAGAAGGCTTTGTATGGTCTAAAGCAAGCACCTAGAACTTGGTATGAACGTCTAAGTAACTTTTTGATCTAGAGTGATTTTGAAAAAGGTAAAGTTGATACTACCTTGTTCATTAAGAAAGAAGGTAAGGACTTCCTACTAGTTCAAATTTATGTAGATGATATTATTTTCGGATCATCTAATGAGAATCTTTGCAAGAAATTTTCAAGTGACATGCATAATGAATTTGAGATGAGCATGATGGGTGAACTTACGTTCTTTCTGGGACTTCAAGTCAAACAACAAAATGAAGGAACATTTGTTCATCAAGAGAAATATGCCAAGGACATTGTTAAAAAATTTGGCTTGGAGAATTGCAAGAAGACAGATACTCTCATCGCCATTACTTCCAAACTAGAGAAGGATGAGGAAGGAAAAGGAGTTGATCAGAAACTATATCGAAGCATGATTGGGTCACTTCTTTACCTTACTACTTCTCGTCCTGATATATTATTTAGTGTGTGTATGTGTGCTAGATTTCAATCTAATCCTAAAGAGTCACACATGTCTGTTGTTAAACGTATCATATGTTATATCTCTACTACTTCGAAGTTTGGTCTATGGTACCCAAAGGATGGCAATTTCACTTTACTAGACTATTCAGATGCTGATCATGCAGGTTGTAAGATTAACAGGAAGAGTACCTTTGGAACTTGCCAACTTCTAGGAAATTGTCTAATATCTTGGCTATCAAGAAAGCAGCACACTGTTGCCCTGTCAATGTCTGAATCTGAATATGTAGCTCTTGGTAGTTGTTGTTCTCAAATTCTATGGATGAGACAACAATTACAAGACTTTGGTATCAAGAAGTATTGCGTGGAAATTCGATTTGATAGTACAAGTGGTATGGACCTCACTAAAAATCCAATTATGCACTCAAGGGCTAAGCACATTGAGATACATCATCACTTCATCAGAAATCATGTGCAAAAAAAGGATGTTCAAATTACCTTTGTTGATTCTCAGAATCAACTAGCAGATATATTTACAAAGCCTTTGGATTGTCGGTTGTTCGAATCTCTAAGAAATCTATTGAACATTCTATCCTAGTAATCTAGAGGATAGACGATGCACACGGCACGTGACTTCCAACATTCAAATTCTTCCCGCCATCCAAGTATTTATTTATTTGCATATTTGAAATGGTAAGTTGTCCTTTCACACCTTTTCAGTTGTAAATCACGTCTTGCCTTAACTGCTATTTACAGTTTATTTTCTTTTTTCAAAAACTGCATATAGAAACCGATCAGTTCCTTCCTCTTCCGTAAAACCCTATCTTCTAGTCGAACGATTTCATCTCGACAAAGCATATTCACTCCTTGCTCTTTCAAAAAGTTTTCATCTTTCCTTAGAAACTTTCTCTCCTCTGCTTCTTCACGAATCAATCGTCAAGCAATGGCTCCTCCACAGAAATCATCCAGAACCGCTCAAAAAGGGTTCGGCTTCTTTGGAGGACAGTCACATTTTGATCTTACTAAAGAAGATGCTCCATCCTCGGCTTCTCCAGTTACTCCACAAATGGCTGTGCCTGCACCCTCAGAGGTAATCTCCGCTCAACCTATTCAGAGTCGTAGTACTAGGGCCATATATAATGCCTATCTCGAACTGAAGAAGACCGATACACCTCTGGCTCTGTTGACAACTTACTTAAAAGGGGCTAGCTTTCCGAATGAACACCAGTTCCTGACTCATGTAGAGGCCATGGGGATTGCGCCTAAAGGAGCCACTGATGAAGCCAGAAAAAACTTTCCTTTGGGTCCGAACATTAGTTTTCCTAAGAGGTTCGAAACTAGAGATGAGGATGAGAAACTATATAATCAGTTTAAACTGGTGAAAGGCATTACTGCCGACTTGCCAGGAAGTTCACAAAAACTGTTTCGTTCTAGAGAGCACAAGGATGCTTATGATCGTTCGTTTGCTAGAGGGTGATGAACCCTAGGACTGTGGATTTTGCATTTTTGGACTCTATTAAGATCAAGCTACTGATGATTTTTCAGATTCTGAAAATAGAGAAATTCTGCTCCGGTTCTGCCCATGCTCATCCAGAACTTACTGCTTACTTTTACTCCAATTTGTCATTCCCTAATGGTCACTCTCTTAAATTCTTGTTTTATTGAGTGGCTAATTAAAAAAATGCATTAAGTGGTATCTAAATGGATGGATTAACTGGATTATCTATTGAGCATGCAAATTGCTTCACCTCTTGGAGCAACCAGGTCGACTAATAATATTAATATGCTTAGATATTTTTTTAGTGTAAGTAGAACCTATTTGATTTATTTATAAAATATAGCCACCTCTCGTCATTATTAGGAAGAGATCTATATTAAATAAATTGTTTCATTTTCCCTCAGGGCCAATAAAGAGAAGTACAGGGAGAAAGGTTTAGGGTCGGCATCCGCAAGAGATAGAGAAAACTTAAAAATAAACTGAGAAGGGGCAGGAAAAAGAAAAGGAAGAAAAACGAAGAAGATAGGAGGCGGATTTTCGCGGAGGAGGTGAATAGAGAAAATGAAAAGACCGAGAGAGAGAGAGAGTTGCAGAACAGAGGAGAGAGATTCTCGTTTGCACTTTAACTTCCTAGAATTTTACACCTCCCGGTCACATTTCTCCATCATTTCAGCAATGTTCTGAAGTTAGAACAACTCTGGTTGAAAGTTAGAACCAAAGTGAAAAATAAGAATCACTTCATCTTTAAAGAAAGGAGCGCGAAGGTGGCCTTCGCCAGTGCCCTTTCTAAATCCCACACGCCCTTGGGTCTTAAC
Source organism: Melaleuca alternifolia (assembly GCA_019926035.1). NCBI lineage: Eukaryota > Viridiplantae > Streptophyta > Magnoliopsida > Myrtales > Myrtaceae > Melaleuca > Melaleuca alternifolia. Next base: position 396,030 of record JAGKPW010000330.1, read on the forward strand.
ATTAAGATTAGTATAGTTTCCACACATGTGATCTCCTCGCATTACAAGGAGATATGAGATGTCAAACGCTCATTACACAACTATCACTTACAATTGTTAAGGTTTCGGAGTCACATACGCCAACAACTCACAATATCTTTTCGAAATCTGGTTTACTGGATCGTTCTCATCTCAAATTGAATTCACCAAATTCTGATATCAAAGCGTCACCCCCTTCTCCTCCTCCTCTCTTTGTCCCTGGATAAATGAGGAAAGAGCTATCGATACTGGCAAACTGTTTTTTTAAGTGCCAATCCATTGAGGGCATATACTTCATTTTGCATCTTATTACAGTGGGAGGAACACTGCCTTTGGGGTTTATTTTGTTTTGAGAAAGTTCACGAGTAAAATCGAAAGGATGACTGAACCACTGCCAAAAAATATGTATTAATAAAAAAAATGTCACATGAACACCAACAAGCACGAGAAGCGATGTTAGGTTTACTTAGCTTCCGCAGTTGACGTGCAAAGAACACTAAAGTCAATGAAGAAACTCCGACCGATGAGAAAATATTAGGTGGTTCAGGACCACCACTCTAAATGTTTTCCTGACAAATAGATAGTTGGGCATTGTCTGTACTTTACCCGTTTGTGATAGTGCATGTGCGTGTGGGACTCCCTTCTGATTTAAGTCTGACTTTTCTTTCCATTGCGTAAGCCGTACTCCACCAACAAATTGATATATAAATAAGAGCTACGGCTTGGAGCCCAAATCGGACAGTAAACATTCTCGAAGCACATCATTCACCAGCTCTTTTGATGGCTTCTTCTTCGAATCTGAACAGGAATTACCATGTGTTCCTCAGCTTCAGAGGCATGGACGTCCGCAAGAACTTCCTCAGCCATCTCTACGCAGCTCTGGACGAGAAAGGCACACTTTTGTGGATAGCGAGGAGCTCAGGATAGGAGAGCAAATATCGGCGGCACTCGTGAGGGCGATCAAGGAATCGCGCGTCACGATCATCATTTTCTCCGAGGACTATGCTTCCTCACCGTGGTGTTTGGAAGAGGTCGTGAAAATCATGGAGTGCCATGAGCAAAAGGGCCTGATCGTGTTCCCAGTGTATTACAAAGTGGAACCGAGAGAAGTGAGAGGAGGCAGAGAGAGTTATGGGAGAGCTTTGGCAAAGCATGAGTCCAACTTCAGGAAGGATTTAGAAAAAGTAAGGAGATGGAAGAAGGCTCTCTTTTATGCCGGTAGCTTGTCCAGGCGGAACTCTAATGACAGGTACGCCCAAATGTGACGCAGTGCTTGGCCATTGCTAGCTCGTGGTTGTTTTTTAGATATAAAATATTATGTTCTTTTTGGATCTTTGGATTGAAGATACAAAGTAGAGATGTACTAGCTAGTAGACATAATAGTCAAATAACCAAAAGTTCAAGCTAGCGGATTCTTTGAATTCGATTCTTGCTGGGTAGATTGTGAGAAATTTATTTTAGATAATCAGTATAATTCATCATACCCCAATCATTGATGTCTCCAGATGTGGGTTCTCTGCAATTTTAGTTGTGTAGATGTTGATTCTGGTTCTCCCAAATCTGTCTCTTTTCGTCTTATTATTTGCTAATCTTCTTATGAAACTTTCCTTGTTGCGTTAGAGCTACAATTTCTGCCATGGCTTTAAAATGCTCAAACACTTTTTTTCTTTCCTTTGAGTGCTTATCAGTGATGAAGCGGAGCTCATTCGATACATTGTAAAGGAACTATCTATTCATCTCGACCGAACGTCCTTAGATGTCGCTAAGTATCCGATCGAAATAGATTCCCGAGTTCAAGAACTTATATCGTTGTCAGAGAAAGAGTCAGGTGTTGATGATGTTCTCGTGATAGGTCTATGGGGACCTGGAGGCATAAGCAAAACAACTACTGCTAAAGCTTTATATAATACTATTGAGAGACAATTTCAAGGTTCTAGTTTTTTGGCGCGACTTAGAGAAACTTCGAACCAAAGCAATGGTCTAGTCACTTTGCAAATACAGCTTCTATCGCAGATCCTATCTCAAAAAGATGTAACAGTGTACAGTGTCAACAAAGGAATAAATTTGATACGGGAAAGATTACGTTGCAAGAAGGTTCTCCTAGTTCTTGATGATGTTGACCATATGGCTCAACTGAATGCATTAGCTGGAAAAAGGGGTTGGTTTGGTAAAGGAAGCAGAATCATCGTCACTTCGAGAGATAAACATTTGCTAACTTCTCATGGCATAAATTATGTGTATGAAGTTCAAATTTTAGGATATGAAGAAGCATTGGACCTTTTTGGTCGGCATGCTTTTCCAAATGGCCAAAGAGTTGAAATAAGAAGGGATCTCATAGATAGAGCACTACATTATGCTAAAGGCCTTTCGTTAGCCTTCGAAGTGTTGGGCCCATTCTTATGCGGAAGGAATGAATCTGAATGGGGAAGTGCATTGGATAATCTCTCTAAAAGTCCCGACCAGACTATCGATCGAGTTCTCAAGACAAGCTTCGATGGATTGAGGGACAACGAGAGGGATATCTTCCTCGATATTGCTTGTTTCTTTAAGGGGGAACGTATATAATACATTGAGCAAATTCTTGACATCTGCGATTTTGACACAACCAGAGGGGTGGAAATTCTCATAGAGAGGTCCTTGATAAAAAAAAAAGAAGAAGAAGAGAACGGGACCCTACAAATGCATGATCTAGTTCAGTTGATGGGTAAGCATATTGTTATTCAGGAATGTCTCGATAATCCTGAGAAACACAGTAGAATATGGCTTTTCGAAGATGCTATGGACATTCTATGTGAAAATTCTGTAAAATTTATTTGGTCGACTTTGCCATATCTCAATTTTTACATTTCTCTAATTTGGACAATACAATTCAAATATTAATGAAAATTTTATGTGAAGCCTAAATTTGTTCTAATATGGTGCAGGAGACGAATGCAGTAAAGGCCATAGTATTGAACCGGCCTGCACCAGAAGAGATCACTATTAGTCCTGATGCTTTTGCAAACATGAAAAAGTTGAGAATGCTCATCTTGCATGGGCATATCTCTTCACGAGGTCATGTACGTCTTCCCAATGGGCTAAGATGGCTTAAATGGCCTAATGCCCCGAATCTAGAAATGGGCTCTTGTCCAAAGAAACTCGTGAGTCTTGATGTCACTTACAGTCCTATCAAAAAATTAGGAGGTGAATTTCAGGTAAACTCTTGTGATGATTAACTTTCCCTTTTTATAGATACAAAACTATTTGCATTCTTTAATGACTGTACTAGTGTGTTTTTGCAGAATTTTAGAAAGTTGAAGTACATCAATTTGCGTGGATGTGAGTTCTTGGCTAGTGTTCCAGACCTTTCATCGGCTCCAAATCTTGAGATGTTAGATCTTGGCTTTTGCAAAAGCTTAGTGGAGGTTCACCAATCGGTCGGATACCTTGAAAAATTAAATTATTTGTCGCTATTTTGTTGCTTTAATCTTAGTGAATTTCCTAGTACACTCTAGACAAAATCTCTTAAATGGCTTGATCTCGGTGATACTAAAATTGAGAGGTGATACTAAAATTGAGAAGTGCCTTGATGTTTCAGTATTAGAAAATCTAGAAGTTTTTAATCTAGCAAGCTCAGCCATTAAAGAACTCCCTGCATCAATTGGTAATCTCATTTCTTTGAAGTTTTTATATTTAGAAGATTGCAAAAATCTTGCAACATTTCCATCGAGCATTTATAAGTTGAAAAATCTCAAGTATTTGGATCTCCAAAATTGCTTGAATTTTGTCATGTTTCCAAAGAACTTGGAGGATTCAATGGATCCTGATGGCGATATGGGATTTCAAAATCTAGAAGAGTTACTGCTTAATGGCTGCAATCCATCAGACGTGGAGTTCCTGGAGAGTTCTAGTTTTCCCAAGTTGAAGTACTTAGGTCTTCCAAGTAACGAGTCTACTCATATGATCAATAAGTATGATTCTTGGAAAGACTTGTTTGTTCATGAACGCAAGTGGTTACAAGATTCGTCGAGTCTGCCCTCCGACTGCCTTGAAGTTGACTTGTCGTCATGCTGTAAATCCAAAGGGGGCAATGTGGCCTCACTCGAGGTCAGACTCTCTCTCTCTCTCTCTCTCTCTCTCTCTCTCTCTCTCTCTAAATTTGAATGCTTGATATGCGTACTGACTGTATGACAGAAAGTCCCAAAGACGACAATAGGCAGAGTTTTCCTCAGTGGAAGAGAGATGCCAGAATGGATTCTCCCCGGTAAGAAGGGATTCATATCTTTCATGGTTCCTGGGACTTGTATGACAAGTTCCTAGGACTAGCAATCTGTGTTGCTCCTGGACCGCAGGGAGGAAATATGTTCCAAAGAGAATTTAGTTTCCAAATATCTATGAATGGTGGAAGGTTGGTTAAGTATATGACAGACCCCTATGAATGTAAATCCGATGGTGTGTGGCTATGTTATGTCCCACGCAGTAGTCTGAATGGAGTAGAGAAGCTTATGCGAAACAAGTGGAGCCATTTCCAAGTTTGCTTCAAAACATCTTAGGTAAGCATAAAGAAGTGTGGATTCCGTCTAGTATGCGAGCAACAGGAGGATGATCTGAGGGTCTGTACTCCAACACCATCAGCAGATGCAAAAGAAAGTGGAAATCTCAAAGAAAGAGACTCAGGAAAAAAGACAATTTTCAGTAGGCTTGGAGGAAGAAGATAGTCCAGTGAAATGGGACTCAACAAAGAAGATGAGATGGTCCGAACAGGGCAAGACTATGGGTTCGCAAAACATGCCCGACGAATTGGACTTATTTAGGTAGTGATTCTAGGTGATTTTGACTCCAACGCCTCTTGGCTTTTTCCCTTTTTTCGTCTCTACTAGAAATTTGTAAATGTCTGCTCCCTCGATCAGAATTCAGCATCACTATGAAATAGAGGTTTCGCATCAGGCGACTGTCATGGTTGAGAAGCTTTTTTTTTTCCTCTGTTACTCTATGATATGTGATGCGGACTGCCATTAATTCAAAATTAAGTGGATGCTTGTTGAATGGCCATGGTCTTCCAAGTTGCTCCATGTAATTTATTGTATGGACCTCTGTCCCCTCTCTTTATCCAATTAATGATGCCAATACTTTATACTCTAAAATTCTGAGATAGCAAGTTTTGCTCGATCTTATATAAATCTATATTTTCAGGAAAGATAAGTAATTGTATCCAAGGTCAAAGGGTCCATACCGGGAAGATTAGTTGATTCCTCTGTTGTTAATGGGTATATTTCATTGGATAGGTACAAAGGGGGAGCTTTAGCTTTAAAACTTTGCATTTAAGTTTTTAAAGACAACGGCTCAAAAGGATTTTCATGAAAAGCAACTTGTAAAACATTCATTGCGAAGTGATCTATAAAATAAGAAAAAAAAATAGAAAAAGGAAATCGAAGGAACTTGCGGTTGCATATGAAAGCATAGGCGGGTGGCACAACAGTGGGACTCGTGCTGACGACGCACCTAGGCGGTGCACGGCTGTGGTCGAGGAAGCCTAGGCGACGCAAAGCAGGTGTCGCAGGACCCAAGAAGCGTAACCCCAAGGCTATTGATTCCACTTGCACCAACTATGATCAGAGAGTTGGTTTGCAAAACGTGCCTGTCGAATTGGTCCCCACTTGTTGTGGAAGTGATTCTAGGTGATATTAATTCTAATGCCTCTTGTTTTGAGTGCACTAAAGTACTTGAACCAATTCTTGAATGGTTTCTCTTGAGATCCTAAGAAGTAAATAATATTATTACAAGTGTGATCCCTGCCTGAAATAAGCTTTCATGTGTGCACTCCACATTGAGGTTCCAAAGTTGAACAACAAGATTTTTTTTCTATTCAGATATTGGATTGGAGGCTGCTAACAAGATATAGATTCCCTCGCTTAGATTACCTACTGACCCAAACAAATCCCATATCAAGTGATCGATATCCCTCTCAAATATTTTGTACAATTATGACACTTTGCATCACTTCACAAATTCTGATTAACGTTTTGTAAGTTGATGTGTCGTCGTAACACCCTGAGTCTCCACTATACATATATTGTCTGCTTTGGATCCTAAGTTCTCACGATTTTGTTCTTCTCAGTACAAAAGAAGTACTAAAACATAGAAAGAAGTACTACCTTTTAGCTATCAAATTGCTTTCATCATGCATTTACTACCTTTTTAGTAGTCTTAACCGATGCCGCTAGGGTACTCCGATCCTTATGTCGCTTGCAATAAACTTTTAAAAAACTTGTCGAAGGAATTCATTTTTGCTCTATAAGAAATCGGTTCGCTCGCAAATCATAAGAAAATTTCCATTTTGTTTTTTTTTTGGGTTTTTTGGGTAAGGAAAAGAAATCTCCATTTTGTTGGTCACTACAAAACATGGAAATTGGATAATTTCTCATAGATTCAATCCTCAACTCGTCTCTTTACAAATAATAAGCCATAGTCACTTACAAGTGGAATGGACGTTGGGAGATCACTTCATGAGTCGAGAGCCGTCAAATTCAATATTTTGATCAAAAAAGGAAAATTGATAAATAAAAAAATAAATACTAAACTTTACCTGATGGATCATATGAGAAAATGACACCCATCTATTGCTGAGAAACACCTATATGAAATTATTTGCTAGGAGATAAGGCCACAAAGCAGAGTTGTCTGGATCTCGAATCTTGCATGGTTGACTTCAAGCATCCTCAGGATGGGTCAGGCCTTTGTTCTAGGTAACCAGTTCTTGACAACGTTTGTCATTCCTTAAATATCATCGAGGGGTAAAAAAAATCAAGGGAAATGTGGAAAATTTGAAGAAGGAAAAACTGGAACTGGGATGTTTTCACTTGTGCTACATTTCATTTTTTAGTAAATAATCCTGTTAATTTGTAATTTATGTTGATAATAATCTGCTCAATTTGTAGCGTATAGGATGAAGCCATCAATATACAAAGTTTTCTTAACTTCTTTTCATGATCTAAGTTATGAGGGCAGGGAGCAAGCAATTATCCTAACGTTATCAGTTTAAGTATTACCTCAAAGTTGTGAGAACATGAGTTTGTACACTTATGATGTGCTAAAGATATCCATTTTTTTTTGTTTACCAGAAAAAGTATATCCTTCTTTTCCTTAAAAAATATTTCTTTGCCAATTTTATTTAAGTTCTTATTTTTGTGCTACTACTGTGAAATTTGAATTCATAGTCAACAGAAAATGTGTTTTAAAATTAATTAGATATTAATACTTAGAGCCGAAACTCTAAGTTTAACCACAAGAACTTAACAATTGGTTCTCGGATCCTGATGTTCAGCACTGCTTTAAAAAGTATATTTATAAAAAAAAATTCAAAATTTTTAGTTATTGTTTTCCCTTTCTTTTTCTCTTTTGTTCTTTCAATTTTTTTTTTCTATCCTTTTTTTCCTTTCTTTCTCAGCTGACATCACTAGCCACAAGCTAGGGACGAGCCGCCAGCCTTGAGTGAGGCTGGTTGGTGAGATCGTCCCTCACTTGTGGCTGGCCATTAGTCGAGGAAGAAGGGAAAAAAGAAAAAAAATAAAAATAAAAAATAAAAATATTTAAAAAGTTAGATTTTTTTTTTGTCTGAGATACAGTCAAGAGTTTGAAATCATCCTTCAATTAAATTCCAAATACTAGAGATTATGTTGCGAGAAAGATTATATTTCATTAAACTGCAACGGTCCGAAGTCTGAAAGAACAAGTCTGGGTTGAGCTGTGCAAAGGCTAACGTCGTTCATTCTTTTCTAATGTATAGTTCTCAAGGTAATTTTTCCTTTAATAGAAAAAAAATAATCTTCAACGAGTTGATTGAATAATTGAACGCTTGATTCATAAAACATATCGGATATTTAGTCACGAAGTCCTCATCTAAATTAAGTTTAAGGGATTACATCCACCAACGGCCTGTTGATGGAGTCTTAATCCACGTGGATGAGACGACTTTGGTTGCATTCGTAGAGTTTAATCAAGTGAAACTTTGAATCCATTGATAAAAAACAAAAAGAAAATATATGTAAAAAAGAAAATCCTATTTATTGTTAAAAAAATCCGCTATAAATTTCCAAATCATTTTCTGAAAAGATGATCATTTTCGATCACATATCATCAAACAAAAGGATACTAATCAATTTCTGCAAAAATAATTTTCTGAAACGCATTTTTCAATCATGAAGTTTTTCCTCAAACAAACGTAACCTTAGTTTCTTTATTCATTAGCTATTCCATGCAAAAATTTGATGTACAACTAAAGAGATCTCTGAATTAGTACAGTAATTTTTTTTTGTGATAAATATTCACCGCTGCCACCATTTGTTATCCAGGATCAATCCATTTAACATGTGTTCATCTCACGTATTATTTACCACACAGGGTCCAATTCCAAAATCAGAGCATCACTTCCCTCCCTTTGTACTTCATAAAGAATGATAAGGAGCTACTAATGCTAGCGACCTTTTGAGAGGGTCAGCCCCATAAAAAAAAAAGGCATACACTTCATTTCACATCTTATTACAATAGAAGTTATTCCGCCCACAGGAGATTATTTAGACATCGAATTATTCTATTTGTTTAGGAGAAAAATCTGCATATGGCTGCTTATGACTGGAGATTATCTTTCTAGAATACAGAGGGAGTCTACTCTACTTTGTTTATCAAGGGTTATCTCACTATTTCCATGGGATTTTGGAGTATTATCATTGTATCATCATCTCCTAGTCCTGTATTGCCCGGAAAAACAATCAACACATGATATAATTTGCTCATCAGTGGTTGCTAATGCACATAATGTTGTTACTTAACAGAGCATAAGAATTGGGACAGATCGATTGCATAAATAAAATCCTTCTCCTAAAATTTGACTGAAGCTGATTCAGCGAAGCAAGTCATTATCGTAAGAAAGTTATCAAACTACTTTGGTTTGGTGCAGTATGATTGCTTATTAGATTTCTATGGTTTCAAGTACATGTCCATCGAGCAAGAGCCAAAGATAGCCGTCTGCGTCTCCTGTTGTCCAATTTGAGAAGCACTGAGTTTTTGTCTTACTTAGCAAAGTGTAGAACAAGAAGTTATTGAAGTTGGTCTGATTCAAAGATACATAACTGGATGTTCTGCAGATTAGAGATCGAGCTCTCAGCAGATTAAAGAGTACAATAGAGCTCATGTATCTGACCAACGGGTGCAAGAAAGTGGTGGTGGTTCCTCACTCAATGGGAGTCCTCTATTTCCTTCACTTTCTAAAATGGGTCGAAGCGCCTCGTCCTATGGGGGAACAATGGCGGACCTGGTTGGTGTGCCAAGCATATTAAAGCAATTATGAATATCGGTCCCCCATTTCTCGGCGTTCCAAAGGCAGTTAGTAACTTACTCTCCTCCGAGGGCAAAGATGTTGCCATCATCAGGTTAGCTTTTACTTGCATCAAAGGACATTTGCTATAGAATATTGAATTCCATTAAGGTAGATACTGTACTTCATGCACTAGCTTCATATTATAAATTTCATCTTATATAAATTTATAAATGACTATGAACTAATTGGGATAGTTGCTAATAGTTGGAGAAAATCTAATGCGCGTCAATTTGTTTTTGCCAGTAGATGATTGCTATGGAGTTTTTAATATGATTCTCAGGCTTTATTCCTTTGCAGAGCAATGGATCCTGGGGTTCCGGATTCTGAAATTCTTGGGCTTCAGACTCTGGAACATCCAGGACATGGCATTCAATCATCTCGTTAGTCCCTAAAGGAGGAGAGACCATTTGGGGCGACTTGGATTGGTCTCCGGAAGAAGGGCATGGTTGCAGTCTGGCAAAGAGAAGAACCCTACAATCCTATGGAATGAACTCAAACCACGTCAATGGAAAGAGAACTTTCAGCGTCATGAAGGACCCTGTAAAGTATGGAAGAATAATTTCTTTCGGCAAGGAGGCATCATATTTACCTTCTTTGGAGCTCCCAAGTGTTGATCTTGAGGTACAACTGTTTTCCTCGATTTCAAGTCTCACGTGTTATAAATTTTCGGTTTCTTGATTTTCCAGCTTGGGGTCTCCATACATCATGTTTTTTTATGTGTGCCATCTCAAAAAATGTTGTCATGAGAAAGTTCCCAACTCTCCTAATCATTAGCTCAGAGAAACGTCGTTATATAGTGTACGTATGCCTCCTTGATTTGCAGGCTAAAATGTCCTCTAAAATTGATTTATCATTAGTTTTCCTTAATCCTAGTGGGGCTAGTCTTGTATTGCTCCCAGTATTATGTACTGTGCATAGCTAATGTTCTTCCAACGATGCTACGCAGGCACTTTTACTTGGAAGCCCCTTGGCAATATCTAACTCAACGTGTCAAGAGGTGTGGACTGATATGATGAACTCAGCAGAGAAAGCATTCGAGATGTCGCAGACAATAAAGTGTATACTTCTCGAACTCTGCTCGATCTACTACGTTTTGTGGCCCCAAAGATGATGCAGCGTGCGGAGGCTTATTTCTCTCATATGATAGCCGATAATCTCAGCGACCCCAGATATGACCACTACAAGTACTGGTCGAATCCGCTCCAAATGGAGTATGTATCGATAATTTGACATTCTATCATCTTGAGAGTTTCTCTTGCTTGAAGTGTAAAGTTTCTGTTTTATTAAACATAATACTATTTCAGGTTGCCAGATGCTCCTGACATGGAAATATATTGCTTATACGGAGTCGGAATTCCCACCGAAAGATCATATGTCTACAAGATGGCACCCAATGGCAAATGCAAGAGCATTCCCTTCCGTATAGACAGCACAGCTGAGGGATACGAGGACAGCTGCTTGAAAGGCGGAATCTACTTTGTGGATGGCGACGAGAGCGTACCCGTCCTTAGCTCTGGCTTCATGGGCGCCAGAGGGTGGAGAGGAAAAACGAGATTTAACCCCTCTGGAGCCACCATGTACGTGAGAGAATACCGGTACAGGCCACCGGTAAGCCTCCTCGAGGGCCGAGGTGCCGCAAGCAGGCCCATGTCGACATCATGGGCAATGTGGTCTTCATCGAGGACGTCCTAAGGATCGCCGCAAGGGCCACCGACGAGGAGATCGGCGGTGACAGGATCTATTCTGACATTATGAGGATCTCAGAAAGAATAAACATACGCCATGATCTATTCCATCAAATGGATGGGTCGAATCGATTTTGGTCGAATCAAATAAAATCATCCAAAGCAAGGAAGCTCACATTTTTCCCACCTTCGCTCCAACCGTTACTAAGCAGCACTAGTCACTCAATCACCATTAAATCGGGCACTGGATGAGGAGTAGAAATGTAATATCTCACTTTCTCTCCTCTCTCTTCTCTCTTTCCCCATGCGCCGACCCTCTCTGTCTTTCCTCCCCTCTCTTTCCTCTTTCTTCTTTCCTTCTCTCCCCCCTTCTTTGACTTTTCTCACCCTCTCTCTCTTCTTTGTTGACCTGGACCCCTCTCTCTCTCTCTCTCTCTCTCTCTTCTTCGTCTTCTTCCCAAGGCGTCGGCGGGCGTCGCTGTTTTTCTCCATGGTCGCAGCTTCCGCTTCTTTGTTCCGCCCCTGTTTCCGGTACCGAGCTCCGCCTCAACCTCAACCCCCCCGCCAGCTACAGCCTCGCCCAGCTGCCACGGCGCGCGACGTCACCTCGGACGTCGCCCCTATCCGCGGAGTCACGGTCCCGACTCGTCAGCTGCTCAGCTTGGTCTCGACTCGTCAGATGCGAGAGATGAGAGAGACGTGGGCACAAAACATTATTGTAAAAACGGGCTCATTTTTTTGGGCTTTAATCACTCAACTTTTAGTCTCTTGAAAATGGGTCACCAAAATGGGTTCACCCAGTGCATAGTTAGAACAGGGCAGATTTTTTGTAGACTGAGAGCCTGGAACATCTTCATAGGCCTACCGATCATTTATATAAAGTTCTAATTTGCAATATGCAATTTTGGTTTAGAGAAAAGTAGGGTTAGTTCAGATTTCTCTAATTTTTAATGGATCTCTGCTGGAAAATAGCGATATGGTCATCATGGATAAAATATTTCGCTATAAACGTATCTCGCAAACTCTATTAATCTTGTCAACTGTCACATATGATATTTTAATGACGAAATTGGAGGAAATCGAAATAAATGGAAAATTCGAAACGGTGCCAGTTTGAGGAATTTTATGGATCAAAACATCATTGAAGTACACATGTTTAAATAGTATTAGTTTGTGATATTCATTTTAATAATCCTAATAATTCTCTCTCTTCTTCTCATCCCTTTCAAGAGTCAGTCCCATTTCATTGGGCAAGCGAAAATAACAAGTTATTTTCTCGGAGACTATTTGGTAAAGTCAAGTTCATACAAGAATTGCGTTTACATTCTTCATTGGCTTGCGCTGAAGTTCGCTCTCTTTTTCACTTTCCATCCCAATCGCGCGACCCTCCTTTGAAGCCCTTGTCTGCCTCAAGTCGTCATCGTCTACTCAGAAGTCAGAACGAAAAATTCAAGGAGGTAGAAGTAACATTGCCAATCACTTTCAGAACTCAAGAAATTGCCCAGAACATGTGTGTGGGGATATTTATTTGGAAGGGAGGGGAGTAAAGTTCCGAATGGAATAGGTTCCGTGATAATACGCACAATCATTTTGGAGCAGTCGGTCTGGTACTACCTTCCGCGGTTTATGCACAGAGAAGACGAAAGTCAAAAAAGAAACTCTGACAAATAGATACGGAAGCGTGTACGGTCTCCACTTTACCTGTTTGGGATAGTGCCTTTGCGTGTGGGGCTCGTTCTGATCCACGTCTAAAATCTCGAATCTTGCACCGATGTTCACGCATCCTCAGGATGGACTAGGCCTTTGCTCTAGACGACGACTTCTTGACAACGCCTGTCATTCCATAAATATCATCAAAGGGTCAATAAATAAATAAAAAAACACAAAGAAAATGTGGAAAATTTAAGACGGAAAATTGGGATTGGGTATGTTTTCACTTACGCTACTTTTTGGTTATTTTAGTAAATAATCCTCTCTCTTTTTTTTTTCTGTTGATAGTAATATGCTCAATTTGTAGCATATAAGATGGAGCCATCATTATCCAAAGTTTTCTTAAGTTCTTTTCATGATCTCATTTATGAGCGCAAAGAGCAACATCAAGCGGTAATCCAATTATCTTAACGTTATTGATTGATCTATCACCTTAAAGTTGTTCGACTCTGAGGTTGTACACTTATTTTGTGCTAAAGAAATCCAATTCTTTTTCTTATTTTTATTATGTGATACTTGTGAAATTTGAATTCAACGGCTTAGGAGTCAACATGAAATTCTTTCCAAAATATAGTTAGGTATCAATATTCGGAGCCGAAGCTCTACGCTTGAGCACGAACACTTATACATTGATTCTAAGCTCTCGAAATTCAAAACTACTTTCAAAATAATTTTGAATTTTTTTTCTTTTTTCCCCCTTTTCCCCTTCTTTCTCATTAGATGGCCAATGACATCACTAGCCACGAGCTAGGGACGAGCTTGTCAGGTTTGGGCAAGGTTGGTCGACAATGCTCGTCCCTCACCTATGGCTAGCCATTGATTGAGGAAGAAGAGTAAAAAAGAAAAAAAAAGAAATAGAAAACATGAATTACTTAAAAATTAGAATTCCTTTTATTTGAGATGTAGTCATGAGATTGAAATCAACTCCCAATAAAAATTTCAAATACTATAAGACATATCGATAAAATATAATCAAACAAAAGAAAGCCAATCATTTTATGAAAAATGATTTCTCAAAAGGCAATTTTTCTTCAATGAAGCCTTCCCCCAAACAAACACGCCTTTAGTTTCCTTATTCATTAGCTATTTTATTTGAGAATTTGATGTACAACTAAAGAGATCTCTGAATTAGTACAACTAATCCTAATGATGTAGATGTATTTTCTCTCTCTTCTCCTTCTTACAAAGAGTCGAGTCCCATTTTATTGGGCAAATGAAAATACCATGTGGTTTCCTCCGAGACTATTTGGTAAAATCAAGTTCATACTAGGATTGCGTTTAGATTCTTCATTGCCCTGCGCTCAAGTTCGCTTTCTTTCTCACTTTCCATACCATCGGTGGACCCTTCTTTTAAGTCATGTTAGCCCCAAGTTGTCGTCTCCTCAAAACGCAAGATTCAAAAAGTAAATGTGACATTCCCACTCACTTTCTGAACTCAGGTGTAGGGACATTCATTTGGAGGGGAGGGAAGGAGGAAAGTTCCGAAAGAAACGCACGTTCCAAGAAAATGCGCACAATCAATTTCGAATAGTGGCTCTAATATTACTTCCGCGGTCTACGGGCAAAGAAGACGAAAGTTAAAAAGAAACTCTGACAAATAAATGTGGACGCAGGCAGAGCCTCTACTACTTTACCTGTGAGTGATAATGCCTGTGCCTGTGTGTGTGATAGGGGAGGGAAGGAGGAAAGTTCCAAAAGGAACGCAGGAGGAAGGAACGCAGGTTCCGGGAAAATGCGCACAATCAATCTCGAATAGTGGCACTGGTGGTACTTCCGCGGTTTAAGCGCAAAGAAGACGAAGGTAAAAAAAAAAAAAACACTGACAGATAGATGTGGACGCAGGCAGAGTCTCTACTTTACCCGTTTGTGATATTGCCTTTCTCGTGTGCGTGTGGGGCTCCCTTCTGATTTAAGTCTTAGTTTCTTTAGCCTTCTTTCCATTGCGAGTCGTCCTCCACGAACAAACTGATATATAGAGGAGACCTAGCGCTTGGAACCCCCGTCTGATAGTAGACATTCTTGAAGTAAATCATTTACCAGCTCTTTTGATGGCTGCTTCTTCGAATCTGAACAGGAATTACCATGTGTTCCTCAGTTTCAGAGGCACGGACGTTCGCAAGAACTTCCTCAGTCATCTCTACGCAGCTCTGGACGAGAAAGGAATACGCACTTTTGTGGATCGCGAGGAGCTCAGGATAGGACAGCAAATATCGGCGGCGCTCGTGAGGGCGATCGAGGAATCGCGCGTCGCGATCATCATTTTCTCCGAGGACTATGCTTCCTCACCGTGGTGTTTGGACGAGGTCGTGAAAATCATGGAGTGCCATGAGCAAAAGGGCCTGATTGTGTTCCCGGTGTTTTACAAAGTGGAACCGAGAGAAGTGAGAAGGGGCCGAGAGAGTTATAAGAAAGCTATGGCTAAGCATGAGTCCAAGTTCGGGAAAAGATCGGAGAAAGTGAGGAGATGGAAGAAGGCTCTCTTGGACGCCGGTAGCTTGTCCGAGTGCAACTCGAATGACAGGTACGCCCAAATGTGACGCAGTGCTTGGCCATTGTTAGCTTGTGCTTGTTTTTTAGATATCAAATCGTAAGTTCTTTTTTGGATCTTTGGATTGAAGGTACAAAGTTCAAGCTAGCGGATTATTTGAATTCGATTCTTGCTGGGTAGATTGTGAAAAATTTATTTGAGATAATCAGTGTAGTTCATGGTACCCGAGTCATTATTGTCTTCAAATGCAGGTTCTTTGCAATTTTCCTTGCGTGGATGTTTGCGCAGGTTCACCAAATCTGTTATCTCTATCCGTCTTATTATTTGCTAATCTTCTTATGAAATTTTCGTTGTTACGTTAGAGCTACAAATTCTGCCATGGCTTTAAAATGCTCAAACATTTTTTTCTTTCCTTTGAGTGCTGATCAGTGATGAAGCAGAGCTCATCCGACGCATTATGAAGGAACTATCAATTCATCTCAACGGAACACCCTTGGATGTCGCTAAGTATCCGGTCGGAATAGATTCCCGAGTTCAAGAACTTATATCTTTGTCAGAGAAAGAGTCAGGTGATGATGATGTACTCATGATAGGTCTCTGGGGACTTGGAGGCATAGGCAAAACAACGACTGCTAAAGCTTTATATAATGCTATTGAGAGACAATTTCAGGATTCTGTTTTTTTGGCACAAGTTAGAGAAATTTCGAACCAAAGCAATGGTCTAGTCACTTTGCAAGAACAGCTTTTATCGCAGATCCTATTTCATAAAACCATATCGGTCTACAATGTCGGCAGAGGAATTAGTTTGATACGGGAAAGATTACGTTGCAAGAAGGTTCTTCTGGTTCTTGATGATGTTGATCATATGGCTCAGCTGAATGCATTGGCTGGAAAAAGGGATTGGTTTGGTAAAGGAAGCAGAATCATTGTCACTTCGAGAGATAAACATTTGCTAACTTCTCATGGCATAAATTGTGTGTATGAAGTTCAAAGTTTAGGATACGAAGAAGCACTGGACCTTTTTGGTCGGCATGCTTTTCCAATGGCAAGAGAGCTAAAATAAGAAGGGGTCTTATAAATAGAGCACTGCATTATGCTAACGGCCTTCCGTTAGCCCTCGAAGTGTTGGGCTCATTCTTGTGTGTAAGGAATGAATCTGCATGGGAAAGTGCGTTGAACAAACTCTCCAAAAGTCCTGACCAGACTATTAATGGAGTTCTCAAGATAAGCTTTGATGGATTAGGGGACAAGGAGAAGGAGATTTTTCTCGATATTGCTTGTTTCTTTAAGGGGAAACATATGAAATACATTGAGGAAGTTCTTGACAGCTGTGATTATGACACAATCATAGGGGTAGAAATTCTCATAGAGAGGTCCTTGATAAAAAAAGAAAACGGGACCCTGCAAATGCATGATCTGGTTCAGTTGATGGGTAAGGACATTGTCAATCAGGAATGTTGTGATGATCCTGGAAAACGCAGTAGAATATGGCTTTTGGAAGATTTTATGGACATTCTTTACCAAAATACGGTAAAAGTTATTTATTCAATTTTACTATGTCTCTGTTTTTACGTGACTCTGATTTGAAGGCAAATTTCAATGAAAATTTTGTGTGATCACTTTATTATGGTATAGGAGAAGAATGCAGTAAAGGCCATAGTATTGAAACGGCCCACACCAGAAGGGATAACTATTAGTCTTGATGCTTTGGCAAACATGGAATTGTTGAGAATGCTCATCTTGGATATGCGTATCTCTTCACAAGGTCCTGTACGTCTTCCTAATGGGCTAAGATGGCTTGAATGGCCCAATGCCCCGAATCTAGAATTTGGCTCAGGTTTAAAGAAACTCGTGTGTCTCGATGTCAGTTACAGTCCTATCAAACAATTAGGAGGTGAACTTCAGGTAAGTCCTTGTGATGATTAGCTTTCCCTTTTTATAGCTAAAAAACTATTTGTATGCCTTAATGACTGCACTAGCATGTTTTTGCAGAATTTTAGAAAGTTGAAGTCCATCAATTTCTGTGGATGCAAGTTCTTGGCTAGTGTTCCAGACCTTTCATTGGCTCCAAATCTCGAGATCTTGGATCTCCAGGAGTGCATAAGCTTAGCAGAGGTTCACCAATCAGTCGGATACCTTGAAAAGCTAAAAGAATTGTCACTGTCTAGTTGCTTTAATCTTAGTGAATTTCCTAGTACCCTCAAGGCAAAACCTCTTGAACACCTTCATCTTGATGATTGTACTAAACTTGAAAAGTTCCCTAATATTTCAGTAAAGATGGAACATCTAGAATCTCTTCATCTAGGAGGCTCAGCCATTAAAGAACTCCCTGCATCAATTGAAAATCTCGTTTCCATGAAGCATATATGTTTAGATCGTTGCAAAAATCTTGCAATGCTTCCATCAAGCATTTATAAGTTGAAAAATCTGGAGTTATTGAATCTCAGTTATAGCTCCAATTTTGTCACGTTTCCAAAGAACTCGAAGGATTCAATTGACCCTAATGGCGATCTGGGATTTCAAAATCTGAAAGTGCTATGGCTTGATGGCTGCAATATATCAGATGAGGAGTTCCTCGAGAGTTGTTCTAGTTTCCCCAAATTGGCGAACCTCAATCTTTCAGGTAACAAGTTTAATCCTCTGTCGACATGGATTGGCAATTATGATTATTGGAAAGGCTTGTTTGCTCTTGAACGCAAGCAATTACAAGAGATTCCTCGGTTTCCATCAAATATGGGCATCATAGGAGCGAATAGTTGTAATTTTCTACATAAACTCCCAGATTCGTTGAGTCTACCCTCCGACTGCCTTGAAGTTGACTCGTCGTCATGGCGCAATGTGGCCGATGTGTCACCACTCGAGGTCAGACTCTCTCTCTCTCTCTCTCTCTCTCTCTCTCTCTCTCTAACTTTGAATGCTTGATGTGCGCACTGGCTATATGACAGAAAGTCCCAAAGACGAAGAGATTTCAAATTTGCCTAAGTGGAAGAGAGATGCCAGAATGGATTCTCCACTGTAAAGAGGGATTCGTATCTTTCATTGTTCCCCGAGACTTGTATGACAAGTTCCTAGGACTAGCACTCTGTGTAGTTATTTGCCCGAAGGAAGGAAGATAGTCCATAGGCATATGTAGGTTCAAACTATCTGTTAATGGTGGAGGGTTGTTGTTCGATGTAGGAGGCTTCCGTCGATTGGAATCCGATCATGTGTGGCTATTTTACGTCTCACGCTGTAGTCTGATTGGAGTAGAGAAGCTTATGCGAGACGATTGGAGCCATTTCGAAGTTCACTTCAAGGGATGGGACTCAATCTTAAAGAAGTGTGGATTCCGTCTAATATGCGAGAAACAGGAGGATGATCTGAGGGTCTGTATTCCAACACCGTCAGCAGATGCAAACGAAACTGGAAATCTCAAAGAAAAAAACTCAGGAAAAAGGCAATTTTCAATAGACGTGGAGGAAGAAGATAGTCCAGTGAAACGGGACTCGACAAAGAAGATGAGATGGTCCGAACAGGGCAAGACTATGGGTTCACAAAACATGCCCGTCGAATTGGACTTATTCAGGGAGTGATTCTAGGTGATTTTGATTCCAATGCCTCTTGGCTTTTTCCCTTTCTTCGTCTCTACTAGCAATTTGTAAATGTCTGATCGAGTCCTTCGATCAGAATTCAAAATCACTATGAAGTAGTGGTTTAGCATCATGCCACCGTCATGATCGAGAAACTTCTTATTCTTTTTCCTCTGTTTGCTTATGATTTGTGATGCGGACTGCCATTAATCGAAAATTAAGTGGATGCTTGTTGAATGACCATGGTCTGCTAAGTTGCTCCGTGTAATGTATCACATGGTCCTTTGTCGCCTCTCTTAATCCAATTAATGATGACAATACTTCATACTCTAAAATTATGAGATAGTGAGTTTTGCTTTATCTTACATAAATCTATATCTTCAGGAAAGATAAATTATTGTATCCAAGATCAAAGGGTCAATACAGGGAAGATTAGTTGATTTCTGTGTTGTTAATGAGCAGATTACATTGGATAGGTACAAAGGGAGAGCTTTAGCTTTAAAACTTTGCATTTAACCCCGGTCTCTCTCTCTAGCCAAGGTTGACGGGTAACACTAATGCACTTGTGATGGCAATGTTGGAAGAAAACAATATTATTAACCCCTTGTATACCAAAAGTGCTAAAGCGTAAAAGCTGGAGCTTACCCCGAGTTTTGAGTATTTTTAAAGCAAAACTTTACGTCCAAATCTTTGAAATTGCAGTATCAAACATAAAAAATTTTGCTCAAGAGCTTTTGGATGCCCAAAACAGCTTAATTAAAGATGATCAAATCCTCGAATTTTCAACAGAAAATTTGGACAGGATTGAAACGAACAATAAATTTGGAACAACGGTACAACTGTGAAGGGGTTTTCATCAAGTCAAATAATAACTTGGAATGAATTTGTTCAAGGGGTATCAATTCATGATCTTCTATTGTCTCAATCCTAATAGCATAAGTGTTGGATTTTTAATTTTTTATTTACGGTGCTTTTTGTCCTTTTGAAGACTTGAGTTCCATGTCATTTCAAGCAGCATTTTGAGGATTTCTCCGAAACGTCGGTAAGTCAAGTTGATACCAGGATTGCTCTTATACTCTTCTTCTGCTTACGCTAAAATTCATTCTCTTTATTCTTCCCTCGCCCTTCATTTAAGTCCTGGACGCCCGAAGTTGTCTGTTTTAAAGCGCCTAATTC